>OZ004340.1:19153374-19753374 GCA_963924445.1 Philereme transversata
AATAGTGCCACAAAATGCGCAACAAACCAACTTGACCTACAGTTTTATTTAAATTGCAGGTAACGACAGTTCACGTTAAATGGTTCCATTTTTTGGGTAGAAATTGCAGTTATTCTGGATTTCAAACTTTTCCCTATATTTGTGTCACTAAAGATACACGTATACCAAATTTCAGCACTGTGGGGTCACTGGTGTACCCTGTGAATTTTGTCAAGTAAGTTCAGTTTTTAATATGGCTAATAACTTAAAAACTACAAGGTTTAAACTAACAATAAAAACCGTAAGAAAAACGGGGTTTCTCTATGAGTAACTCATTTGAACGTTTCTATATAAGCTTAAAGATGTTATGCACTTTTAGGACACGGCCTCATAGGGGCGTAGAGTTCAAAATTTGTAATGGTAAGGATACTAACAAATAGAACAGGAGTAGAACATTTTGGTGAGAATAAAATAGTTTTCTTTTAGTTTGTCTTAGAAGTATAATTTAGTGTGTGTATTATTTTGTGCAATTTTTTTACATTACAATATTACGATAAATTTGAAAGTTTGGATGTTTGTTTATTTGTTTGTTTGTTACTCAATCACGTCGTAACGGCGGAACAGATTTCGATGAAATTTGGTATATACGTAGATTATAACCTGGATTACCACATAAACTACTTTTTTTCCCATAAATGAGTTTCCATGGGATAAAAATGGGGTTTCAAGTGACAGTGGGTTTAGATATTTATAGGTTACCTATAATAGATTAAGTGTTAGATATCGATGTCAGTACCTTAGGTTATAACTCCCTAGAAACAAGATGTCTCTATGACAAAATCATAATTCTGTATTTTGCAAGGTGTTACTGATTGTCCTCTTCTCACTGTAGCCGGCGCCGGCTATCCGGCAATTAGGACATGTGAAAAGGCACTGATGAAGGTTCACGAATTGAACCGAAACATTGTCGGTCGTAACACACGTACTTATTTATAATAATGATTGAAATAAATCATGAAAGTTTTCTACGTAATGTTATTGTATTTGTATATAATATGTTTTTAATATGTAGGGGCATACATTTGTTATTTTTATTATGTAAATGAAGTTCTAAAATAAAAGTTTTCCTCTTGCTCTTTGTATTTATGTCGTCGTATTTATTATATATGTAAACGAAGTGCGTGACACTTCATTTAGTTTGAATTAGCCGCGTAATAACTTTGATGTATACTTTATCTGTGTACGGTTATGTACATCCATATCGGTGCGAATTCCTAAGATCAGCGTTTTCATTATTACTGCAATGAGTGACGAGTAATCCGCCGCGCGACTAAGACGCTGGCGCTAAGCGTGTTTGATTAAATAAACAGTTTACGTTAATTATTACTGTTTTCTTGTGGCACTCCAGAACATTATCAACTAATACTTTATGTACGGTGCTATACTGGGATCGTACATAATGGTCCTTCGAAAAATACACTAGTGTATTTTGTTATTTGACGTTACGAATGCGAATCGGCGGCCTGGCCTCCCACAAGCGGGTCTCACCAGGCTGATTGAGAAGGCGCACACTTTCGTAGCGGAGAGTTACAGATGCATTAAGTGCCAAGAACATTCAAGTGTTAAAGAAATCAATCGTGAACTGCGAGGATCTTTGGAAAACGCTTGGAGAAGATTGAGGATACTACTACCTTGTCTTCACGTTCATTACCAGCCGACTACATGGAAAACTTCCACTACAACTACTTCTGAACTATCAAATATCAGAACTTAACTACAACTACTGCTGCATTTTAACTAATACTACTGCACACTAAACTAATAACTACTTAACTACAACTAAAAATGGAGGAACTTTCTGAACAAGTAAGTTGCTTTGAGAGTATTAAAACTTTATGCTCTAACTACAAAAAAGACAGTACTTCTAGAAAAACTGTCGAATACTTAAACAAACGACTTGAAACCCTGGAAGAATCCTGGGTTTCTTTCCACGAGAGGCATGAAGTTCTCGTTAGGAAAATTGACGAGAAAAGCCAGCATAACTACTTCACGAGCAACGTGTATGGGAGAACTAAAGAACTTTACGAAGCTACCAAGGCAAACATGAGGGAATTACTAATTTCCTATCAAGAACAAGAGCAAGAGAAAACGCTGATCTTAGGAATTCGCACCGATATGGATGTACATAACCGTACAATCTGTGAACTCATTTGAATCTATAATGCTGTCTGTCATATTGACTGAATGACACAGCAGGATAAATATGGAGGTTATGTTATGTACAAGTAAGAATATATATTGTAATTTGAATAATTAAAATAATAGGAACTGGTGAAGCAATAGCTTTAAATGTTGTTTCTCTTTTCAGGTGAGTTTGTGATTAATTAATGTTATGTAAAGAATGTTTGTAAAAGTGTAATAACTGGTTCATGTACTAAATAAATCAATCTCTTTTCAGAGTAACTCAATTTTGGTTATAGTTTTACTGTTCGTCATACTATCCAAGGATAATTATAAAACACATTATATATATATATATTTTATGTACCTAGTAGTAGTTTAAGATATAGCATGTTGGATTAATTCTGTGAAGTTATATTTAAGCGTAATAAACATCCATCTGCCGGCTGCGCCAACGAAATTTTAAATTATTTTTTTTATTAAAGTTAAATAATGTTGCCATTAATGTTTCTACGCTTTCCTAGTCTTATTCCGATTAGTGTTCCTATTGTTCTTGGCGCCTGTAGCCGAGGAATCGAAGTGAAGCAACGTCTCTACGTCCATAATTGGCTCCTTCGTAGCAGTTATGTACAGCTCCATCCTAGTAAATGAAAGGGCATTTGATATACTTACCGCAATATAGGATGTTCCAGATTATTATATCGCCCATTAAACGCCCACTGCTAAAGTTAGGCCTCCTCATAAAATGTATAAAGTGGAATTTCCGCTAATCTTGTGCGCCTTGCATCCCAGTGATCCCAGCAACCTTTAACTTTTATTTGGTTATAGTGTGGCGACGCTGCACTTTCCAGTGCGTGGTCTCCACTCGAGAACCTTTCTGTACAAACTTCAATGTCATTCCCTATTCGTTATTCGCCGGTTCTCAAACAGAATAAAATTAATATAAAAACGTACTTGATGTAGTAGTCGCCGTCTGCTATTGGAAGAGGAACGTTCCTTGGTGGCAGCTCCATGTTTTGATAAAAGTATTTGGTCTGGAAATGTAAATGAGAAAAACTAGTAAGCACTTTTGATGTATGATCGCATAGCAATTAACAGAAACTGATGCTGCCTCTGTTTAATTGATAAGCAAATAGTCTGATAGATCGGGGAAAAATACGATTCCTATTTAGAAATTTATTTTAACACTATTTGAGATCCATTGCTGAAAATATATTTCCAAAAAACTAATCTTGTACGCCCTGTGGCCAACGGCTTTCAGCAACCTTTATATGGTCCTTTTTCCATCTAGTTCTCTTCAACGCCGCGCTTTTCAGTACGTGATCTTCACTCGTGATATTTTCTATTTCAACGTTCACTAGTTCAACGGGATAAATCCTTATGTAGGTACAATATAGTGATCGCGACAGTTGGCAAAATACAACTTCTACTTATGGCTCAAAGTCACTCAACGAGCTACGTGATGCAGTTTTACACCAATGAACATAAGGCTCGGACTATATGACATCCGGGGCTGTCAGGGACCGTTGTTTAACGACCCCTGACCAATCCGTCGCACAACCAAATATTTGATTTTTTCCTGCATCGACTACATACGATCCAAGGCCATCCGACTCCGACTTCTTCCTGGAAGCAACAGGAACATGCTCCGTATTCACAGGATTGGGGAGACCCGGATGCCATATAGTCCGAGACTAAGAGACAATTATCCTAAGAAAGGACTAAGAAAGGATTTTCGGCGTGATTAAGGTATATCAATTATAGGATTTTAAGCTGACATGGTTATTTTCACTACGGGATATTATCCCGTTTTAAATAACTTTAATGGTATTATAATTGTTGCAAAAAAGTTTGTGCTCACGAGGTCTACTCTTCGCAGAACTAGCTACTAGTTTATAATTATTCAGAAGTTGATAAGAAGTAACTTACAGCAGGAAAAGGACAGTGGTCAAGCGTGAGGTTGGAGTAATGGTTCATGAACTCCAACATCCATTTAGACTTGATAGTGTCGCAGACTTTCGCGTTTACTTTGAAGTCCCCCCCAGACTTCATTCGCAACACCAATGAAAACTGAAAAAAAAATATTCAGATGAATAAACATCATCAGTGACGACCTTCGACATGCGGGTTAATTCCCGCTGCAGAACAAATGTTGGATGATATAATTACAAGTACAATATGTACATAGTTTTCCGGTTCTGGGTGTTGTGGTACCATGATTCCACGGTACGTGGTACATGGTACGGGCACGCAATGCACGCTACATATCTTCGCTTTGTAAGAAAATGCAAGCGGATCAATGCACTGCGTGCGATTTAGGGCCACGCTACCTACGGATGCGTGGCTTGATGACGAAACCAACTAACACGCAAAAAGAGGGTATCGGGGTTTTTTTTAATTAACTTGAGTTTGTTTTCATGAAGTGTTTTTTTATTTTATTCTTACAGTGACATTGTTGCCGTACGGCATAAGCGTGGTTGCCGACATGTTGGTGCGGTATGGCTCACGGCGGCTACGTCGTCCAGTGAACACATAGCAATTTTTTATGTACTTCGGGTTGCAATACTTAATCTTGGCTCCATCCTGTTTGAAGTCCTAAATGCAAAGATAAAGTAGATATAAAGAATCTGATGAAATAATAAAAGAAACCTAATTACTTACTGCCATCTGCCACTGGATGGTCGTTAGGTTTTTTTTAGAACACGTGCAGAATACGATATTTCAGTTGTTTAATCTTAAGTTAGATCAAGTGGAGGTCGATTTGCTATCTTTCTTCTTCCTACCTTTTCCCATATTACGCGGGGTCGGCATAACATGTATTCCTCCTCCACATCTCTCTATCAGCCGTCATCTCCTTTGTCACTTTCTTCCTACCCATATCATTCTTCACACAGTCCATCCATCTCGGCCTTCCTCCACTTCGGCCTTTCTCTACATCCACACTCCATCCACACTCATATCTAACACTCTTTTAGTCACATGATTTTCTTCTCTACGCATGACATGCGTATACCACGCTAGCCTCTTCTCAATTTTTCTATCACTGGCGCTATTTTTAAACTCCCTCTAATTTACTCATTCCTTATCTTATCCATTCTCGTTACCCCACACATCCATCTCAACATTCGCATTTCCGCAATGCGCACTCTTCTTTCATCCGTCCATTTCGTGGCCCAACACTCAGAACCATACATTACGACAGGTCTTATGATCGTCTTATAAATTTTCCCCTTAAGTTTAAGGGGCATTCGAGGATCGCACGTTGTTCCTGTAACCAATCGTCATTTCATCCATCCCGCATTTATTCTATTTTTAACGTCGATTAGCTATCTGACGTATGTACCTAATGTAAAATTGTGAAAAATCTGAATAAACGGCTTTATTATTATCTATTAATATAATATTAAGCAAAGCATTTGCCAATCATTACCATGAATTATAATACTTACAACACACAAAAACTCAACAGAAAATAAGAAAATAATGTAAACCAATAAAGCTACTCTTAACATTATAGAAAATACATTAAAAAATGCAGAAATATTCAGAGGCTCGATTACAACTGCTAAATGAGAGAAGGATTAACTATTTTTGTATTATTAAAAACGATATGTGATTAAAAACGATATGTGATTAAAAACACATAGATATTATCAAATTCCATCAGAAATATGGACACTCGTTAGCCAAACCAAAAATTTACACTAATGATAACTAGATTGACTCAGATAAAAGCAAAAGCTAGGTGGTAAAGTAGATAGAAAAATAATCACCATTATAATATATAATCACCATCAAACATAACAATCAGAATAACATAAATCGAAGTTTAATTGGAGATTTATCACTAAGTAGCGATACGCAGATACAAATGACAGCATTTTTAAAAAATATGTTCATGAAAAATCAACCAATTATTAATTTCATATTTATTAGAACACATTTTTATATGAAGCAATTACGCATGTTCTAAGCATCTTGGGAATTAATTAACTAATTAGCACTTATCTGGGTCAACACATAAGCAATGCAATTCAGCGGGGCAATGCAGCCAGTGTCTTGGGGACACTTCCGTCTGGTAATGATCTGGAGCAGTTGAGCTATCTAAAGATCGTTTGCAACGGTATTTAGTTGTTTCAACTGTTTTTTTTTTCTGTATATTAGAGTCTTGTAAATAATTGTATATTCTTTATACACAAAAAATAGTAGAAACATCTAATAACGTCTGTTAGTAAATGCATTATTTATTTTATTAATTAATTAATTGTTTCAAGGTTACCTATTTCTTATACAATACCTTACATTGTCCCACTGCTAGGCAAAAGCCAAGTGTCTCCATTGGTCTATGAACTGCACGATGCCCCACCGTTCTTGCTCGTTCTATTTATAACTTGTGAAAAAAGGTATACCTACGCTTGCTTTTATAACAAACTCCCAAGTGATACAAAAATTGACGATTAACAAATTTAAAAACCTACGAGTACTTAATTAAACAAAATCTTTATAAAAAAGCCTACTTTTACATATCGTATTATTTAGAAGATAGAGAAGCTTGGGACTGAAATTTCTCTAACTCGTTCAAAAATGTTATAATTTAGACATAATTTATTTTCTTTATTGTTGTGTTCTAAAAGGCTCATTAAGAAACAACCAGCCTTGTTTCTTGCCTTTCTTTCCCAGCTTGGTCGCGAAGGAACAGGCAGTAAAATTGTTTCAAAGTGATCCTTGTGATTTTTATGAATTAAAAGATTTTGATTTTGAATCGTTTAACATAAATCTTTATTGTTTGTGGATCTGGGGTACATTCAAATCAAATAATTTATTGCGTACAAAAACACAGGATACCAAAACAAAAAAGAACGTTGACAACTGCAAAAAGTAAAAATAAACTGTGGAGCAGTATCAGCGCCCGTTTCCATAACCAGTATAATATATGTTCCTATCTAGGTACGTAATATCCACATGTATGTAATTTAAGTTAAACTTTTATCTGAAATCTGAAAAACTAAGAAAACTCAAAAGTAAACTAAAACTAGGGGTGTGTGTGTGTGTTGTATGCGTGTCTGTGAGTGCATGTGGGTGGATGTGTACAACTCTGTGTGTGGTGTGATGTTGCATGGAGATGTGAGTGTTGATTATTACTTGAGTGTGGTCAAAAGTTCCTCTGTTTTTGTACATCAGATAGATGTGTAGAATTCTGTTTATTTTATTGTATAGGGAACCACTTAGGAAGTCGAAATGTCTAGATGCTGCAACTGTTCTTCGCGGCTCAATCAGACATATTTTGTCAGAGCGTCGCTTTGTGGAGTTTAGATCTGGATCGAAAGCCAATTGTGAATGTTTCCGCTAGACTGAAGCTAAGATAAATAGTTGTCAAACCGTCTGTAGTTCAGTACACCACAAAGTGAATAGGGACTATCAATGGGAAAACGTCTTTTCTTAGAGGATTGCTCTTTGTGCAAACTCGACCCTTAAAATTTGAGTCTTGATAGCTCCTCCACAAGCGGTGATGCAATAGGAGAGTACGGATTGTGCCAGAGCAAAGTAAACCATTTTTAGGCAAGTAGGATCAGCACCTCTCAGATTTCTAAAGATAAATATTAGTTTTCTTACTCTAGAAACTGGTGGACTCAATATGAATGGCCCAGGAAAGACTGCAGTCTAAGTATATACCCAGACTAGAGGTTGCGTTGTGCGCGAGCTGCTCGCAGCTCGCGTGTTTTTCTTTTAGTCGAAGAAGTAATTAAAGAGGATATCGAGCTGTTAAAAGCCATCAAAGAGGATATCCATGTGTAAGAAGCAGTCAAAGACGATATCGAAATGGAAGAAGCAATCAAATCAAAGAGGATTTCCAAGTGGAAGCAGCAATCAAAGATGATATCGAAGTGGAAGAAGCAATCAAAGAGGATATTGAAGTGAAAGAAGCAATAAAATAGGATATCGAAGTAGCAGAAACAATCAAAGAGGAAATTAAAGTTGAGGAAGAAATCAAAGAGGATACCAAGGTGGTAGAAGCATTCTAAGAGGATGACGAAGTAAAAAAAGCAATCAAAGACGATATCGAAGTGGAAGAAGCAATCCAATGGATATTGAAGATGAAGAAGGAATAAAAGAGGATATCGAAGCGGAACAAGCAATCGTAGAGGATATCAAAGTTAAAGAAGCAATCAAAGAGGATACCAATGTGGAAGAAGCAATCAAAGAGGATATCGAAGTGGAACAAGCAATCAAAGAGAAAAAAATTGGAACTTCCAAAATTATCATGATAATGGTTGTATAAAAAAAAATTGAACGTTGCAAAAAAGATCATGATGAACGTTGCATAAAAAAAATCTGGACGTTCCAAAATGATCATGATTGACGTTGCATAATATAAATGTATGTTGCAAAATGATAATGATCAAAAATTTGTACTAATATTTTGTCAAAGTTTGCTAGTGCTATCTCTTCCCGTTTAGAAGATACGAGCGATTAAAGTTTTGTAAGAAAAATCATAAATTTGTTGATTGGATATCGAAGTGGAAGAAACTATCAAAGAGAATGTTGAAGTGGAAGAAGCAATCAAATAGGATATCGAAGTGGCAGAAACAATCAAAGCGGAAATTGAAGTTGAGTAAGCAATCAAAGAGGATACCAAGGTGGTAGAAGCATTCAAAGAAGATGACGAAGTGAAAAAGCAATCAAAGACGATATCGAAATGGAAGAAGCAGTCAAAGACGATATCGAAGTGGGAGAAGCAATCAAAGAGGATATCGAAGTTAAAGAAGCAGTCAAAGATGATGTCGAAGTGGAAAAAACATTCAAAGAAGATGACGAAGTGAGAGAAGCATTCAAAAAGGATGTCAAGGATGACAATTAAAAAACAGTTGCACCAAAAATGTATACCAATATTTTGTACAAGTTTGCTAGGGCTATCTCTTCCCGTTTAGAAGATACGAGCGATTGAAGTTTTGTATGAAAGACCACAATTTTGTAGAGAGCATAATGAAGTAACTGAAGCAATTAAAGAGGATATGAAAGTAGAAGAAGCATTTTAAAGGGATAACGAAGTGGAACATGCAAAAATAGAAGATGTCGAGGCGGAAGAAACAATCAAAGAGGATATCGAAGTGGAAGAAGCAATCAAAGAGGGTATCGAAGTGGAAGAAGCCATCACAGAGGATATCGAAGTGAAAATGCTATCAAAGACGATATCGAAGATGAAGACGCAATCAAAGAGAATAATGCAGTGCAAGAAGCAATCAAAAGGAAATCGAAGATGATATCAAAGTGGAAGGAGTAAACAAAGAGGATATTGAAGTGGGAGAAGCAATCAAATAGGATATCGAAGTAGCAAAAACAATCAAAGAGAAAATTGAAGTTGACTAAGGAATCAAAGAGGATACCGAGTTGGTAGAAGTATTCAAAGAGGATGACGAAGTGAAAAAAGCAATCAAAGACGATATCGAAGTGAAAGAAATAGTCAAAGACGATATCAAAATGGAACAAGCAATCAAAGCGGATATCGAAGTGGAAGAAGCAATCAAAGAGGATATCAAAGTGGAAGAAGCCATCACAGGATATCGAAGTAAAAATGCAATCAAAAACGATATCGAATATGAAGACGCAATCAAAGAAAATATTGCAGTGCAAGAAGCAATCAAACGGAAATCAAAGAGGAAGGAGCCCTTACAGAGGATACCGAAGTGAAAATGCCATCAAAGAGGATATCAAAGATGAAGAAGCAATCCAATGGATATTGAAGATGAAGAAGGAATAAAAGAGGATATCGAAGTGGAACAAGCAATCGTAGAGGATATCAAAGTTAAAGAAGCAATCAAATAGTGAATGTGGAAGAAGCAATCAAAGAGGATATCGAAGTGGAACAAGCAATCAAAGAGAAAAAAATTGGATGTTTCAAAATGATCATGATAATAGTTGTATAAAAAAAATTGAACGTTGCAAAAAAGATCATGATGAACGTTGCATAAAAAAATCTGGACGTTCCAAAATGATCAGGATTGACGTTGCATAATATAAATGTATGTTGTAAAATGATAATGATCAAAAATTTGTACTAATATTTTGTCAAAGTTTGCTAGTGCTATCTCTTCCCGTTTAGAAGATACGAGCGATTAAAGTTTTGTAAGAAAAATCATAAATTTGTTGATTGGATATCGAAGTGGAAGAAACTATCAAAGAGAATGTTGAAGTGGAAGAAGCAATCAAATAGGATATCGAAGTGGCAGAAACAATCAAAGCGGAAATTGAAGTTGAGTAAGCAATCAAAGAGGATACCAAGGTGGTAGAAGCATTCAAAGAAGATGACGAAGTGAAAAAGCAATCAAAGGCGATATCGAAATGGAAGAAGCAGTCAAAGACGATATCGAAGTGGGAGAAGCAATCAAAGAGGATATCGAAGTTAAAGAAGCAGTCAAAGATGATGTCGAAGTGGAAAAAACATTCAAAGAAGATGATGAAGTGAGAGAAGCATTCAGAAAGGATGTCAAGGATGACAATAAAAAAACAGTTCCACCAAAAGTTTATACCAATATTTTGTACAAGTTTGCTAGGGCTATCTCTTCCCGTTTAGAAGATATGAGCGATTGAAGTTTTGTATGAAACACCACAATTTTGTAGAGCGCATAATGAAGTAACTGAAGCAATTAAAGAGGATATGAAGTAGAAGAAGCATTTTAAAAGGATAACGAAGTGGAACATGCAAAAATAGAAGATGTGGAGGCGGAAGAAACAATAAAAGAGGATGACGAAGTGTAATAAGCAATCAAAGAGAATATTCGAATAGTGGATGTCGCATAATATAAAAAAATTGACGTTCCAAAATGATCATAGTGGATGAGGCATAAATAAAAAAAAATTGATGTTCCAAAATGATCACAGTGGATGTTGCATAATAAAAAAAAATTGACGTTCCAAAAGTGATCATTGTGGATGAGGCATAATTTAAAAAAAAATTGACGTTCCAAAATGATCATTGCGGATGAGGCATAATTAAAAAAAATTGATGTTCCAAAATTATCACAGTGGATGTTGCATAATAAAAAAAAAGAAATTGACGTTCCAAAATGATCATTGTGGATGAGGCATAATTAAAAAAAAATGATTTTCCAAAATGATCACAAAGGATTTTGCATAATAAAAAAAAATGACGTTCCAAAAGTGATCATTGTGGATGAGGCATAATTTAAAACAAAATGATGTTCCAAAATGATCACAAAGGATTTTGCATAGTAAAAAAAACTGACGTTCCAAAAGTGATCATTGTGGATGAGGCATAATTAAAAAAAATTGATTTTCCAAAATGATCACAAAGGATTTTGCATAATAAAAAAAAAATTCACGTTCCAAAATGATCATTGTGGATGAGGCATAATTAAAAAAAAATTGATTTTCCAAAATGATCACAAAGGATTTTGCATAATAAAAAAAAATGACGTTCCAAAAGTGATCATTGTGGATGAGGCATAATTTAAAAAAAATTGATGTTCCAAAATGATCACAGTGGATTTTGCATAATAAAAAAAAAAAAAAATTGACGTTCCAAAATGATCATTGTGGATGAGGCATAATTTAAAAAAAATTGATTTTCCAAAATGATCACAAAGTATTTTGCATAATAAAAAAAAAAAAAAATTGACGTTCCTAAGTGATCATTGTGGATGAGGCATAATTAAAAAAATGATGTACCAAAATATCACAGTGGATGATGCATAATAAAAAAAAATAATTGACGTTCCAAAGTGATCATTGTGGATGAGGCATAATTAAAAAAAATGATGTACCAAAATGATCACAGTGGATGTTGCATAATAAAAAAAAAGAAATTGACGTTCCAAAATGATCATTGTGGATGAGGCATAATTTAAAAAAAATGATTTTCCAAAATGATCACAAAGGATTTTGCATAATAAAAAAAAATGACGTTCCAAAAGTGATCATTGTGGATGAGGCATAATTTAAAACAAAATGATGTTCCAAAATGATCACAAAGGATTTTGCATAGTAAAAAAAACTGACGTTCCAAAAGTGATCATTGTGGATGAGGCATAATTAAAAAATGTTGATTTTCCAAAATGATCACAAAGGATTTTGCATAATAAAAAAAAAATTGACGTTCCAAAATGATCATTGTGGATAAGGCATAATTAAAAAAAATTGTTTTTCCAAAATGATCACAAAGGATTTTGCATAATAAAAAAAAATGACGTTCCAAAAGTGATCATTGTGGATGAGGCATAATTAAAAAAAATTGATGTTCCAAAATGATCACAGTGGATTTTGCATAATAAATAAAAAAAAAAAATTGACGTTCCAAAATGATCATTGTGGATGAGGCATAATTTAAAAAAAATTGATTTTCCAAAATGATCACAAAGTATTTAGCATAATAAAAAAAAAAAATTGACGTTCCAAAGTGATCATTGTGGATGAGGCATAATTAAAAAAATGATGTACCAAAATATCACAGTGGATGATGCATAATAAAAAAAAATAATTGACGTTCCAAAGTGATCATTGTGGATGAGGCATAATTAAAAAAAATGATGTACCAAAATGATCACAGTGGATGTTGCATAATAAAAAAAAAGAAATTGACGTTCCAAAATGATCATTGTGGATGAGGCATAATTTAAAAAAAATGATTTTCCAAAATGATCACAAAGGATTTTGCATAATAAAAAAAAATGACGTTCCAAAAGTGATCATTGTGGATGAGGCATAATTTAAAACAAAATGATGTTCCAAAATGATCACAAAGGATTTTGCATAGTAAAAAAAACTGACGTTCCAAAAGTGATCATTGTGGATGAGGCATAATTAAAAAATGTTGATTTTCCAAAATGATCACAAAGGATTTTGCATAATAAAAAAAAAATTGACGTTCCAAAATGATCATTGTGGATAAGGCATAATTAAAAAAAAATTGTTTTTCCAAAATGATCACAAAGGATTTTGCATAATAAAAAAAAATGACGTTCCAAAAGTGATCATTGTGGATGAGGCATAATTAAAAAAAATTGATGTTCCAAAATGATCACAGTGGATTTTGCATAATAAAAAAAAAAAAAAAAATTGACGTTCCAAAATGATCATTGTGGATGAGGCATAATTTAAAAAAAATTGATTTTCCAAAATGATCACAAAGTATTTTGCATAATAAAAAAAAAAAAATTGACGTTCCAAAGTGATCATTGTGGATGAGGCATAATTAAAAAAAATTGATGTTCCAAAATTATCACAGTGGATGTTGCATAATAAAAAAAAAGAAATTGACGTTCCAAAATGATCATTGTGGATGAGGCATAATTAAAAAAAAATGATTTTCCAAAATGATCACAAAGGATTTTGCATAATAAAAAAAAATGACGTTCCAAAAGTGATCATTGTGGATGAGGCATAATTTAAAACAAAATGATGTTCCAAAATGATCACAAAGGATTTTGCATAGTAAAAAAAACTGACGTTCCAAAAGTGATCATTGTGGATGAGGCATAATTAAAAAAAATTGATTTTCCAAAATGATCACAAAGGATTTTGCATAATAAAAAAAAAATTCACGTTCCAAAATGATCATTGTGGATGAGGCATAATTAAAAAAAAATTGATTTTCCAAAATGATCACAAAGGATTTTGCATAATAAAAAAAAATGACGTTCCAAA
Source organism: Philereme transversata (assembly GCA_963924445.1). Taxonomy (NCBI): domain Eukaryota; kingdom Metazoa; phylum Arthropoda; class Insecta; order Lepidoptera; family Geometridae; genus Philereme; species Philereme transversata. Next base: position 19,167,196 of record OZ004340.1, read on the forward strand.
AGTGATCATTGTGGATGAGGCATAATTTAAAAAAAATTGATGTTCCAAAATGATCACAGTGGATTTTGCATAATAAAAAAAAAAAAAAATTGACGTTCCAAAATGATCATTGTGGATGAGGCATAATTTAAAAAAAATTGATTTTCCAAAATGATCACAAAGTATTTTGCATAATAAAAAAAAAAAAAAATTGACGTTCCTAAGTGATCATTGTGGATGAGGCATAATTAAAAAAATGATGTACCAAAATATCACAGTGGATGATGCATAATAAAAAAAAATAATTGACGTTCCAAAGTGATCATTGTGGATGAGGCATAATTAAAAAAAATGATGTACCAAAATGATCACAGTGGATGTTGCATAATAAAAAAAAAGAAATTGACGTTCCAAAATGATCATTGTGGATGAGGCATAATTTAAAAAAAATGATTTTCCAAAATGATCACAAAGGATTTTGCATAATAAAAAAAAATGACGTTCCAAAAGTGATCATTGTGGATGAGGCATAATTTAAAACAAAATGATGTTCCAAAATGATCACAAAGGATTTTGCATAGTAAAAAAAACTGACGTTCCAAAAGTGATCATTGTGGATGAGGCATAATTAAAAAATGTTGATTTTCCAAAATGATCACAAAGGATTTTGCATAATAAAAAAAAAATTGACGTTCCAAAATGATCATTGTGGATAAGGCATAATTAAAAAAAATTGTTTTTCCAAAATGATCACAAAGGATTTTGCATAATAAAAAAAAATGACGTTCCAAAAGTGATCATTGTGGATGAGGCATAATTTAAAAAAAATTGATGTTCCAAAATGATCACAGTGGATTTTGCATAATAAAAAAAAAAAAAAATTGACGTTCCAAAATGATCATTGTGGATGAGGCATAATTTAAAAAAAATTGATTTTCCAAAATGATCACAAAGTATTTTGCATAATAAAAAAAAAAAAAAATTGACGTTCCTAAGTGATCATTGTGGATGAGGCATAATTAAAAAAATGATGTACCAAAATATCACAGTGGATGATGCATAATAAAAAAAAATAATTGACGTTCCAAAGTGATCATTGTGGATGAGGCATAATTAAAAAAAATGATGTACCAAAATGATCACAGTGGATGTTGCATAATAAAAAAAAAGAAATTGACGTTCCAAAATGATCATTGTGGATGAGGCATAATTTAAAAAAAATGATTTTCCAAAATGATCACAAAGGATTTTGCATAATAAAAAAAAATGACGTTCCAAAAGTGATCATTGTGGATGAGGCATAATTTAAAACAAAATGATGTTCCAAAATGATCACAAAGGATTTTGCATAGTAAAAAAAACTGACGTTCCAAAAGTGATCATTGTGGATGAGGCATAATTAAAAAATGTTGATTTTCCAAAATGATCACAAAGGATTTTGCATAATAAAAAAAAAATTGACGTTCCAAAATGATCATTGTGGATAAGGCATAATTAAAAAAAATTGTTTTTCCAAAATGATCACAAAGGATTTTGCATAATAAAAAAAAATGACGTTCCAAAAGTGATCATTGTGGATGAGGCATAATTAAAAAAAATTGATGTTCCAAAATGATCACAGTGGATTTTGCATAATAAATAAAAAAAAAAAATTGACGTTCCAAAATGATCATTGTGGATGAGGCATAATTTAAAAAAAATTGATTTTCCAAAATGATCACAAAGTATTTAGCATAATAAAAAAAAAAAATTGACGTTCCAAAGTGATCATTGTGGATGAGGCATAATTAAAAAAATGATGTACCAAAATATCACAGTGGATGATGCATAATAAAAAAAAATAATTGACGTTCCAAAGTGATCATTGTGGATGAGGCATAATTAAAAAAAATGATGTACCAAAATGATCACAGTGGATGTTGCATAATAAAAAAAAAGAAATTGACGTTCCAAAATGATCATTGTGGATGAGGCATAATTTAAAAAAAATGATTTTCCAAAATGATCACAAAGGATTTTGCATAATAAAAAAAAATGACGTTCCAAAAGTGATCATTGTGGATGAGGCATAATTTAAAACAAAATGATGTTCCAAAATGATCACAAAGGATTTTGCATAGTAAAAAAAACTGACGTTCCAAAAGTGATCATTGTGGATGAGGCATAATTAAAAAATGTTGATTTTCCAAAATGATCACAAAGGATTTTGCATAATAAAAAAAAAATTGACGTTCCAAAATGATCATTGTGGATAAGGCATAATTAAAAAAAAATTGTTTTTCCAAAATGATCACAAAGGATTTTGCATAATAAAAAAAAATGACGTTCCAAAAGTGATCATTGTGGATGAGGCATAATTAAAAAAAATTGATGTTCCAAAATGATCACAGTGGATTTTGCATAATAAAAAAAAAAAAAAAAATTGACGTTCCAAAATGATCATTGTGGATGAGGCATAATTTAAAAAAAATTGATTTTCCAAAATGATCACAAAGTATTTTGCATAATAAAAAAAAAAAAATTGACGTTCCAAAGTGATCATTGTGGATGAGGCATAATTAAAAAAAATTGATGTTCCAAAATTATCACAGTGGATGTTGCATAATAAAAAAAAAGAAATTGACGTTCCAAAATGATCATTGTGGATGAGGCATAATTAAAAAAAAATGATTTTCCAAAATGATCACAAAGGATTTTGCATAATAAAAAAAAATGACGTTCCAAAAGTGATCATTGTGGATGAGGCATAATTTAAAACAAAATGATGTTCCAAAATGATCACAAAGGATTTTGCATAGTAAAAAAAACTGACGTTCCAAAAGTGATCATTGTGGATGAGGCATAATTAAAAAAAATTGATTTTCCAAAATGATCACAAAGGATTTTGCATAATAAAAAAAAAATTCACGTTCCAAAATGATCATTGTGGATGAGGCATAATTAAAAAAAAATTGATTTTCCAAAATGATCACAAAGGATTTTGCATAATAAAAAAAAATGACGTTCCAAAAGTGATCATTGTGGATGAGGCATAATTTAAAAAAAATTGATGTTCCAAAATGATCACAGTGGATTTTGCATAATAAAAAAAAAAAAAAATTGACGTTCCAAAATGATCATTGTGGATGAGGCATAATTTAAAAAAAATTGATTTTCCAAAATGATCACAAAGTATTTTGCATAATAAAAAAAAAAAAAAATTGACGTTCCTAAGTGATCATTGTGGATGAGGCATAATTAAAAAAATGATGTACCAAAATATCACAGTGGATGATGCATAATAAAAAAAAATAATTGACGTTCCAAAGTGATCATTGTGGATGAGGCATAATTAAAAAAAATGATGTACCAAAATGATCACAGTGGATGTTGCATAATAAAAAAAAAGAAATTGACGTTCCAAAATGATCATTGTGGATGAGGCATAATTTAAAAAAAATGATTTTCCAAAATGATCACAAAGGATTTTGCATAATAAAAAAAAATGACGTTCCAAAAGTGATCATTGTGGATGAGGCATAATTTAAAACAAAATGATGTTCCAAAATGATCACAAAGGATTTTGCATAGTAAAAAAAACTGACGTTCCAAAAGTGATCATTGTGGATGAGGCATAATTAAAAAATGTTGATTTTCCAAAATGATCACAAAGGATTTTGCATAATAAAAAAAAAATTGACGTTCCAAAATGATCATTGTGGATAAGGCATAATTAAAAAAAATTGTTTTTCCAAAATGATCACAAAGGATTTTGCATAATAAAAAAAAATGACGTTCCAAAAGTGATCATTGTGGATGAGGCATAATTAAAAAAAATTGATGTTCCAAAATGATCACAGTGGATTTTGCATAATAAAAAAAAAAAAAAAATTGACGTTCCAAAATGATCATTGTGGATGAGGCATAATTTAAAAAAAATTGATTTTCCAAAATGATCACAAAGTATTTTGCATAATAAAAAAAAAAAATTGACGTTCCAAAGTGATCATTGTGGATGAGGCATAATTAAAAAAATGATGTACCAAAATATCACAGTGGATGATGCATAATAAAAAAAAATAATTGACGTTCCAAAGTGATCATTGTGGATGAGGCATAATTAAAAAAAATGATGTACCAAAATGATCACAGTGGATGTTGCATAATAAAAAAAAAGAAATTGACGTTCCAAAATGATCATTGTGGATGAGGCATAATTTAAAAAAAATGATTTTCCAAAATGATCACAAAGGATTTTGCATAATAAAAAAAAATGACGTTCCAAAAGTGATCATTGTGGATGAGGCATAATTTAAAACAAAATGATGTTCCAAAATGATCACAAAGGATTTTGCATAGTAAAAAAAACTGACGTTCCAAAAGTGATCATTGTGGATGAGGCATAATTAAAAAATGTTGATTTTCCAAAATGATCACAAAGGATTTTGCATAATAAAAAAAAAATTGACGTTCCAAAATGATCATTGTGGATAAGGCATAATTAAAAAAAAATTGTTTTTCCAAAATGATCACAAAGGATTTTGCATAATAAAAAAAAATGACGTTCCAAAAGTGATCATTGTGGATGAGGCATAATTAAAAAAAATTGATGTTCCAAAATGATCACAGTGGATTTTGCATAATAAAAAAAAAAAAAAAAATTGACGTTCCAAAATGATCATTGTGGATGAGGCATAATTTAAAAAAAATTGATTTTCCAAAATGATCACAAAGTATTTTGCATAATAAAAAAAAAAAATTGACGTTCCAAAGTGATCATTGTGGATGAGGCATAATTAAAAAAATGATGTACCAAAATATCACAGTGGATGATGCATAATAAAAAAAAATAATTGACGTTCCAAAGTGATCATTGTGGATGAGGCATAATTAAAAAAAATGATGTACCAAAATGATCACAGTGGATGTTGCATAATAAAAAAAAATAATTGACGTTCCAAAGTGATCATTGTGGATGAGGCATAATTAAAAAAATGTGGATGTTCCAAAATAAACATGATGAACGTTGCATACTAAAAAAAAAAAAAAAAAATTGGATGTTCCAAATTGATGATGATGACCTTTGCAAAAACTATGAAAGTTGTCTCATGCCCCTCCAGCACCATTATATAGAATCAAGCAAATTTACAGTAATTTTATAATACACACAAGCCGTGGGCTCCCTACAAAAATAGTATGAAAATTACGGCAAACGAAATATACGGTTTACGGTATTCATACAGAAATATTTTGTATGGGACAATTTTTTTTTTGTATGAAAGACAATTTTTTTTTCATGGAACCGGATATAAAAAAATGTCCTCTGCAACATTAGTTTTTGCACCAACTCTCTAAGACCTATACTTTCCGAGATACGAGGTCGATGTGAGCGAATGGGGGACAAAAGGGGTACTTTAGGATTTATTCCCAACTCATCGGAACTCCCTCTATACGATCCCACCAAACATTTTCACCCTACGAGGTGGCATCTGGGAGAACAAACATGTCAATGAGTCAGTCAGTCAGTCAGTCAGTGAGTGGTAATCGAGCTTTATATAATATAACTAGAGGTTGCGTTGTGCGCGAGCTGCTCGCAGCTCGCGTGTTTTTCTTTTAGTCGAAGAAGTAATTAAAGAGGATATCGAGCTGATAAAAGCCATCAAAGAGGATATCCATGTGTAAGAAGCAGTCAAAGACGATATCGAAATGGAAGAAGTAATCAAATCAAAGAGGATTTCCAAGTGGAAGCAGCAATTAAAGAGGATATTGAAGTGAAAGAAGCAATCAAATAGGATATCGAAGCAGCAGAAACAATCATAGAGGAAATTAAAGTTGAGTAAGCAATCAAAGAGGATACCGAGGTGGTAAGAGCATTCTAAGAGGATGACGTAGTAAAAAAAGCAATCAAAGACGATATCGAAGTGGAAGAAACAGTCAAAAACGATATCGAAGTGGAAGGAGCAATCAAAGAGGATATTGAAGTGAAAGAAGCAATCAATTAGGATATCGAAGTAGCAGAAACAATCAAAGAGGAAATTAAAGTTGAGTAAGCAATCAAAGAGGATACCGAGGTGGTAGAAGCGTTCTAAGAGGATGACGAAGTGAAAAAAGCAATCAAAGACGATATCGAAGTGGAAGAAACCGTCAAAAACGATATCGAAGTGGAAGAAGCAATCAAAGAGGATATTGAAGTGAAATAAGCAATCAAATAGGATATCGAAGTAGCAGAAACAATCAAAAAGGAAATTAAAGTTGAGTAAGCAATCAAAGAGGATACCGAGGTGGTAGAAGCGTTCTAAGAGGATGACGAAGTGAAAAAAGCAATCAAAGACGATATCGAAGTGGAAGAAACAGTCAAAGACGATATCGAAGTGGAAGAAGCAATCAAAGAGGATATCGAAGTGGAAGAAGCAATCAAAGAGGATATCGAAGTGGAAGAAGCAATCAAAGAGGGTATTGAAGTGGAAGAAGCCATCACAGAGGATATCGAAGTGAAAATGCTATCAAAAACGATATCGAAGATGAAGACGCAATCAAAGAGAATATTGCAGTGAAAGAAGCAATCAAAAGGAAATCGAAGGTGATATCGAATTGGTAGAAGCAATAAAAGAGGATATCAAAGTGAAAGAAGCAATCAAAGAGGATATCGAGCTGTTTAACGTTATCGAAGAGGATATCCATGTGTAAGAAGCAGTCAAAGACGATCGAAATAGAAGAAGCAATCAAATCAAAGAGGATATCCAAGTGGAAGCAGCAATCAAAGATGATATCGAAGTGAAAGAAGCAATCAAAGAGGATATTGAAGTGAAAGAAGCAATCAAATAGGATATCGAAGTAGCAGAAACAATTAAAGAGGAAATTGAAATTGAGTAAAAGACGTCGAGGACAAGGATAAAAATAAAAAACGGTTTCACCAAAAACTTATACTAATATTTTGTAAAAGTTTCCTCGAGCTATCTCTTCCCGTTTAAAAGATACGAGCGATTTAAGTTTTGTATGAAAACCCATAATTTTGTGGAGTGGAAATTGAAGTAAAAGAAGCAATTGAAGAAGACATATAAGTAGAAAAAGACATTAAAAAGGATATCAAAGTGGAAGAAGCAAAAATAGAGGATATCGAGGTGAAAGAAGCATTCAAAAAGGATGTCAAGAGCAACGATGGTAATAAAAAAACTATTCGACCAAAAATTTGAACCAATATTTTGTAAAAGTTTGCTAGGCGTAACTGTTCCCGTTTAGAAGATACGAGCGATTTAAGTTTTGTATGAAAACCCATAATTTTGTGGAGTGGAAATTGAAGTAAAAGAAGGAATTGAAGAAGACATATAAGTAGAAAAAGACATCAAAGTGGAAGAAGCAAAAATAGAGGATATCGAGGTGAAAGAAGCATTCCAAAAGGATGTCAAGAGCAATGATGGTAATAAAAAAACTATTCGACCAAAAATTTGAACCAATATTTTGTAAAAGTTTGCTAGGCGTAACTGTTCCCGTTTAGAAGATACGAGCGATTTAAGATTTGTATTAAAACCCATAATTTTGTAGAGTGGAAATTGTAGTAAAAGAAGCAATTAAGAAAATATATAAGTAGATAAAGCAATTAAAAAGGATATCAAAGTGGAAGAAGCAAAAATAGAGGATATCGAAGTGAAAGAAGCATTCAAAAAGGATGTCAAGATCAATGATGGTAATAAAAAAAATATTCGACCAAAAATTTGTACCAATATTTTGTAAAAGTTTGCTAGGCGTAACTGTTCCCGTTTAGAAGATACGAGCGATTTAAGATTTGTATTAAAACCCATAATTTTGTAGAGTGGAAATTGTAGTAAAAGAAGCAATTAAGAAAATATATAAGTAGATAAAGCAATTAAAAAGGATATCAAAGTGGAAGAAGCAAAAATAGAGGATATCGAAGTGAAAGAAGCATTCAAAAAGGATGTCAAGATCAATGATGGTAATAAAAAAAATATTCGACCAAAAATTTGTACCAATATTTTGTAAAAGTTTGGTAGGCGTAACTGTTCCCGTTTAGAAGATACGAGCGATTTAAGATTTGTATTAAAACCCATAATTTTGTAGAGTGGGATTGAAGTAAAAGAAGCAATTGAGAAAATATATAAGTAGATAAAGCAATTAAAAAGGATATCAAAGTGGAAGAAGCAAAAATAGAGGATATCGAGGTGAAAGAAGCATTCAAAGAGGAAGACAAAGTAAGAGAAGCATTCGAAAAGGATGTCAAGGGCAATGATGGTATTAAAAAAACTATTCCACCAAAAATTAGTACCAATATTTTGTAAAAGTTTGCTGGGGGTAACTCTTCCCGTTTAGAAGATACGAGCGATTTAAGATTTGTATTAAAACCCATAATTTTGTAGAGTCGATATTGAAGTAAGAGAAGTAATTGAAGAAAATAGAAAAAAACAATTCATAAGTATATTGAAGTAAAAATGCCATCAAAGAGGATTTCGAAGTTATAGAAACAATTAAAGAGGATATCAATGTGAAAGAAACATTCGAAAACGAAAAGGAAGTGAGAGAAGAATTCAAAATGATGGCAAGGGCGATGATGACCGTAAAATAACGATTCCACCCAAAATTAGTGCTACAAAAAAAAATAATTTTCCAAAATGATCACAGTGGATGTTGCATAATAAAAAAAATTGACGTTCCAAAATGATCATGTGGATGAGGCATAATTTAAAAAAAATGATGTTCCAAAATGATCACAGTGGATGATGTATAATAAAAAAAAAATTGACGTTCCAAAGTGATCATTGTGGATGAGGCGTAATTAAAAAAATGATGTACCAAAATGATCACAGTGGATGTTGCATAATACAAAAAAATAATAATAATTGACGTTCCAAAGTGATCATTGTGGATGAGGCATAATTAAAAAAAATTATGTTCCAAAATGATCACAGTGGATGATGCATAATAAAAAAAAATATGTACCAAAATGATCACAGTGGATGTTGCATAATAAAAAAATAAATAATTGACGTTCCAAAGTGATCATTGTGGATGAGGCATAATTAAAAAAAATGATGTACCAAAATGATTACAGTGGATGTTGCATAATAAAAAAAAATAATTGACGTTCCAAAGTGATCATTGTGGATGAGGCATAATAAAAAAAATGATGTACCAAAATGATCACAGTGGATGTTGCATAATAAAAAAAAATTGACGTTCCAAAAGTGATCATTGTGGATGAGGCATAATTAAAAAAAAATTGACGTTCCAAAATGATCATTGCGGATGAGGCATAATTAAAAAAAATTGATGTTCCAAAATTATCACAGTGGATGTTGCATAATAAAAAAAAAGAAATTGACGTTCCAAAATGATCATTGTGGATGAGGCATAATTTAAAAAAAAATGATTTTCCAAAATGATCACAAAGGATTTTGCATAATAAAAAAAAAATTGATGTTCTAAAATGATCATTGTGGATGAGGCATAATTAAAAAAAAATTGATTTTCCAAAATGATCACAAAGGATTTTGCATAATAAAAAAAAATGACGTTCCAAAAGTGATCATTGTGGATGAGGCATAATTAAAAAAAATTGATGTTCCAAAATGATCACAGTGGATTTTGCATAATAAAAAAAAAAAAAAAAAATTGACGTTCCAAAATGATCACTGTGGATGAGGCATAACTTAAAAAAAATTGATTTTCCAAAATGATCACAAAGTATTTTGCATAATAAAAAAAAAAAAAATTGACGTTCCAAAGTGATCATTGTGGATGAGGCATAATTAAAAAAAATGATGTACCAAAATATCACAGTGGATGATGCATAATAAAAAAAAAAATTGACGTTCCAAAGTGATCATTGTGGATGAGGCATAATTAAAAAAAATGATGTACCAAAATGATCACAGTGGATGTTGCATAATAAAAAAAAAATAATTGACGTTCCAAAGTGATTATTGTGGATGAGGCATAATTAAAAAAATGTGGATGTTCCAAAATAAACATGATGAACGTTGCATACTAAAAAAAAAAAAAAAAATTGGATGTTCCAAAATGATGATGATGACCTTTGCAAAAATTATGAAAGTTGTCTCATGCCCCTCCACCACCATTATATAGAATCAAGCAAATTTACAGTAATTTTATAGTACACACAAGCCATGGGCTCCCTAGAAAAACAGTATGAAAATTACGGCAAACGAAATATACGGTTTACGGTATTCATACAGAAATATTTTGTATGGGACAATTTTATTTTTGTATGAAAGACAATTTTTTTTTCATGGAACCGGATATAAAAAAATGTCCTCTGCAACATTAGTTTTTGCACCAACTCTCTAAGACCTATACTTTCCGAGATACGAGGTCGATGTGAGCGAATGGGGGACAAAAGGGGTACTTTAGGATTTATTCCCAACTCATCGGAACTCCCTCTATACGATCCCACCAAACATTTTCACCCTACGAGGTGGCATCTGGGAGAACAAACATGTCAATGAGTCAGTCAGTCAGTCAGTCAGTGAGTGGTAATCGAGCTTTATATAATATAATAATATTTTATGTTTAGCGTACGATTGAGGCACGAACATGAACTATTAGCGAAATTAAGACAGGTGTGGGCACAAAGAGAAAAAGATTGTGAAGCCTGGGCGCGGGAAGAAGGAGAGAAAGTAACAAATTTAAAATATAGAAAGTTTTGGGAGAGCGCTAGGCAGGATGCCTTAACAAACAAACAGAACAGACCAAAAACATTATTGCACACAAAATCGATTTCAATTCAACATTATGAGCTACGAACTAAATTTCAATATAAACAATCAAAAACAATAGACACCACTAAGTAGGTATACAGAAGTCGAAACTGAAAATTAGTAGTAAGTTCGTATGATCTAGTGGGTGATGGGATATCTAACGTGATAAGTGTTTACAAACCAACTAAGCCCTTGGAACTTTGGAATGGTTTGGCAAAAAATTTAGTTGATTAAGGTAGGTAGGCCAAGGAGATATCTAGGAGAATTCAGTTGGCAGGGGCGGCGTTCAGCAAGCTAGACGATATTTGGAAATCTACCACCGTTCCACAATGTCTGAAGACCCGCCTCTACAACCAATGTGTCCTGCCAACATTAACCTACGGTGCTGAGACATGGATGCTCACGAAGGAGACTGTGCACAGGGTTAGAGTCGCACAGAGAGCCATGGAGCGCGCCATGCTCGGCATCACACTGCTAGACCGAGTCCCCAATAACGAAATTCGCAAGCGGACTAAAGTACAAGACGTCAACAAGCGTATATGGGACTCAAATGGAGTTGGGCAGGACATGTGGCCAGGCGCGGTGATGACAGGTGGAGCAGGATGCTGACTGAGTGGTGGCCCCGAGATGGAACTAGGAACGCAGGTCGTCCACTGGCAAGATGGGTCGACGACATTATAAAAATCGCAGGTCGTATGTGGGTTAGAACAGCGCAGGACAGAGGTAAATGGCGACACGGAAAGAGGCCTATGCTCAGCAGGGGGATGAGAAAGGCTGACGATGATGATGATGAAGTAGGTATGTATGTTAAATACCTAAGTATATAATTGCATTGTAAATCTTAGTACTTACACTCAATTATTACTATATTATCTTATGCCTATAGTATAAGCTCTGCCTAGTTTAGGTGTTAGAGATTGTGCAGCATTATCTCCGTATTTTTATCGATGTAGGTAAGTTATGTTTCTATCGGTTTATTGTATGTATACTTATGTATTGTAACATTTTTTTATGATTAATATTTGTAATTTTAATTGATGTTGCCGTTGCCGAGCGTTTTTGTCCATGACCGACCTTTACTTGATATTCTGTCTCAAATACAACGTGTTGCTCTTGACTTGCCAACTACAAGGATTTTTACAGAGCCTGCAGAAAAGTCTCAGGCGTTCCCGAATAAGCCGAGAACTTAAGTACCTGCTTACGTAACAACTTACGATTCATAATCCCCTTGAGGCCACTGATGATAATAATGCTCAACAATAAAAAAAAAATCACCGAAAAAAATTAATACTAAGAAATGTGTGTTGTTATTTAAACTTCTACTTATTTTTTAGAGAGCTTTTAACAGTTATACTAAGTAGATACCATGCAATGGGGAGCAAGCAAAATACATTTTTCATGCCCTCTCATTTCCCTTAGTTCGCACAGTAAAATGTTATGCGTAAAAAACCGACGAATTGAGGACTTCTTCCTTTTTTAAGTTGGTTAAAAATAACTAAACACGTTATTCTAGGAAGAGGATGTATGTTAAAATATCAACTCAAGATATTGACCTGTTGTATGTACTACATAGGTAGCTATTTTTGCTCGATACAGAGAACCTTCGATTTTTTGACGTCATTTATTTTAGATACGTACCTATATAAAGCGTCATTTTTACGATACGGGTTTAGCCCTACAGTCCCATATAGTACACGAAAAGGATATCATTCATTCTAAATAAATAATTATAATTCCTTATGTAACGGAAACAAAGTTATATCACACATTCTGTCTTGTTCCACTATTCGGAAAACGGGGAAAAACGGCCGTTGCGATCGAAAAGTTTTCAAGTAGAGACCACGCACTGGAATGCGTAGGACCACCCCCCACTAGTTATAAAGACGACCTAATAATGGTTGTTCAGAGCCGTTAAGTGCAGGCCGCTCAAGATTTGTCTCTGGAATAGAATGAGAAAGGAAGGTCTACGTTTATGACGTCCTATAACCGAAATGATGATGGTGATCTTACTTAAACTGCGATACCCAATGGTAACAACGTAAAAAAAACAATAAGAAAACAAGCTGTCCTTGCTGTAAAAAATAGATCGGTCCAATACTTGCAGCATTCTAGTGAACCATAGTAGTTCTACGGACACGGTCCCTTTTGAAGGCTTTGTTACTCTACTCATTGCGTAAAATGTGCATTACAAATTCAAGACTCAACGGCAAAGTGGCCATTGTGACGGGAGGCAGCTCAGGAATAGGCCTAGAAGTTTCCCAGGATCTGGCAAAACGCGGCGCCAGGGTCATCATTGCCAGCCGAAATGAAACCAAACTGCAGCTCGCTCGAGACCACATCAGAACTACAACGAAGAATAAGGACGTTGACTACAAACTTCTGGATTTATCGTCATTCCAATCAGTCAGACAGTTCGCCAACGAAATTGCAACAGAAAAAAGTATTGATATATTGGTGAACAATGCAGGAGGTATCGCAATGCCAGACCGACTGACTGCGGATGGCCTCAACCTGATGATGCAAGTCAACTTCTTCAGCGTTTTCCTTCTAACGTATCTCCTGCTGCCAAAGTTGAAATCGTCGTCACCGAGCAGAATTATCAACAATTCAGCTGTGACCATGTACTTTGGAGATATAGACTTTGACCATTGGAATGATATAGGAAGGTACAATCTTCTCACAGCATCAGGAAATGCAAAGCTGGCTGCCGCGTTGGTGACCCTCGAATGGGACCGCCGTTTGCGAAGCACCGGCGTAACTGCAAATAGCTATGATCCCTGGTTCGTCAAGGAAACGGATATCCTAAAATACATGCCAGAATATCTAACTGGTATTTCGGAGATCTTTTTGGAAATAATAGGCCGTCCGAAAAAAGAAGTTGGTCAGCAAATTGCGTACTACGCGTCAGCTCCCGAACTGACCAAAGTCAGTGGAGCTCACTACAAGTTCTGTATCAGATGGCCGCATCATAGCCTATCCCAAGACATGAAGTTGAGAAAAAAGCTTTGGGAAGAAGCCAAGAAAATAGTAAAGATCACGCCTGAGGAAGATTGGGAGGTGAACGGACTTCTGGAAGTCACGAGAAAAAGCCACTACTCAATACCTGTGTTAAAAATAAGATTTTAATTGGAGTAATACTACAAAACACTACCTACAAATTACAATGTCTTTGTAGCTTTTTTGTTTTAATGATTATAATATAAACTTGTATACATAATATAAACTTAGATCTTTGATAGGTACCTACCTATAGTATGCGAATAAAGAGAAGAAAAACAATAGTCCGAATAATAATATAAATAATAATATTACCGTTCTCAGAAGGCAACGAACTTTAAAAAATGTTTTTAAATGCCAGCGGTTTGTATCGCTACCATCGCACCAACACGCTAATGATTCAATAATAACAACTATCTTCAAGTACCTAAGGAGAGCTCTCTTTTAATTTAGTTTTTGTATTTTTTATAGCACCCCCTTCCATTATTTTAATTAAGTAAAAGTGCAAAATAAAATTGTAAGAATTTAGATATTATAAGAGATTACCTTCTATCTTACCTACTGCGCTTTGTGATGGGATTCGAGATCGCGAGGTGTCAGTTCGGGGCGAACCACTAGTTTGTGGCCATTGCCCTTTGAAACTAGACTGGTCAACTGTCAAGTGCGAGTTATACTCGAGTAGGTTCAGTACCTTTATTGTAATTTTGCAGCGCCATCTAGTTATTATTTATTAGTAGCTGTCATTTATTAGTACCAGCACCTGGATCTTCAAAAAGCACCTGGATTACAAAAATGTTTAAAGGGTCGGCAACGCGTTAACTCTTCAAACGTCCATAGGCTAGGGTCACTGCTTACCAGGTGGGCCATAAGCTCGTTTGCCACATTATTGGTAAGTTTAACTAAAAAAATGTTATGTGAGTGGTAAATTCAGAAACAAGTAAACTTTTAATACAGATTTTCAGAAACAAGTAAACTTTTAATACAGATTTCCAAAAACTGCTATGCTGGTATATAGGGACTTCGTGTTTTTTTGTAATCTTTGCGCATCCATTTCTATAAATCATATTAATTTCAGATTTTTCGCGCTTTATATAATTTTTTTTGATATAATAATAAGTACAACATAAAAAAAGTTGTTGTGATCTGTAAAGGTCAAATGGGGTATCATATAAAAAAGCTTAGGTTCTTTTATATGATACTCCATTTGTCGTAGTAACCCTAATATAAAATTTTGACACCTGTGGAAATAAAAATGAAAATATTTTTGAGTTCGTCTGTTTCAAACAAGTCGATAGTAGTCATTGAGATAATCATCTGTGACGGACGGACAAAGTCGCTTCTTACGGGTTCTGTTTTCACCATTTTAGTCAGGATCCCTAAAAATTATAAAAAGCGAGAGCTTCGGTATACTGTATATTCAGTTCCACAGTATCCCGGTTGCTTCAGGACCAAGTGGTCACTTCGGAAATGTGTACAACTAACGCAAGGCTGACCGGCAAAGTGGCCATTGTTACTGGTGGTGGCTCCGGTATGGGACTTGAAACTGCCAAGGATCTTGCGTATCGTGGAGCAAGAGTCATCATCGCCAGCAGAAATGCAACTAAACTCCAGAAGGTACGAAATGACATCCGAGTTGAAACAGGGAATTCAAACGTCGATTTCAAGGTCCTCAATCTTCAGTCCTTGAAGTCAGTAAGAAACTTTGCTCACGAGATGGGAAAAGAAACTAGACTGGACATATTGATCAACAACGCTGGTGGATTAGGATTGCCGGACGCGCTGACCGAAGATGGTCTATCTATGATGATGCAAGTCAACTTTTTCGGGCCGTTCCTGCTCACATACCTACTGCTGCCCATGTTAAAGGCCTCTGCACCGAGTCGAATTATCAATACTTCGGCAGTAAGCATGTATTTTGGAAAGATAGACTTCGACAGTTGGAATGACATTGGAATAAACGGCGTATTGCTAGCATCAGGGAACTCGAAGCTTGCTACAGCTCTGGCTACAGTCGAATGGGATCGAAGGTTGAAAGGCACTAGGGTTACAGCAAACAGTTTTGATCCATACTTCGTCAAAGATACAGATATTTTGGGAAATCTTAACAAAGTTATGACCGATGCTTCCCACCTGTTGCTGGATTTGATTGGTCGGCCAAAGAAAGAAGTAGGACAGCAGATAGCTTACTATGCGGCTGCTCCAAGTTTGGAGAAGGTCAGCGGAGCCCACTTCATGTTTTGCACGATATGGCCGAACCACTGGCAGTCTGGTGACCTGGAGCTAAGAAAAAGGTTGTGGGTTGAAACGAAGAAGGCTATAAGAATCACACCTGATGAAGATTGGGAGGCTAAAGGCACTTTTTTAAATTTTGGGTGATATTTTGGACTTTTATTGGCGATTCTGCAGAACAACACAGCACAATATTGTAGTCGTACGTATTAAACATAAGAATATATAAGACGCTGTAATATTAACAAAATAATATTGAATGTACTTACATGAATGCAATACATTAATATGAACATTCGAATTCAAACCTATGAAATAGTCTGCGTAAAAGCGCTTTTAGGCACCCCAGCGAAAAGTTTTCAATTTATTACATAACAATATTAAACTTAATAGAAATAAAATAAAAATTTATGAATATGTAGATTTTGTTTAAATACTTCACTAGAATTATTATTAGTCTTGAAAAAAGGAAATTGAAGTCAGATCGCTAAGTACACCTTGGTGTAGACTGTAGAGTCAATGCAACGTATTTGTGATCTATGTCACAAATCTAGTAATCTTTGCACACCTAATTTTTTGAAGAAACGCTTTGAGTTCCGATTATTATAATATTCAGGATTTTTTGAGGACATATTATAATAATGGGGCTAACTGTGACATATAATTTTTATAGAATTTAAATTTAATTGTATTGTTTCTTTATTTTATTGCTTACTAGCTTCCGCCCGCGGCTTTGCATAGCTTAGGTGGTAATCCAGGTTATAATCTACGTACATACCAAATTTCATCGAAATCGGTTCAGCCGTTACGACGTGATTGAGTGACAAATAAACAAACATCCAAACTTTCGCATTTATAATATTAGTGTGATGATGATGATTGTTACTTAAATTATTACCTTTAAATTTGTCATTTTCCTTTGTATTTTTGCTATTTACATGCTAGATAAGGTAGAACATAATTGATACTTACCTACATAAATAAGAGCTCTATAATATCATTATGTTCAAGTAAATAAATTTATCTTTATCTTTATTTTCCTTCATGCGGGAATCCCTGAACTCACCGATCCTCCGAAGACCTCCTCAAAACTCCGCTGAACAGAACTAGTTTCTTTCGTCCAAGCAGTCCGGAACACGTTGCTTCTCAACCAGCAGTGTTTAAAACAAATGTCGTTAGGTCATTGACACCTGTTTTAGGTGTCATAGGGTCATTATATTATATATCTCAAGAGTCGTTATAAATTATTCCTTTCATGTATACGTAATATTTGTATCGTAAGAATTAATTAATAAAGATCAACAATTTTTTAAATAATTGTGTAAATAATAGTATGTACCTATTTAATATATTAACATTTTAATGTTCTATTATTTTTTGTATATGTTACCTCGGCCAATATTCCATTTACGTACTGATACTTGTCTCCACCCAAAGGTTGTCGGGAAGAGTTCGCATTCTTTAACGATAAGACCGCCAATTACGTATTTAATTTCAACACGAATGCGAGGAAATTTAATAAATCTATTTCATAACAGCTTGTTGCTAAATAGAAAACTTGCGTTCCCGGTGTCCATTGATTTTATTTTTCACAACTGTAGGTATCTACTTGTCTGTTCCTTTTTGAAATAGAATTAAGGATTTGTCATGGAGATTGTATTACATTATAGCAGAAATTATGAATAAAATGGGCCTCATTCTATTTCTTACGGCCGAAAATCGCATTTACGGAGGAGTTTCGACGACCTCCGTGGCGCAGTGGGCGAATAGCCGGCTGAGACGCAGGAGGTAGCGGGTTCGACTCCCTCTGCGGAACAAATGTTTGCATGATCTAACAATATTTGTTCCGGGTCTGGATGTTTTTCTATATATTATAAGTATGTATTTACAAAAAAAAAGTATATAAGTATTCTATCAGTTATCTGGTTCCCATAGTACAAGCTCTGCTTAGTTTGGGGCTAGATAGCGTTGTGTGAAATGTCCAGTAATATTTATATATTTATTCATTTATTTAATTTTCTAGATAACAATGACCTACTCTCAGAACAAGAGTGGTGAAAACAAGTTTTGCGTATATGTGTTACGTAAAACTAGTTTATTGATTACTAGTTTTATAAGCGACTCTTTGAGTAAATAATAAATAATCTTACTAACGTAGTAAGCAAAAAACGTAGTACGTTAGTACTCTTAGCTAGCAACGTACTAACACATATTTGAATCATCAAAAAAAAACAGCAAACCCAGCCTTACATCCCACTTCCCACTTAATAATATAAGTTTGTTACTCTTTCACGTCGGAACGGCTGAACTGATTTCGATGAAATTTGGTATGTACGTAGATCATAATCTGGATTAACACATAGGCTACTTTTTGTTGGCAAACCACGCGTGCGAAGCCGCGGGTGGAAGCTTGTTTACTATAAAAATCAATGCACTGAAAATTGACCAAACCTGAGGAGGGCACTTAAGCACATATTGTAGGCTAAGCTCAAGTTTAAATCGAAAAAACATTTTTTTGACAGTTTTTAAAAACTTACGAGTCTCAATTTAGATTTGAGTTTTTTTTTGTTTTCTATTTGATTTATAAACTATTTGACTCCTAGCTCAATTGATAATATGGAAATAATATCTAACTCAACGAACCGCTAATCCCTGCCTTTAAAAAAACGAGGAATTATGACATCAAACGAGATAAATATCGTTGAAAGAACTCAAACTCCAGTATCCGAACTGACTCAGGACCGAGTGGTCGTTTCCGAAATGTGTACAACTAACGCAAGGTTGACCGGTAAAGTGGCAGTCATTACTGGTGGTGGTTCCGGAATAGGATTTGAAGCTGCCAAAGATCTTGCATACCGTGGAGCAAGAGTCATTATCGCTAGCAGAAATGCAACCAAGCTTGAGAAGGCAAGGGATGAAATTCGAGCTGAAACAGGGAATGCAAACGTCGATTACAAAGTCTTCAATCTTGAATCTTTGAATTCAGTGAGGAACTTCGCTTATGAGGTGAGGAATGAAAGCAGACTCGACATACTGATCAATAACTCCGGCGGATTAGGATTGCCGGACGTGTTGACCGAAGATGGTCTCTCCCTGATGATGCAAATTAACTTTTTCGGACCATTCCTGCTTACATATCTACTGCTGCCCATGTTAAAAGCCTCCGCACCGAGTCGGATTGTCAACAGTTCGGCAGTAACCGTGTTATTCGGAAGAATAGACATCGATCATTGGAATGATATTGGAAAATACGGTTTACTCGCAGCATCAGGAAACGCCAAGCTTGCTATAGGTATAACTACAGCGGAATGGGCACGTAGATTAAAAGGCACTGGGGTTACAGTAAACAGTTTCGATCCATTCATCGTTAAGGAAACAGACATTTATAGATATCTGGGCAAAAATATAGGGAACGCAGCACAGGTGATGCTGGACTTAGTTGGTCTGCCAAGGAAGGAGGTTGGACTGCAAATGGCTTACTATGCGGTGGCTCCAAGTCTACAGAAGGTCAGTGGAGCCCACTTCATGTTTTGCACGAGATGGCCCTTTCCCCACAGCCAGGTCGGTGACCTAGAACTTGCAAAGAGAATGTGGGCTAAAGCCAAGAAGACTGTAATGATCACGCCTGACGAAGATTGGGAGGCTAATGGACTTCTTAAATTGAGATCATAGCCGATATAGCCGCAGCGTAGCATTCGAGGTTTAATTATTTATAACAATAATGTAATAATTGACATCGATATACAAATTATCCATATCGATGTCCAGGTAACGAACGAGTTTATGATTTTGATCTTATAAGCTACCATAAATTCTATGAAATTAGGTATTTAGGTACCTACCATAAGTTCTTTTTGATTTGAAAATGTACGTATAGCTTGTGCAAAATAAAGTTTACATCACTCATGCTCAGAAAGCTGGTCATTGTTAACTCGATATCGCCTCTGGCGCTAAAGTAAATTTGAAAATAGAATGCGGCTCATTGAATTCTTATCAAGCTAAAATGAAATACAATCTCCATTACAAATCCTTATTTCTATTTAAAAATAAAAGAGGTTTCATTCATAAATGCTAAAACTAGTTGTGAAGAATAATCAATAACACCCTATATATTGTTTAAATAACTCGATTGTAGAATAGATCGCATAAAGCCCTTGTACATAATATTAGATTAGTATTTTGAAAATTATAATAGGTGTATTATAAAGATTTACACTCACTTAACTCGTCACAGACTTTGCGTGTCAGCAAATAGTTTTAAGTATTATAGTATGTTAGTCACTAAGGTATATATTTATATTGGCTTTAGAATTAAGTTTTAACATATTGTACTTTTCCATTGTTACCTGAAATAAAGATTTATTATTATTATCTCTTACCATTTTTATTAATAAGTCATAAAGTAACTTGTTAGCAAAGTCTACATCTTTTAAACTTAGGTAGATACTTACTTTTGCCTAGTATCTACTTTGAACTGCAGTCTAGAATCCCAAGATTCCAACATACCTATTTCTGCCGCCAAGCGCATTGCTGTATTTTGGTTTGTAGGGTATGGTTGCCGGTGAAATTACAGGCAGTACATCGTAGGGCACATTTCTAAGGTGAGTGACCTACGAGGCAATTCTCTGGCGATGGTTACAACTTAACATCAAGTGGGTCATAAGCTTGTTTTATCTCCAAGCAGCATAAAAAAAGATAAAAGCTCCATACTTAGTTTGGGTTTCGAATAAAACATTTTTTTAATCTTAATAGAAAAGAATATATTTATTTGACACACACAAAGAAACACAGAACGAATCATAAACAAAATAGGTAGACAAACAGGAAAAATACAATAGGATGAGATATACTATCCAACCAGTAGGTAGGTGTACTATTCCGTGCCACGCGTGGCCGAACATAATCTTGCTTCAATTATGTATTTTTCATTAGGCAATAAACATTTTTATCTTTTTATTTACCTCAATCAGTATATTGTGTTTGCCGTATAAATAATTAAACCAAAATGTTTGTGAAAAATCCAAAAATTTATGCAAAATTATCCATCATAACATTTTTACATTTAATACCTACTGATCTCAAATCATCAGTGTCATCTTATATTTTACAATAATGATTGAAATAAATCACGACAGTTTAGAAATAAATATACAATAATGGATATTTCACACAGTGCTATCTAGCCTCAAACTAAATAAAGCTTTTACCTACTATGGTAACCAGATAACAAGAAAGACAACAAATAATACCTACATTATAATCATCTCTCTCTCTCTCTCTAGTCTCAAAGGTGTGTTGGAAGAAAACTCTTCTTAGGGTTAAGCTCGCCTTTGTGCATGTCCTGTATTTCTATGTTTTATCAATATATTTTATTGTGTACTATAAAGAAATTTTTAATAATTACTTATTTTATATCAAAAACCAAAAGTATAAAATACCTACTCCATTACCAGAAGCTATTACATTGTAGGTGCCCTTCGTGGAAACATTTGAAATAATTTTTAGTAAAATAAAATTTTAAAATCTTGGAATTTTCCGTATGTGTTCGGATAACACTATATAAATAAAAATACCAATTTTTAGTAGTCCACAAAAAGCACCAAGCCAAAATGTAAATCGTTGATCTCCGTGGAATACAATCGGTGCTCATAAAAAAGTGCTCTTAAATCGTTGCTTTTCGTGGAAGGCCTCTGCAAAGCGCAGCACGCCAGAGGTCAAACCTGCAACCTCCTGCATCTCAGCCACTGTCTATTCCACCACTACGCTATGGACATGGATGAATTTAGAGTTAATATTTGACTTTAAATTTTATCAGTTTGTTCTGTTGAAACCAATTATCATAAAAAGTTACTTCCAACTCAAAACACGCAATTGTTTACCATAATCAAGACGCGGAAATCAATGACTCAGTAGGACCTTTTTGCCTTGAGATTATTAAATCAAAGGATATTGTAATAATGATTTTATTATTCTGCACAGTGTATCGATGGACACGGGTTTGTGTAGTTTGGAAACATGTGCGACACAGGCGCAAAATTGCACGGCAAAGTCGCTATAGTGACTGGTGGCAGCTCAGGAATAGGACTAGAAGCGGCGAAGGAATTAGCAAAACGGGGTGCAAAAGTAATCATTGCTAGCCGAAATGAAACTAAACTGAAAATCGCTCGCGATCAGATCCAATCCGCATCCGGAAACTACAACATCGCATACAAGATGCTTGATCTGGGGTCTTTGAAATCGGTACGACAGTTCAGCCATGAAGTCGCAAGTGAATCCAGGTTAGACATTTTGATAAACAACGCGGGAGCAGTGGCTTTACCAGACAGGCTCACAGCAGACGACTTAAATCTGACAATGCAAGTGAACTTCTTCGGGAGTTTCCTTCTAACGTTTCTATTACTTCCTCTCTTGAAGTCTTCAGCTCCTAGTCGGATTATCAACGGATCAGCAGCTTCGATGTACTTCGGACAAATAGACTTTGAGCACTGGAACGATATTGGTAGATACAATTTGATAACATCGCTGGCGAATTCAAAGCTGGCAATGGTGTTGTACACTGCAGAACTCGGTAGACGTTTGGAAGGCAGTGGTGTAACAGCCAATAGTTACGATCCATTCGTTGTACGTGATACAGACTTGTTGACAAACATTGACGGAGTTGTAAAGAACGTGACGCAGGTATTCCTGAACATAGTTGGACAAAAGAAAGAGGAAGTCGGTAAGCAAATAACGTTTTTAGCTGCTGCGTTTGAGTTGTTAGACGTTACTGGAAAGCATTACAAGTTCTGTGGAGAGTGGTGGAACCACTGGCTGGTGAAGAATGAACAACTGACGAGAAAGCTTTGGGAGAAGTCGAAAGAACTTGTGAAGATAACGAAAGCGGAAGACTGGGAGATAAATTGAAATTTATATTTTAACCGATTGAAAAACATGTTTACTAATTTCACAAATAGAACACACATTTTAACATATCGTTCTCGAGTTAATAACAGTTAGTTGAGAAATTATTTTAATGCAATCTTCTTTTCGAATTAGACACCAAACAACATTCTCATTAAATTCGATCAAGGTGAAATGCCTAAGTAGCTAATGGAAAATAACAAGTTCAAACACCTTTCTGACTGCAGCGTACCCGAACCGGAAACAGACAAAGCCATGTGTGACGTCTTTATGAACTTACTGTACCTGTTTACACACACAAAGACCTCTAGTACGTTGACTGCCTGTGAAGTCCATTTTTTTTACCTAGATTATTTTAAGTTCTCAGAAAGGGTG
Source organism: Philereme transversata (assembly GCA_963924445.1). Classification (NCBI taxonomy): domain Eukaryota; kingdom Metazoa; phylum Arthropoda; class Insecta; order Lepidoptera; family Geometridae; genus Philereme; species Philereme transversata. The sequence continues at coordinate 19,190,385 of OZ004340.1, forward strand.
GGATTGTTTATTACTGTTGTACTTAAAGTGGGTGTCTGAATTTCAGCATGCATTAGATCTAATGCACGGACATAACAAATAAATATTAAAAGATTAATTGTTTATTTTTGAGGGTGAGCTAGCAATACTTTTATTTTTTTACTCAGCTGATTCTCTTGTTGAAAAGTTCTGGCGAAACTCAAATTCAACGAGTTCTTTTTGTCAATTCTGCCACAGAATGACATAAATACCCAGAAAAGCTAATGGGCGATTTTCCAATAACTTTCCGCGAGTAGCTACAAAAATCTGAAGGAAACGGGCCTGCAACCAATGAAGCAAGTAAAAAAGCTACAACGCAAGCAACTACAACACTTTTGCACGGAGGGCATTCAATTAACTGATTGAATGCCTTCCGTGCAAAAAAGCGTTTTGTTTAAATTCCATAGAGTCAGTATTGACGCTTTATAAAAAAAACATCGCAATATACAATGGGCGGTATTATCGCTTAAAGCGATTTCTTCCAGATAATCTAAGGATGGAGAAGGTCAATATTGCGACAGGACAGGCAGGACGATCGATATTATTATACTAAGCGCTACAAACGTTTTTGGGAGTTGGATGATAGAATGCTCGTGTAATACCGTCATAACATCATTCATCATTCAGTACCTACCCATCAAAAACAGATATCTCACACACAAATAAATTCGTCAAGGACTTTGGGTCGTGTCGTGTAAGTGGAATATTTAGATTTTACATTTTTACGGTTCCATACCTCAAAAGGTAAAAAAAGGAACCCCTTTATGATCACTGTCTTGTCCGTCTGTCTGTCCGTGTGTCACCACCGATTTTCTCAGGAACGGGTGGACCTAGCAAGTTGAAATTTATACCAGATACTGAGGTCCTATTAGGTGTGTAAAAATCAAGGTCCTGAGTCAACACGATAAAAAGATATTGGCAAATTTAGATTTTCGCGAAAACTTGTATGTACAAAAATTTACCTTAACTTTCAACTTTTGTTTATTTTTCGGTATTTTCTCTTTACTTGTGCTGTAAGACCTCACTTTTAACTAAAATTGACAATTCTAGATCAACCGGAAGTACCCTTTAGGTTTTGGGTCGAAAACCTATATGGTAGTTCCCGTTGACCTAAAATCACGAAATTTGGCAAAAAGCAAGGTCTTATAGCAAGCACAATTAAAGGCAAAATTCCAAAAAATAAAAAATTAATGGGTGTCCCTATACATACCTAGTTGACGCCAATTAAGATAGTCCTCTGAGTTGTATGAGCTCTCATACAATTTATTATAGATAATGGTACGGAACCCTTCGTGCGCAAATTCGACATGCACTTGGCCGTTTTTTTTTTAACTTCAATTGCTATTTTTTATCTATAGGCGTTATATTTTGATATATTCTTTAAATTAAATAAGGGTTTATTTAGGTACCTCACTCGATTGTTTTTGGCCAATGTTTGCGCTCCTTCTGCGCAGTCGCGTTGGGTAAAAATGTAAGATCAAAAATTTGAGAGATGAGAGCGTAAAAATATGTTATAAAAGAGAAGATCAATGTTTTACTTTAAAGTGAGCAGTACTTTATGTCGCTTAATCAGTTTCGCTCCGGCCGCCCTGGCAACTAAGATTTACAACCAGTTGTCTAAAAAGAAAATGTTTCCTTATTCACCTTGTCTATTAAAAGTGAAACCAGTCAGTTATCACATATCCTCGGTACAAACCACACCTGTGCCTATAATGTTGAAAGACGAGCTCAGTGAGTGTGACAACGATGTGCAACTTAACGGTAAAGTGGCCATCGTGACTGGAGCCACATCGGGAACTGGGTTAGAAGTAGCCAAGAACCTCGCGAAACGCGGGGCCAAAGTCATCATTGCCAGCCGAAACCCTGCCAAACTAGAAACTGCCAGGAATGAAATCCTTAAATCCTCTGGACGTGGTGCTGTTGTAACTAGGCAGATAGACTTCGAATCGCTTTCCTCGATAAGGGACTTCGTCGATACTACGGTAACCACTGAACCGAGACTGGACATTCTGATAAACAACATCGGAGCTATTGGACTAGAAGACCGCTTGACGCAAGATAACCTTCACACGATGATGCAAGTGAACTATTACGGAATGTTCTTACTGACATATCTTTTATTTCCGCTCTTGAAATCATCACGCCCGAGCCGTATCGTCAACGTTTCCTCGCTAGGCCTGATCCTAGGTACCGTAGACTTTGACAATTGGAACGAAATTGGAAAATACTCGAGTTTTGGATACTACTGCAACGCGAAACTGGCCGAAATACTCTTCACAGTTGAGATGGATAGAAGAATCAGGGGAAGTGGAGTGAGTGTCTACAGTATGGACCCTGGCTTAGGGAAGTCAGAGTTTTTCAGAAATTTGGATAATGAGCTGGTTAAAAGGATTTTGAATGGGGCGTTACTGGCATTCGGGAGGCCTTTAGATAGAGTGGCGACTATGCCTGTTTTCTTAGCTGTTGATCCGAGGGTAGAAGGTCGCAGTGGGATGCACTTCAGAGATTGCAAGGAGTATTACAGTTCCTGGTACGCAAATAACACGGCTTTGAGACAAAGGCTGTGGTTAGATTCAAAGAGACTTGTGAAGATAACTATGGACGAGGATTGGGAAAAGTTTATACGATAAATTAAAAACCCATCTAAACTGATATTACATAAACAATTGAGTTGAAGATATTCAGTGCCTGGTGGCAAGGCTGTTGGTTTTTTCATTTCAAATTTTTTTATGAATTTTGTTTTATTTTAATTAACTGCAATAATTTGATTTTATATTTTACTCCAGGTATTATTATTATTTGTATTTACCTTATTGAATTTTACTTTTAATTTTTTGAATTATCGTTATTTTGTATGTTAATTTGAGTTTGGCTTTTTTTGTATATGTAATTATGATTACTTTTGTTTTGTATATCCTATGGGCATTGTCTGAAATAAATTATTTTATTATATTCTATAGGGGGTAATCTCTGGAACTACTTATCAAATGCTGAAAATTATTTTACTAATAGGAAGCTAAATTATCCTTGAGTGCAAAAGGCTGTATTTTATTTTGATAAAAGTCCGTGCAAATGCGTTGCGGGACAGCTAGTCTCATATCAAGGCGTTTAGAGGATTTAAATACTCTGTTGCCAAGGTTACCTACTAAAGCCTATAAACTTATTTTGGTATTAAGATATTTTATTTTAATTGTAAATTAAATCTTTATGTTTGGAATCAGGTAAATATCAAGGATTAATTTAATTGATACATTGAGAGCTTCTCTAGGCGAACAAATTTTACAAGTTGTGCATATAATGCGTTTATACGCTTCGTATAACTAATTACTTTAGATTAATAGTGGATTACTAACCTTGACGTTGTAATACTTACACCTTACCTTGGTTATACTCGTACACAAGGTCGATTGCATAAAACTTGCTAATAACTTTACTGCACCTACGTAATATTACCGTGACGTTTGCTTTATTGCTTTTTTATTAGGCTCGGAACAAGAGACCGTAAAATTGTTTATAGACACTAGCATTTGCCCTTGACATTACACGCATGAATTTAAAAAAACCAGACTAGTGCCAGTCGGACTCGTCCACCGAGGGTCCCGTACAAATTTGTACCGACAGTTTCGATGATTGATTACGTACTTTAAATAAAGACCATATTTTTATGATTTAATTACAAATGTTTAGTTTTCAGATGTTTCCCTGTACTCGTAGTTTAAGACGATATTAAGTACTTGCCAAATTTCAAAGTTCTAGATTTTTTGTGGCATAAACGGCCGTTATTTTTCTTTACGTTTACTTAGAAGCTTGATTTTTTCCCAGCTTCAAAGGATTATAGACCTGAGTATATGATTTTAATTTCAACTCGATACCTCCATGCGTTCCCGGTCTTGACAGACAGACATCCAAAGAACAAAGTAATCCTATACTTATAGGATAGGTTCCGTTTTTTTCTTTTGAGGTACGGAACCCTAAAAATGGCTATGTGCTACTCTAATGGTCACGAACTGTTTATTTATTTGATCACAAACATAGTAAGTACACAACGTCTTCATGAAATAAGTCAAAACCTTCGATTTATATTGTAATAAATTATTTGTTTTAACTATGTAACTGTAGTAGACGATATCCTGAGAAGTTCTGAGTGTTATAACTCTACAGGCGACATTCGCAACGATGCCCTATCGTATTTAGTGCTTAATTAATGTTTTAGGGGTATGTACCTAAAAATGAATCCTAGAATCACATCTTTGTTCTTCTGTCCGTCTGTCAAGACCCTTTTTAACCGACTTCAAAATAGGAGAAGGTTCTCAATTCGTCGGAATCTTTTATTTGTTATTTATGTCCCCCCATTACTCGATGACTGGACTGATTCGAGGGGTATACTTCCCAAGTGGTCCCATTAGCACCAAGTCAGGATCTAATTTGAGGGTATTAACGCCTACGTTTTCTATGCAAGCAAGCCTCGCGACGTATCTTGCGCGCATCCTACTGCCTAGTTATTTAATGTATTTCCATTCCATTCGTTCGACATGTCAAGATAACATTGTTCCAAAACCTTTTTTTCAAATCCGCTGTAATAAGGACAATATACACCTAAATTCAGTTTTCGGGAGTTCCATTTGCGACCCCTGAGCGCATTCAGAGGGCAACCCTCAAATTTTATAGGGGCACATAATGTATTTTATTCTGTTATCTGAAAGTTACTTGTGCTCAGGAACGTGGAGGTATCAAGTTGAAATTGAAATCAAATACTATATAGGTCCCTTGGAGCTGTAAAAATCAAGTTTCTAAGTATTTCATATATGGCCATCTAAGCCGCATATTTTGACACTCACAAATAAATCAAATCCCATAGAGTACTTCCTGTTGTATTATAATCATGAAATTTAGCAAGACGCAAGGTCTCACAGCTACAGGACAAAATCGCTGATTTGTAGATAATTCACATTTAAAAAAATACGGAACACTCGCCTCCGTAAAAGTTTTCAGTTTCAGTCAGACTCGCACATGTCCGGGAGTTTCACTACATGGAATACCTATCGAGATTTTGATGCTGCTCCTTATAGTATGGCACGAGCAAAGCCCGTCGAACGGTGCTAAAGCCGTTTCATTTTATTCATTTATAAACCACGGGGGCACTATGGAACACTTGGTTACGTCATGATAGGTACAGTAGAATCCCGATTATCCGAACATCGATTATCTGAACATCCGATTAACCGGACTCATTCATCTCGGCTCTAATTGCCAATTTAAAAATGTTATTGTAATTAATTATACAAAACGCATTACATAACAAGTATTGATTAAAATTTAACTATTGTTTGATTTGACTTTGAAATCGATTATCCAGATTTTGGATTATATGGAATACCATTGGTTTTTTTTTGATCCGGATAATCGGGATTCTACTGTAATAATGTACTCAATTCTCAATCATTTATTGTATTCCACAATGTAATAATAGTTGATAATTGATAGGTACATGTTCATTATGGACCCTGTTGGGCACAACAATATATTGGAGAGAGGAGGACGTCATTGTTCTTGCCATGTTATATTCATTTAAAAAAGAAAACATTCAAATCTAATGGTCAAAGTAGGTAGTAGGTATGGTGTCAGGCCATGGTATAATTACAATTAAGAGGTAGAGCTAAAGAGTTCGGAAAAAAGATTAATTTACTATTTCTATGTTCAGAGCTTGTTCAGTAGGTTAGGTTTCACCTGTTTATTAATCTACTGAATTCGTTATCGAGATCTACAACTCGATTATTAGATTTGCAAATATTATGATGAACTGTCGAAACGCTTTACTGTAAGTAAACTTCACAGGCGGGTAAGAGAGACTGGGTGGGCAATCGAGCTTTTTATTTATTATTGTTTTATTATTATAATACGTTCGCGTTTGACCACGATCTCGCCTGATGGTAAGCGATGATGTAGTCTACGATGGAACACGCTTGCCTAGAAGAAACCTGTTCACTCGCGACTTGAAGACCCCTAAGTTGTAGTTATCAAGAAACAATTACTTCCGACAGGGCGGCGTTCCACTCTTTGGCGGTGCGTGCGTATGGAAGGTGTGTCTACCATGTTTAGCAAGGAAAAGTACTCTACCATGGCAACTAGTTGCCGACAAAGAGTATACCATCCATAATCGCAACGGGTTGTGTCAGTTGCCATGGCGGCTGAAAGGGACTCAAAGATCCTCATAATTATTAGGTTTGATAAATATTTTAGTCAGAACTGCGCGTAATTCCTGAGATTACTACGTTATTCTTCAGTTGACTGCGCAGGACTGCGTTTTTGCTGAGTTAAGCCTCAAGGCGTTGGCATCTTATGGTTGTCGAGGTCTTTTATACCGTTTCTTCAGTCCACAGCTGCCACAAGGCTATCGACTTTGGTTGTGTAGTGAAACCCTGGGGTACAAAGTAATATTAAATATTATTCATCCTTCAATCCGTTTGGTAACTACGATGCCACAGACAAAAAAGTCAAACTTATAAAACCCTTCTTTTTCGTCTTAAAAACAAATAGAAAAATTGCAGATACGAGTATATCATATTTTTATCTAAACTTCCCCAACATTTGTTTCGGGTCTGAGTGTCAGACACACGATACTGGGAATCCAGAACCTTAGTAAAATAAGTAGTAAAATATTATAATACTGGTTGCACACTTCCACAAAAAGAGTCACTCACTCTTCTGTGATAGATGAGCTACCACACAGCACTAACACCTCTCCATGACACATGCGCTTCGAGCGAGTTGAGTTGAGTCTGTTATTGCCGTGGAGGTGTGCGTGATATTCTGTTTAGTCTGTGCTTTACTTGTGCGCTACTCCATCTTTCTTGCTACTCTACCTCACTCAATAGGAACTCAACACATATATTGCTTTCACATGGTTACAAAGTTGATAACAGGTGGTGTGTAAGTAGATAGTTTCACGATATGACAGAGACATACATATTTGTATCTAAATATGTAGGCATGCTGTTTTATTTAGGTAGGTATTCTTTAAGTTGGATATTTTAATTGATCGAGCGAAGCGAGATCTCCAAATCCACTTAGGCAAATCAGCGTTGTATGTATGTATGTAAGTTTGTTTGTTTGTCCGAGGATAACTTTCGAAGCGTTTATCCGATCATCGTGAAATTTGGTATATAGATAGGTAATGATGGCACAATTTTGGTGCGACTCTAGAAAATTTGGGGGGTTGTTGAGATGTTGGGGTTCAAGAGGGGTAAAAAAAATTAAAATGAGACTATTAGGTCAAATGAGACGTCAAATGAAAGGTCTTCGTTTGTACATTTCGACTCCGTTTTTATTTTTAGTAAAGTTTTTGTAGTTTTTGAGTTGCTAGCCATAATAAAAACTAAACTTTGACAAAATTCACAGGGTACACCAGTGACCCCACAGTGCTGTAATTTGGTATGCGTGTAGCTTAAGTATCACAAATATAGGCAAAAGTCTGAAATCCAGAATAATTGCAATTTGTACCCCAAAAAAGATTAACCATATAACATGAACTTCCGTTACCTGTAATTTGAATGAAACTGTATGTCAAGTTACGTGGTTATTTATTTCGTGGCACTATTTTGATAGTCAAAGATTACGAATAATATATTTTTTTGTTTTTATGGTAGACTCGCGAGATCTCAGTTCGGAGCGAACCACTAGTATTTTATATTAGGCGTCATTTAGTTTCAGGTAGGCTTTAGTAAGTGGATAGATAAATAATATTTTAAACTAGGTACCTAGAACTTACTACTTAATTATCAATGCAAATAAAATACCCGTCCCAAATCACAATAATCGCATCAGTACGATATCCTTTTACCATTGTCATTGTCAGATCTATGGGCTAAGTTAAGAATTGATTGGGTCCCTAATGCAACACGCCCACGCGGCAGACCACCCTTGATGACGTGACGACTTGGATATGCATTTACCAGACTGGCCCACTACAGCAGGGGACAGAAAAAACTGGAAATAAGGGAGGAAGGCTTTTGCCCTACAGTCAGACAACACATGTTAAAAATAAATAATTGTCATATCACTAAAAATCGTCAAAAAAGCTTCACGTAATTTATGGACGCCCCCTTATCGATACATTTTCAATAAATATTTTTTTACGTAAATTGGCGGCGCCTTTGCGACGATGCGGCTTAGTCAGTTTAACAGGTACCTTACATGATTTAGGAATATTATTTGTTTAGGGACGTATTTTATACATGCTGTTCATTGCTATTTTATGACTTGATATTAAAGTTGTTTGAAAATTAAAAAAAACTATACAACAGTACTAGCCCTACCCGTGTTTTCATTTAATGTCGTACATAACAAAACACGTAGTATTACTACTTAGGTACAAGTTATTTGTTGAACAGCGATGCAAATCGTTATGTCAGTCACATGCAGCTTCCGCGTTACTTACGCAAATGTTGTATATCTGTGATGCTGCAAGTGGCTAACTCAATACCTTTTGTAATTTATATAGTTAACATTTATGAACATGCATGCCAAGCGACTGGGCTAAGAGAACCACAGAATGGACCCCACATAACAGTAGGGGCGAAGTGGACCACTCAGAATGAGATGGCGGGACGAACTTGACTTATTCTTGACTAGCTGACCAATCCGCAGCTTCGCACGCGTAGTTTTCCGTAAAAACATTACCCTCCTTCTGCGTAGTTGGGTAAAAAGTGGCCTATGCCACCCGGGGATAGTGTAGCTTCCCAACGGTGAATAATTTTTTAAATGTGTGTTTCGGAACCTATTCAATGCAAACAAACAACCAAACAAACAATAAAATCTTTCCTGTTTATAATACTAGTGGTTCGCCCCGAACTGACATCTCGCGAGTCTACCATAAAAACACAAAAATATTATTCGTAATGTTTGACTATCAAAATAGTGCCATGAAATAAATAACCAATAACTTGACCTACGGTTTCATTCAAATTAAAGGTTCATTAAAGGAGTTCATGTAACGTGGTTACTCTTTTTTGGGGTACAAATTGCAGTTATTTTGGATTTCAGACGTTTGCCTATATTTGTGATACTTAAGCTACAAGCATACTAAATTACAGCACTGTGGGGTCACTGGTTTACCTTGTGAATTTTGTCATAATTTAGTTTTTATTATGGCTAATAAACTCAAAAAGTACAAACAAATTACTAAAAATAAAAACAGGGTCGAAGTGTACTAGTGAAAACCTTTCATTTACGTCTCATTTGACTTAATTTTCATATTCATTTATTTTTCTCCTTTCTTATCGGATGCCTACGTCATACAAAGAATACACCCTCCAAGTTTCAGGTCTCTACGATCGAACCCGCTACCGCTATATAAAATACATTTTTATTCTATTCTATTCTATTCTAAATCAGCGGAGCAATGAAGATAGTGTCTTGGAGGCATTTACGCCCTGCTATGATCTGGATACATTAAGCAATGTATAGATAGTATGCAACGGTATTTAGATGTTTCAACTTAGGTGTTACAGTATTTCTGTTATTTTGATTTATGTTTTTCCTACAAAAATGATTTTTTAATCGCTTATAACTCGTAGCCCGGTGCATAACGATTCCTTAACGTAATTAGCGAATAAACATGTTTAAACTTGACGTATTTGTATGATTTGGAAACTCTCTAAATCATGTATAGGAACTAAATACGATTAGGCATCGTAATGCAAGTCGCCTGTGTCATAAAAGGATTCTGCGGTGAGGTGGGAAAGTGGTATCGATGTTTCCTCGTAGCATCTCTAAATATTTTCAGCGCGTGCTAATGACTCACTCTCTTCAAATCTGTTTTCTATCTACGGTAAGTAAATGAAAACTGTACATTTACACTGTTGTCAAAGATATTAATAAAATTGTTGGATTATTTTCAAATATGGGCAATATCTTCATATCCATGTATTAGATTAATAAGCTGATGCAAGACTACGATGTTTAACAGTAAAGTTAGGACTAGGTATTTATTATTATTATTAAAAGATTACGGAAATGGATTGTCATGCTTGCATCTACCTAAGAGTACCTAATTGAAAAATGATTACTTGAAAATCAGCGCTGGATGCAAAACATCCAACATTATGCTGAGCTGAACGCCATTTTGGACAAGACAAGAACATTCTTGAAAAAAGTTTTTTCAAATGCTGGTGAGTTAGAACTAAAGTTCGCTGCAGCGCTAAAACATTTATGTGATCTAACCAACTTATTAAAACATGCAGCGCTAGATCGCTTATAGAGTTTAGTTTACTCGCGACCAAAACGTTGTAAGCGCCATGCATGCAATTAATGGCGCTTACGTGTTCCGTTCAACATAGTGTAACAACCTGTCATCCTTATAGATTTTACACCACAGACGTGACACAGCTTTTGTATCTACAAAACTTCATTAGAATTCATACTCTATTTCAAAATGTTTTAAATTTTGAATAGTTATATAATTGAAAATAAGGTAAAGTAAAAGATAAGTAAAAGATGAGAGTAGATAAGTAAAAGAAAATGAATTGGTATGCGTTTATTTAAGCTCAAATACGTTGACAATAGTTTGAAATCAAACTGACACCTGATGATTCACTGACACTTCTTGATGTATTTTTGCAGTATCGAATTACGCACGTCGTCACATTTTCTGACCTTTGACAGATATTATATACTAAAAAGAAAGAACATAAAGTAAATATTAAAACATATCAAACCGGCTAGAAAACATTTACATAATCAAATTGAAACACTTCAAGTTCAAACAAACTACGTCAAGTCCGTGTTCAGTCACATATTTTTACCTACAACCGGAATATAACTATAAGTGTAATGGAATATCTGTATATTTTAGCCTATGATTTTAGATGGCGTGGCATTATAATAAACAATTTTTTGTTCTAATATGGCATTACGATATTATTACCTATATATTCACTTGAACAACCAATAATTTTACTTACTTGACTACTGAATTGTTATTTATGTCATACTTTATGTATTTCGTACTTTGATTCGAATTCTCGTATTAATAGTGCCGCTCCGTACGCGTCCAAACTGCGTGAATGTCGAAGCCGCACTAAAGTAAGGTGTACGGATTGCAGTACAGTTCAATGGACCAGAGTGAGTGTTCGGATGGCGATATATTATATTATAGACATAGATATATTATATGGATGGTTTGTATTATTACATACGCGATACATACCCGTTTTATTTAGTAATTATATCCTTATTTCTTTTTAGAAAGAAAAGAGGTTATATTCATAAATGCTAAAATTAAATTAAATCTCCATCGAGTGGTTCAATCGGGTGTAAGCGATTAGCACCCTCGCTCGCTTTTACTCCACCGTATGCCAAAATTGTACTATTACTTCCCATCCCACTAATATTAAAAACACGAAAATTTGTATGGGTGTATGTGTGGATGTTTGTTACTTTTTCACGTCGTAACGGGTTTACCGATTTCGATGAAATTTAGTATGTAAGTAGATTATAACCTGGATTAACACATAGGCTACTTTTTGTTGACAAACCACGCGTGCGAAGCCGCTGGAGGAAGCTAGTATGTAATAAAGTTTTATCTAAATACCAACCTCTTATAAGTTTTAATAGGTAGGCTTGGTTTTAGATCTCTTCTTCACCTACCTACTAATAAACCTGTAATGATATTAATAATACATCGATAAGTTTTAGGGATGTTTGCATTTAGAAAAAGTCACTGTTATCGATTATAAATTAGCATTATTTTCAGGGTTCCGGACCTAAATGGATAAAACGGAACCCATACGGTGCTACTTTTCCGTCTGTCCGTCCGTCCGTTTGTCACAGCTGATTATCTCAGCAATACTGGACATTATAAAATTGCAAGTAAAATAGCTCAAAAATATTCAATAATGTTTTACAAAATGTAGATAAAATAAATAAATAAATAAATATTGCTGGGCATTTCACACAGCGCTATCTAGCCCCAAACTAAGCAGAGCTTGTACTATGGGAACCAGATAATTGATATAATACTTATATACTTTTTTTTTTGTAAATGCATACTTATAATATATAGAAAAACACCCAAACACGAACAAATATCTGTAGATCATGCAAACATTTGTTCCGCGGCGGGAATCGAACCCGCTACCTCCTGCGTCTCAGCCGGCTATACGCCAACTGCGCCACGGAGGCAGTCAAATATTAATTATTATTATTATAACAGATATTTAAATACTGTCAATGTCGCTTCACTATCTGCAGCAACTGGCACTGCCTTCCCTATAAGCGAGCGGTTGTTTGTACGGCAATCGCTGCGGAAGACGCTTGCGGCAAACGCACTCCGTTTGCCGCGCCTGCATCGTGAAAAGATAGTTTTTTTTGCGCCAAACGCGTAGCACACACATTTTTAAACAATATATAGGTATTTGTTAGCCCAATGCGCAAGTGACAACAGAATGCGTTGAACGGAAACGGTTCATACAATAAACAATGATCATTATGAAGATAAATTATTCTTGGTGCACTGCGTTTCGCGTAGCGATTGCCGCTGCGTTCAACGTAAAATACAAAGCGCAGTAATTACTTTACATGCAATAAAATAGTGTGCGCTTAATGCAGTGACACGAGTGAGATTTTATGAGAAGCTAATATCACAAACCAATTTACGAATATACTGTAATTTTTTGTAAATGGTAAATGTTGGTTTTAACTTCAAAAGTTGTGGACATTAGATTTACCTAATCCATTTTTTTCTTTTAGATAATACGATTCTTGTAGCTAGTTTTACACTAATTATGAATCGATCAATCGTCAAAACACTGTTAATAAAAATTACATACCTAATGTGTACACACAACTTATGTGTGTGTACCTACCTAATGTGTTATTTTGGTTCATACGGATACGGATATTAAGAAACAGAGTGAGTACTGAAAAACGCCTACCTACCTAGTGTAAAATTGTATCACATTATCTTAGATTAGATAAAGGAGGCAAAACGAATGAAAGTAAGATATCTAAGAATAGACCCAGTTAATTAATTCAATACTCATTTATTCATTAAATTCACATGAATTTTTCAGAAACGTCAACTTTACCTTAATTTTTTTTGTTTTAATATCTATTTGTGAATAACTTATGAACTTAATATGGATCTGACTAAATGTATTTTTCATGATACAAAAGAAACAAAGAATAATCTATCCCTTATATATTACACAAAAATATAGGACATAAATTGGTGCTTTCAGAGAATATTTTGATGAAAATAGTTATTTTTTTTGAAACATCAATGAATGAATAATTCATCGATACCGATTGCACATCACTAGAGGCTTTACTCGGGTCACTGGAAAGTAAGGGCATAGGTTATGGCATTCTATGACGCCACTATCTCAATTTATAGTGCGTTTCATAGAAACACCGGTATTCAAACAACTTATTGACTAATAACTACTCATAATTATTACCCACCATATATTTATCAAGCCACCACAGAGTGGGCGCCTCTAAACGAGAAACGACCTCGCGGCAGAACGTGGCGAAGATGGAAGGCCGAATTTGATGCCCATTTACAGGAGTGGTCCACAATAGCCCAAGATAGAGAAGGAAGTGAGGCTTTTGCCCTGCAGTGGGACACTCTTCTCCTTCTCGGTCATTACACTCTTGGCAGAGTGGTCGTGGTCGTCACTTCGGGGGTAGTAGCACGCTTGACAATCCTTCGCCAATCCTCTCGTATTGCCGCTTTTCTGGTGCACTCGTGTTGGGGACCGTCAAGTGCTGCTTTGATTTAGTCCGTCCATCTCATTGGTGATTTACAGCGTGGTCGTGTACCTTCAACCTTCCCCTGCACCACAAGGCGTTCCATGGACACCTCTCCACGTCGCGACACGTGCTCGAAGAACATGAGGATGCAAGAATGCACAGTATAAGAAAAACACTGCTTGATGCCGAGTTCTTGGAGTATGGACTGGTTTGGTACAGAATTCTGTCAATGATACCCCAAGCATTCTTCTCCAGCACTACATTTCGAGAGCATCTATTCTCTTCTTCTCGCTTTCTTGAAGGGTCCACGTCTCCGCTGCGTAGAGAATGACGGGAAATACCAACGCTCTGACGAGCCGGGTTTTGGTATTTTTCGTGATATTGCGATTCCCCGATATCTTTTTCAGCATGTCCATAGCTGACCTTGAGATTGTCATACGATGCTTGATTTCATCAACGCATCCCCCGTTGATTATTTGGCAGCTATAATTGGATGAACGTAATCAACCTTCTGCAGTACCAATTCCCGATCAACCTTTTACCAAGCCTTTTATCTTTTTTTGTAGAGTAGTAGATCTCCTTGTGCTCTTGGGCTCGCCCAGGAAAGTGCTACCACCATACCTATTTCAACCACCAAGCCTAATTGATCTGTTTTGGTTTGAAGGGTATAGTTACATTCACATGCGGCTTTACACATGTATGCCTTAAGTTTATGGACACAGGCCAGTGCATCGTAGGGCACATTTCTAAGGTGCGTGACCTACGAGGCAATATTTTTTTATAGGCGACGGTTACCACTTAACAAACACGAGAAGTGCACCATACGCCTAAATTCCAAACATTGTCTAAAGAACACAAGGAAACATCCAGTAATACACCCGTTTGCTTTGATAAAGTGAAGAAATCCATTGAAAAGTGCTTGTTTTTTGTAATGGTCAACTCGCCACTCGCCAGTCATTACCTAAAGATTGAATCGCTAGAGTCATTACTTCTTACAGAATAAAATTATTCTTACATCATAGCGATGTGCAGTCACTAGAGTTGGGACATGCCTTCTTTAAGCACGGAGACTTAGCATAATGTTTCATACTCCGAGATTAACAATAGGCTTGACTTGAAAATTTTGCTCTCCAAAAGTCTATCCACGCACAGTATTCACATTTATTATTATTATATATTTTAAACGCATATACGACGCGCAAATGACGCGCGCTAACGCACTGCAAACACGATTCTTAACTAATTTTACCTATGTTTTTTTTTAATCTTCTTCCAACGCCCCGTTAACGCGCATTCATGATACGCGCGTCTTCTGCAAGTTTAAAATACGCCCTCAATGTATGTTTTTCTTTTCTCCTGTAGACAGTATCTGTTTCTAGGATATCGATAAAAAACATATTAATTAAGTAAACCCGACAAAACCGATTAATTAAGTACATCAAATAAAAAACAAATGCTTTAAAAATTATTCAATGTAATTTCTCAGCTCTAGCAAGTGTGACCTAACATTATAGTATGACAATTTAAATACATTTGAAACTTATGTAAGCAATTTTTCTTCGCACAGATGAGTGAGTGACCTTTAGCCTGTCTTGAATCAAAAGAAGTTTATTATCTGTCATCTCTGAGACTTTTTTCGCTTAGCTAGATCACAGAGAAATAATATACTATGTAGGTACAAGTTAGACTAAAAAAACCAAACAAGTACGAGTTTGATTCGCGCACTCTGGTTCCGAACAAATTTTTTTTCAGACTCTTCATATCCATATTTGTTAATAAAAACTTAATTAAACATGTCAAATGGGTTACTACAAAGTGTAGGCATATATAAACAAAAAAAAATTAATTAATAATAAAAGTTAAAGTTATAAATTAAAGTCACAAATTAATATTTAAAAAATAAAATAGCATTGAAAATAGGAAATAAAAATTTTAAGCGGTAACCCCTACTCAATATAATCATCCACAGACATTGCACTGCAATCGCCACTCCAAAGTACTCCAAACCTCTCTTTTGCGTCACATGGCTTGTTCATTTACCATATTCATAAGAATTAGGTAATAAAAACAGAAAACGCGGGAAAAACATTAAGAAATGCCATTAGAGGCTGGAAGGCTCATAGAGGCAATAAAAATAATTGAGGCAAAAAATTATATACAAATTAAATTATAATTTATATGAAGTTTTAATAAAATAACATAACATTATAATTATAGGATGGTACATACAGTGTCGCTAATTGGTAACCCCATGTTTAAAGGTTCAAATAAAAACTAGTAAAAAGAAAATTTTTCAAAAGTATGTTTATTAAAATTTGGCATTTGTCCAAACACACGTCTTGTAATAAAAACATTTAGAAAATCATCCTTCCACAATTTTTTATTTAAATCTTGAAAATTAATTAATCATTAATATCATTAATTATTATTAAATATTTATTTATCTATACTGATCTAAACTAATAATATTAAAAAGAGGAAAGATTTATATTTTTGTATGTTTGTAACAAATAAACTCAATAAACTACTTGTCTGATTTCAAAAATTCTTTCACCATTCGAATGCTACATTATCCTTGAGTAACATGGACTATATTTATCACTAGAAAAAATTAGGGATCCTTACTAAACCTTTGATAATGTAATCCAAGATGTAAATAACTTTTCCATAAAAAATATTTAAAAGTTAAATGTCCACCCGTGCGAAGCCGGGACGGACTGCTAGTTATAGTTATATTAGTTATAGGCGAATAATGCGCAGGCAAACTTGTAGGTGTTTCACTAGAGATAAATAAATAAAGCTACATCTACAAGTGTTGCGTCTAAGAACATAGCACTATTTGCGCCGATGAGCAATTGATCTCCATTTTTATCTTGTTTGAAAGGAAAGATGGCAGAAGGCCACAGTGCATCGTATCTAACCTCATAGACCTTAAATTGTATTTTCTTAAGTTAATACAGCGATGTTTAATTTTTTATTGCTAATATATAAAAATATCGTGTCACGGTTTTAGTGGGCGCCTCCGAAACGGGTCGATCGATTTTAATGATTTTTTAAATATATTTGGTAGGTATGAGTATATGTCGTAAAGCATTTTTCACCATCCTACCCGCACCCCTCATTTTTAATCATAATTTTAGTATTTTTGTATAAACAATATCCATATAATTTAACCGTCGTTCATTGACTTGAAGTCACTTTGACAAGAGTGTTTCATATAATTTTTTCCCGAAGTTCCCACGGAACGGGAAATTTCAAGCGTGCGAAGCCGCGGGCGGTTCAGCTAGTTACTTATAAAAAACAATGTTCACAATGAGCTTAACTAGTATTATTTATAACTAAATCTATTAGTTACCAGAAAGAGAATATATTTAATACAGAAATCTACTTGATTACCTATTCTTAATCTTTATTGCACACAAGAAAACACATTTAAAAATACAGAAATAGAGGTCATGTACAAAGGCGAGCATAACCCTAAGAAGAGTTTTATTCCAGCAAACCTTTGAGGCTACAAAGAGATGATGATGATTTTAAAGATAGGTGAGTGTACAAAAACATAAATAAATATATATGTATACCCAAAACTAAAATGAAATGTACTTAAAGTATGTTATAATATTATAATAAATAAATTATATGGAATAATACGATATATAAATAAATAAATAAAATAAATATTGCTGGACATTTCACACAGCGCTATCTAGCCCCAAACTAAGCAGAGCTTGTACTATGGGAACCAGATAACTGATAGAATACTTATATACATTTTTTTTGTAAATACATACTTATAATATATAGCGAAACAACCAGACCCAGAACAAATATCTGTAGATCATGCAAACATTTGTTCCGCGGCGGGAATCGAACCCGCTACCTCCTGTAGCCGGCTATTCGCCCACTGCGCCACGGAGGTCGTCATATACATAATATAATATATACTTAATTTATAATAATATAAAATTACAGAGAAAGATCTTAAACTTTCCGTTTGAAAATGTTGAGTGATGGGCTAGCGCGAACTTCATGAGGAAGGGCATTCCAAATTTACTTTTAAATTTTACCTGCTTTAGTAACTTTTACCTACTTAATTGTTTTATCATAATTTTTTTTAGTTTATTTTTAGATCTCGAGCACAGGTTTTGTAAATTTGCATTTCCAATTAACATAATATAAAAACAATAAATATTAAATGGTAAATGAAAATGCAAATTTAGTACGGGTTTTTGTGTTTATATTTTTAATTTACACTTGTTAAACTTTACCATTACTCAAGTAAACCTAATTAATAATGATCAAGTTAGGACCTAACAGGAAGTTTGTTTCTCAATTATAACGAGGTAACAATGGTATAAAGAAATTAATCTGCGCAGGTATCAATTAGTCTCATTACTTTGGCTTTTGAAGGTCAAAGGTGGTAAAAAGTGTGAGAGCTAACATTATTTCTAGTATTTCGTAAGCCACTCTGTTACATTATGATTATGGGTCAAGCTTAAAGCGGCCGCTTATTTGAACCGACTTCAAAAAAGAGGAGGTTCTCAATTCGGTTGTTTTTTTTTGAAGTGTTCTTTAGGCGCGTTGAGCATTTTTTGAGATGGGAAAAAACCATTGAACTCGCAACACTGTTACCGTTACCGACACCTCTGAATATAAGTATCTCGTAATATCAGCGATAATGCCGCCCATTGTATTGTCTTATTTATTCTAGCCTTATACTTATTTTTGTATTATTTCTGTTTGTGTGGTAATTCAATAAAGAGTGATCTATCTATCTATTATATAAATAAAAAATTACAAACAAAATGAAAAACATAAGGCAAATAGTGTCTTATCGCTTAGAAGCGATATCATCCGGAGAATTTTTAAATGGAGTATTTTGTTATATCTAAGATTATGACTAGTGTTTTAAGTTAAAAGGCAAGATAAATTTAATAATCAAGCCTCCTTGACGAAAATAACTACTATTTATCAGGGTTGAAAAAACTGGTAATTATCAACATAATTATATTGCTGAACAAGTTATATGAACACGTAAAGATAAGTTTTTTTTATCGTTTTAATCAGTTCAGATTATTTTTAATTTTGGTTTTGTTAGTTTGTTATCAAAACAAGTACTGAACTGTGAGACTGTTTTGAATATATAAATGAAAATTTTATATGATACCATCCTCTATTATTACGAGCGAGATACAATCAAATGAAAAACAGGCCAATGGGCAGTCTTATCGCTAAATACAGTGATCGGTGTGGATGGAAAGGAGTATTAGTAAATTATTGTATTTTTACTTCACGCATACCTATGTGTTTCTCTTTTTCTATGTTACTTGGGTTTTTGGTTAATTTAAAGTAAACCTGCATGTTTAAAGTAAAATAAAAACTTGTAGAAGGATGATTTCTGTCTACACTTACTTTGTGGTTTGTCTGTGTTTCTCAAATAAACGTATTTTCTATCTTTCTATCGCATTAAAGGTCATATAGCACACATATCAACTCGGAAAGGGATCGTCACTGTAACGCCTTTCGCCTCGTCGTCAACCAGGCGTCAACCTAACGTAAGCACGTAATCAAAGCGGATCAGCAGTTCCTTGGCTACGGCTAGGCGTCGCCGCGCTTACGGCTCGCCGCCCGCAGGTTGACGCCAAGGCGGCACCAGTTTCACCGCTCGGGTACAGAGAGAAGTAAGCGCGGGGACGGAGAGATGTAAGCACGGGGACGACGAATCGTAAGCGCAACGCACCGCGATTGTGAGCTTGTCCCGAGGCGAGGCGATTACGTTACGATTCCGATTAGTGTGCGTTGCAGTAGGGAGTTTCATACAAAGAATACTCAACGGCTCGAGTTGATACGGTGACGATCCTTTTCCGAGTTGATATGTGTGCTTAATGTTATAAATGCGAAAGTTTAGATGTTTATTTGCTTGTTAGTCTGTCACGTCGTAACAGCTGAACCGATTTCGATAAAATTTGGTATATAGATAGAATATGACCTGGATTAAAACATAGATTACTTTTTATTGACAGAACATGCGTGTGAAGCCGCGGGTGGAAGCTAGTAATATATATATGAACATTTGATGAAATAGTAATTATGATAGTGGTCTAATTACTGATTTAAACGATTTTTTGTCAAATCTGCTCGCAACCACGGCTATTGCAACTCAGTCAAATAAAAAAGGTATATACGCAATAAATAACCGTTTAAATCAGTTATTAACTTTATATATATTATTAGAGAATTTCCCTACCCTATGGCCGGACCAAGCGTCCGTGTAAATAGCGGGGCAGGATCGCGTCGGGCTCATGGCAGGCGATGCTTGGCTTTCGGGATCGGAGGACGTTTGTTTGGTGATAGTGTAGTGTTCTTCCATAAAGAAGCGTGACTAAGTATTATTAGGAAGTTGTCGTTATAGTTATGACCTGTGTTAGAATAAATCTGAGTTAGGATTGATTTGTGTTCCTTTTTAAAAAGATAACTTGAGGCTAGTTTGTAAGAATATATATTACTTAGTTTTTTAGTTATTTTTTTCAATATGTAAATAGATTCTAAGTTTTGTTAATTTGAGTATTCATAAGTTACTCCAGTCCAGCCTTTTTCGCCTAAGATACAGGTTCTCCTAATTCAGGCAATGTATAACGTGTTACCTATAAGTAGATATTAATCCCTAATGTTAATCTTAGCAATATGAAAAATGAATAAAGATTTATTTATTTTTTTATAGTGATCACGAAAGTTTGAAAAATATTAGTGGTCTAAATCCCGATGTCTTCTGTAACTTGCGCCGCATTCAACTCTGACCGGCGCCGGCGAGTGCTACTTGCGAAACCTGCGGTTAGTTTCATAGATTCTATTGCAATTAACTCTTCTTTTCTGACTGCAACTACTCGTTGCGTAGCCTGCGGCGGAATTTGACCGACTGTACTGATCACTAGATGAAATATATTTTAGGATAATAGCAGTGCGTTTATATTCGATACATCGTTCAAATTTTATAAAATTACTGAGTAACGGCTGAGCCCTATATTCTATCCTTGTCTGCCTGCTTTTGCCGTACAAGTGGTAAGCAAATTAAAAGACGTGCGCATGAGTTTTACACACACTTGCTTATCGCTGGTAAAGCAAAAACAGAGAGAGTTTTTTTTGCTACTTGGAGATGCTCATCTGTTGTTAAGTGGTTACCATCGCCTATAACAGAGAACTGCCTCGTAGGTCACGCACCTTAGAAATGTGCACTACATCGCACTGCCCTGCGTCCATCAACTTCAGGCATACAGGTGTAAAACCTCATGTTCCTGTAATTTCACCGGCAACCATACCCTTCAAACCGAAACACAGCAATGCTGGTTGGCGACAGAAACGGGTAAGATGGTAGTACTTTACCGCACGAACCCTTTCACAAGGAACTCTACTTCTCTAGGATAAATAGTTCAGTTCAGTTCTTGATTAATAAATTATAAATATTGCTGGACATTTCACACAGCGCTATCTAGCCCCAAACTAAGCAGAGCTTGTACTATGGGAACCAGATAACTGATAGAATACATATATACATTTTTTTTATAAATACATACTTATAATAAATAGGGGCACAACCAGGCCCGGAACAAATATCTGTAGATCCTGCTAACATTTGTTCCGTGGCGGGAATCGAACCCGCTACCTCCTGCGTCTCAGACGGCTATTCGCCCACTGCCCCACGGAGGTCGTCAATTGGTTGTGGCTACTGATCTAGAAAGTGCCTCAACACATCTAATGTCTATGTCATTATATTTTCATAAATTTATTAGGAGATAGTACCTAATACTGGCATTGTCAGTTGTGTCTAAGCGACCGAAAAGTCATCGCTAACAATGTCGCCTACATTCATTAATAGTAGATTATTAAACGAGGGGATAAAGCAGTGTCTTGCGTCACGGGCGCTATATTGAATCCCAAACGTAATGAAGGATTCTATAGTTAACTCACGTGTTACGAGAATCCTGAGTGCAGATATAAGCTCGCACAAGACGCAGACAGCTTTATCCACGAGGAGAATAGTCTACTTTTCACACTTTCTGCGAGACAATAAAAACCGAATCTAGGTTGGTGCATTCTGTGCAGAGATTAGTTCGATTTACGAATAAGTTCTTACTGTGTCGGTCTCTTTGGCTCAAATTTTTATAAAGAGGTGGATCCAAATTCAAATCACATTATGCCCGCGAGGGCATAATGAAATTGAGTACAACTTTACTCCCGGCTAAGCCGTAGGGATTTAATCACCTGCTTTCGGTGAGGTTTATTTATTTGTTAATACTTAGATTCGCAGTTACATTACGGTATATTATAAACTAAATAACATAGTGCTGGACTTAAACCAAATTGAATCTACATTATGTAATACTAAACTTTTATAAATTTGACGCGGCAAAGTAGCTCGCCGGTTAACTTAAAAAATAATAACAAGAAATAGTTCACAAGAAAAAATGAGTATTAAATTTTTTTGGAATATTTAAATTAATAAAAAAAGTGCCCCTTGAGCTACAATATTTGCTTGATCGCATTTGGAGTGTGTGTGTGTGTTTATGTGTGTATAGTGTACCTAGTGTGTGTGGTGTGGGATGTATTTTACAGTGTTATGTTATGTTTTAAAGTATTAATTCTTAACAGATCATTTGGGAATTGCAACAATAAAGAAGGTATTTAACTAAAGTGCAGTTGAACCCGATAAAAAAAAATGTTTACATTACATAATTTGACATTGACGAGCAGGTGGTGTGAAAAAGGTTTTAATTGCAAAGGTTTTAATTGGATTAATGCAAACAGGTCGCTTACTTACTCAGTAAATCAAGCAAGTCCTTATGAATATTAACTTATATGGTAACCTCAGGACCTTCTGTTATATAGTCAAAGCATTAGAATGTTTACATATTTTTTTTAATCTAGTTGAACATGGAACAAGCATTATGGCCCACCTGATGTTACGTGATAACCATCGTAGGTCACATACCTTAGAAACTTGCCCTACGATGCACTGCCCTTCGTTCATCAACTTGAGGCATACAGGTGTAATGCCTGTTGCCAATAATTTTACCGGAAACCGTACCCTTCACACTGAAACACACTTTAATTTTTGTTATACTAGCTGTTGCCCGCGACTTCGTACGCGTTACACTACTAAATGTGTAGGGAGCCTACAAATAAAGCTAAACTCAATGTTGCAACTTGACTTGACACCCCATTTTTGTTCCATGGGACCTGATTTATGGGATAAAAAGAAGCGTATGTGTTAACTAAAGTTATAATTTACGAACATACTAAATTTCATTGAAATCAGTTTAGCCGTTAAGACGTAATTGAGTAACAAACAAATTAATAAATAAACATACAAACTTTCGCATTTATAATATTAGTGTGATGGTTGAATTGAAAACATTGTGTAGGTTAAAAGTCTCATGTGCCCTTAATAACTGTAATTCACTGGCACCTTTCAAACCAGAACTCAGGAATGCGTTCATTGCTTGGTGACAGAAATAAGTACAGTGGTAGTACACGCTGGACGAACTCTGTCACAGCACTACTACTATTAAAATTGTATATTAATTGCGCGCGGTCTTTCGCGACCGTCAGGCGAGATCGTAGTCAAACACAATCTCGCCTGAAAGCGATGATGCAGTCCACGATGGAACACGTTTGCCTAGAAGAAACCGTTTTAAGAGTAGTAGGGTTTCTTGTGAAAGGGCTCGTCCGGGTAAATACTACCACCATACCTATTTCTGCTGCCAAACAGCATTGCTGTGAAATCGAAATTTGAAGGGTACGGTTGCCGGTGAAATTACAGGCACATAAGACATAAGGTCTTTTGATTTTTGTTTATCCTGTCCATCCAAATGTTGTCTGGAAGATATCGCTTTTAGGGATAAGACCGCCCATTGTACCGTTATTTATTGTTTATTTCCTTTGTTACTGTATTTTTGTTTGGCGTGCAATAAAGAGTATTTCATTCATTCATTCATTCATAAGGCTTTACACCTGTTTGCCTCAAGTTAATGGACGTAGGACAGTGCATCGTAGTGCACATTTCTAAGATGCGTGGCCTACTAGGCAATACTTTGTTAAATACGATGGTTACCACTTAACATCAGGTGAGCCATATACTTGCCCAGGTGGTATAAAAAAACCTCCGTTCACTCGCTACTTGTAAACCCCCTAGGTTGTAGTTATCAAGAAACACAGAGTCAGGCAGGGCGTTCCACTCTTAAGCGATGTGAAAAGTAAAGGTGGGCAATTGTTGCTCAACTTTAACGGCATTCTTTTAACTTAGGTTAAATTGTATTTGTTTTCATACATATTTTCCCATCACCTTGCTTCATCTAATTCTTTAACAGTGACGACACAATCACACGATGGTTCATCAAGCGTTTTAATTACGATTCTTGAAATGTGTAATCGATTGCTAAACGTACGTAAGCCGAATATAGATTTAATAGTTATTCTCCATGCTATAACTTAAAGCCTTCGGGTGTACGACGGTCGTATTTGCGGATATTCTGATGCAGAACACGATTTGTGAGGGATCAAATGCAGTTGGTACTTTGATGATGGCGATGATGATGTAACTCATGATGGTTTCGTTAGTATTCTAATAAGCAGTGATGGGCTCGCAACCAATCACGTAAATGCTTAACTTATAAGTAAAATGTGGGCATCCTCACGGGTCTGTGTACTGAGTAAGAAATCAGAGGATGTCCATGTGGATTATAACAGTCTTAAGTCACAGTTAAACAGCCTATATATAATAAAATAATTTCCTACTCAAATACCTTTTCTATAACCTAGCTGTAAGTTTTCCAAAAATTCAAAAAATAAAATAAAATAAATAATAAATATCGCTGGACATTTACCTACAGTACCTATGTATCTACAGTGGAAAAATAAATGAAATGAAATGAAATAAAATTTCACACAGCGCTATCTAGCCCCAAACTAAGCAGAGCGTGTACAATGGGAACTAGATAACTGATAGAATATTTATATACTTTTTTTTGTAAATACGTACTTATAATACATAGAAAAACATTCAGACCCGGAATAAATATCTGTAGATCATGCAGAAATTTGTTCCGATGCGGGAATTGAATCCGCTACCTCCTGCGTCTCAGCCGGCTATTCGCCCACTGCGCAACGGAGGTCATATGATTTAATTATTGATATTTATTTTATTTATTTAAGGTGGTTCGATTCCTATACAAACGCGTAAACGTTCAGTGGCGATTCACTAGATAACTGAACAACAGAAATGTCTAAACATAAGCGTATAGAATGACTAACGTTTTATTTATAAAGTCAATAAAATTGCAGACTTCCATTCTTAAAAGACATAATAATTAAAAAAAAATCACTTGTTTAATGACATTTCATATAAGTGAAAATGATGAATACTTATGAATGAATGTGTGCTGTCAAATTCATAGCGTTTGCGTGTTCCGTTCAACATAGTGTAACAACCTGTCGTCCCTATAGATTTTGTACCACAGTCGTGACACAGCTTTTGTACCTACAAAACTTCATTAGAATTCATACTCTATTTCAAAATATATAATAATTGAAAATATGGTAAAGTAAAAAAGTAAAATAAAATGAATTGTTATGCGTTTATTTAAGCTCAAGTACGTTAACAATAGTTTAAAATCAAACGTCACCTGATGATTCACTGACACTTCTTGATGTATTTTTGCAGTATCGAATTACGCACGTCGTCATATTTTCTGACCTTTGACAGATATTAGATAGATAGATAGATAATTTCTTTATTGCACACCATTTAAATACAAACATTTATAAGAAAATACACTTAAATAATAGGTACAATGGGCGGCCTTATCGCTAAAAGCGATCTCTTCCAGGCAACCTTTGGATGGACAGGATCTATGTGAACAAAATAAAGACGGCGGCGTAAATCCAATATAGTACACGTATATTTATTAAAAATATAGATAATATAAAATAAAATGCATAATTATAATGTATAATATAATCATAAAATTACATAAATATTATATACTAAAAAGAAAGAACATACAATAAATATAAAAAATAATAAACTAGCTAGAAAACATTTACATAAACAAATTAAAAAACTTTTTAAAAACACCACGTCAAATCCATTTTCAGTCACATATTTTTTTTTACCTATAACCGGTTTTGTAATGGAATATCTGCATATTTTAGTCTATGATTTTAGATGGCGTGGCATTATAATAAACAATTTTTTTTAATGTAATATTACGATATTATTACCTATTTATTCACTTGAACGACCAATAATTTTACTTACTTGACTACTGAATTGTTATTTATGTCATACTTTGATTCGAATTCTAGTATTAATAGTGCCTCTCCGTACGCGTCCATACTGCATGAATGTCGAAGCCGCACTAAAGTAAGGTGTACAGATTGCAGTACAGTTCAATGGATCAGAGTGAGTGTTCGGATCGCGATATCTAGTACGTAGTACATATACGAGTATACCGATGGCCCTGCATCAATTTATTTTATGGCATGGGTACAGGTGTAACTGTGCATATAATTTCACAAGCAACTCTACCCTTCAAACTAGTAAATACCCAGTACCCATGCAAATACTAAAACTCTTATAATTTATTCGAACTCACGGGACTGTTATTCAAAACAAATGTAGGTGCGGTAGGCCGGTCAATGTAAATTTCGTATCATTATCGATTCATAAACTGCAACCCACATTTTCGTCAGACCACGTGGCTACTCGTGTGGTGAATCTAAATTTTCACCAAATTCCCGACCGTGACCATCAAGGTCGAGTGTGGTAACTGTTTTGATCGGCAAAACGGTAAAGAATTTCTATGGGGGTTAGGCAAACGTTTATTGAAGCAAGAAAGTATGTTATTCTTCCATTTTTATCACCTCCTTTATAATAACCATCTTGCTTAGCAGTGGGTGGGACTGATTAATGCACATTCTCGCCTAGTTTTCCCCAATCATCTAAAATTTGTTTTTTGTTTTTACATAATATAGCTTTTTTTTTCGTATTGTGATAACTTATATTTTTCTATATATTCATATTTTTTGTAATACTGTGCAGGCAGTCATCCGTGATTTCTTCTTTTTTTAAATGATTCCAACGGAAGATCAGCTTTATGCCAAAAGCACAACAAATGCTGAATTGGGCGCCTTTTTGTGACGTCGGTCTTTCAGTGCTGTATTGCTGTTTTTTTTGTGTGTATGAATATGTTTTCTTATGTGTACCTTACTTGTATGCTGTGTGTGTTTTGTTCGGTCACAAATAAATGTTTTTACTTTCTTCTTTATTTCTTTCTATATTTTTTGTATGAAAAGATAAACCAAGAGCACGAATATTTATGTTAGACGAAACTTAGACCATAGAATTGTTTAACAAAAAAGATAAAAATGACATCAACAAACAAACAAACTTCAACTTCGACCGTAAAAGTCAAAAAGTCAAAATTCAAAGTATTCATTTAGCATTGTCGTTGTACCTAAACCGGTTTCATAATAACTTATATAGAAAGGGTTGTTATAAAATCTAGCCTATATTTAAGTCTAGGGATAAATATATAGGGGGCTATTTAACATATCAATCGCCAGTGTTTAAACATTTTTGTAATAGAGGATATCCTTGGTTTTAATATTTTTGGAATTAAATCAAGCAAATGGCCGACCTGATTTAAAATGTATAGGCCACTTAGCATTGCCTTGAAGGTCAGGCACCTTAGAAACGTACGCTACGATGCATTTCCCTGCGTCCATCAACTTGAGGCATGAATGTGCAAAGCCTCATGAGCCTGTAATTTCACCGGCACCCATACCCTTCAAACTGAAACACATATCAGCACTTCCAGGTATCTTATCCTCCTCCATCGAATACGACGCTTTTCTTGTGAAAGTAGGTGAAGAACCCTATAGTATTTTTTGCAATGGTAATGCATCTTGCAATGCCATACAACTTTGTTACGTAAGTCGGTTAACATTAGAGCGGTAATATAATTTTATTTGATCTAGCAATTTGCGAATCACGATGCAACATCCATTTTTAGACGAAATGCACTTCGGTATTGAGTGGTCGAGTCATTAGTGTTGGGAAATCGTTACAATGTTACATGAAATGGATGGATAAGAGGAGTCTGTTTTTCTCAAGGCTTTATTAAAAACTTATTGTATAGTAGCTAGCTCCAGTAAATAAATTAATAAAACACAAATCTCAATATATTTATCCACGCAATACATCTAAAACCATATAGCTTAAAAACCTGTTCCGAAAATTATGTCACTAGTAGTACTATTGCCATATAGTCATTATCGTTATTATCAGCCCGTAGCGTGGCAGGGCAAAGGCCTCCCTTCCCTTCTTCCACGAATACCGGTTATTGGCTAATTGGGGCCACTCTTTCTGGTATGAATCCAGTTCATCCCTCCATAACCTGGGTTAAACACGAAGCCACCACCCGTTTGGAACCCATTCTGTAGTGGCTCTTACCCAAAGTTCCTCTGGCATTTGACAAACGTGTCCTGCCCATTCCCACTTCAATTTTGCGGCTGTCAGAGCCACGTCAGCTATCTGTGTTTTGGAGCGCAGTGTTGAGTTTCTTAGGGTTAATTTAGTAGTTGATAAATTACTAACTTCTGCTAAGGAATTAACCCATCATTATTAAAAATACGGGAATGCAAGGCGAGCAAATGCAAGGTTCCACAGCCTTGAGCAAAGTCGAAAGGTTGCAAGTCTCTCGGTTTAATATCGGATACATTTCGGAGAGTGTGTTGCGGAGCTTTTCAACCTGATCCCACCATCCCCATTCTATCATTCGACAACCAGACCAGATGCGCCACCGCTACATGGTAGACATACTTCCCATACGCACAAAGCGGTACTCTTCCACCTTTATTATGCGCACCGCCAAGGAGTGGAACGCCTTGCCTGAGTCTGTGTTTCCTGATAACTACAACCTAGGGATCTTCAAGTCGCGAGTGAATAGGTTTCTTCTAGACAAGCGTGTACCATCGTAGACTGCATGATTGCTTACCATCAGGAGAGATAGTGGTCAAACGATAACTTATAATTTATAATTTTTTTTTTTTTTTTTCGAATGGACTAATCTCGCTGTTGGCCTCTGAGGCCGTGACAGCTTAACCGAACTTTTGGCGAGCGCAGATGGCGCTCAGCCCAGTAAGTTTTTTAGGCAACTAGCGCAAGGGCACCACTTAGGTACGAACCTCGGCTTGGGCTGTTGCCGGGGTGGGGATAGGAGAGAAACGCCCGGGTACATGTCTGTACCTCGTATAGGCGGCGACTGAAGGGACTCGTCGACCTCGCCGGCGAGGTCGGTGTTTCTGTGAAGTGTTTGCTCTGTCTGATATAGATGACTCACCTTCCGCATTAGCGGAGGTGATTTCGTCATCCGGGTCTCCGAGAACGTGTCTCGGACGACGGAGGATTTTGTTGGCGGGCGGATCCAACGGGTAGACCGGAATGGTGTGTACCAAAGGGTTCGGATGATTAGAGGCAAGTTCATAAAACCGCTTGGAAGCGAGCTTCATGAACCTGGCTATTGATTCTAATTTCAAATCGCGATGTAGGTCGTTATTGCGAAAGTACCAGGGCGAGCCTGAGGCTTTTCGCAAGAAGCGATTTTGAATAACCTGAATGGCACCAACTTTAGGAGAGTGGGCAAATACTACAGATGAGTATGTCATAATGGGGCGAATGCACGCTTTGTAAAGAGTCACCTTATTTTTAAGGGACATTTTACTTTTCGCGCCTAGAAGTGAGGACAATCGTCCTAGGGTGAACTTTGCTTGGTTGCACCTCTTAGTGATGTGCAACCTAAAGGAAAGACGCCTATCGAGGATGACACCCAGATATTTGGCTGATGGGGCCCAGCGAATGGGCTGGCCAAATAGAGAGATCGGTTTGGGAGTGAGGTTTCTCCGGGAGAAGTACACTGCTGTACTTTTTGACGGGTTTACCTCGATCCGCCACTTGCGGAATCAAGTGGCTAATGAATGAAGGGCAGCCTGCAGCCTTATACCCACCCGATCAGGATTCCGATTGGATGTGTACAAGGCTGTGTCGTCTGCGTATAGGGCTATTTCCACTTGAGGAGTGCGGGGGATATCGCTGGTGTACAGCGTGAACAGGAGGGGGCCGAGAACGGAGCCTTGAGGGACTCCTGCTCTGACTGGTCTAGGACTAGAGAGAGTGCCTTCCACGGTGTAGCGAAAGCTGCGACCTTGTAGGTAGTCTCGTATGATGAGCACGAGTCTGTCTGAGACTCCGAGTTTGAATAGCTTGTAGATCAAGCCGTTGTGCCAGACTTTGTCGAAAGCTTTCGCTACGTCGAGGAAGACGGCACCAGTATCTGAAGGCCAGGTACTTTGCCAGTTGGAGAGGACATGCTCCGTTATGCGGAGCACCTGTTGTGGGCATGAATGTTGGGCTCGAAAGCCAAACTGCTCGTCGGGAAGGAGTTTGAACTCATTGACATGAGCCCAGAGGCGCTTCATTAGAAGACGCTCATATATCTTGCCTAGACTTTTAAGTAGACTAATGGGACGATAACTAGTTGGATCGTTTGCCTATTTGCTGGGTTTTCGGATGCCAATGACGTTGGCTTCCTTCCAAGCATCAGGGAAGGTGCAAGTTTCCATAGCCGCATTGAAGATGCAGACTAGGATATGGATAAGGGGAACAGAGAACTGTTTGAGTACTCTGTTGGAAATGCCGTCGGGGCCGGAGGCTTTCTTTGGGTGTAGGGCCTTGATAGTGTCAAAGACTTCAGAGGGCTCAATCGGATCAAGTGGGGAAGTAGGGGGTCAGGAGGCTAAGCGGTCAACCTCGCTGTTCACCGTATGGAGGTGAACAGGGTCGACGGGTTCAAGACTGGGCGAGCATTGAGATTCGAGGGTTTCAGCCAGGAAATCGGCTTTTTCCTCGTCTTCGAATGCTGGAGGGTGATTGGGTCGGATAAGGGGAGGCATCGGAGCGAGAGCGTCTGCTTTCATGGAACGAGCTAACCTCCAGTAGGCCAGATGGCTAGGCTCGATCCCCGAGAGCAGGCTCTCCCACTCACGATTGCGATGTTCTTTAATGCGCTCTCTCACCTCACGGTGCAGGGAGCGCATTAAGACTCGATTGTCGTTAGTGGGGCAGCGACTATGAAGTCTAACTGCGGCGTTAGCTTCAGTCATCAGCCGTCTGATATCATCTGGCAGGGGGCCCCGGTGGTCATCCACTACGGGCACCTGCTTTGATGAGTCTCTGACTGAGTTTGTGATATGTGTGGTAAGGGCGTCAACCGCTACCGTAATATCACCAGATGTCCGAATGACAGAAGGGATCCTATCTAGGTCAGTCGAGTGCGCAGACTTGAGGGCTTTCTCAAGTTTATGCCACTCTACCACAGTCTTGGTGGCAGGGGGCTGGTCAGTGGAAGGGCCGAGTAAGAGCATTACCGGTCGATGATCGGAATCGAGCTCATGAATAACTTCGATTAAGCGTAGCCGAAGGGCTACGTTTTTGAGAAGTGCAATGTCAAGGAGCTCGGGGGGAGTGGAAGTAGGGAAGCGAGTCATGCCTCTAGGGGCAATGATGTCGAAATTAAGGGGTTCAACTAGGCTTTCTAGTTGTTTGCCTTTAGAGTTCGTCGTGGTGCTATTCCACATGACGTTTTTGGAATTGAAGTCACCCGCCAATATGACGGAGCTTCCTAGACTGAACAGGGCTTGCAGGTCACTCTCGAATTGAGGTGAGCGAGACTTGCCGGGAGGGACATAGCAGGATGCAATAATGACCGAGGAATGCCCGGTCATTGCTAGCCTGCAGACGGAGGCTTCTATGTAAGACAGAGAAGGGGGATCAAGAGGCATGCAGTGTAGAGCCTTCTTGTAGTAAATGACAGTGCCGCCCTTTTGAGCTAGCAGTCTGTCATTGCGAACAATTTGATAGTTAGGGATTTTAGGGTCCCGATGACCGGGCTTTAAATTTGTCTCTTGTACTAGCAAGATATCAAGTTGGTGCCTATTTAGAAAATCTTGGATAATAGAACGCTGTCTTGAAAGACCGTCAGCGTTGAAGAACGCTAGTGATAAAGAACGCGGTTTTTTCCTTTCCTTTTGTACAACCATTTTGGGGCCTAAAAGGGTTTGGAGGAGGACGAAGCTGCCTTAACGGCGGCGAGAAGAGCTGAGTGCGCCTCAAGGGCAATCAGCTTTTCGAGGGTGGAGTTTGCTTGCCTAAGTTTTTGTGCAAGCTCGCGAACCTCGGCAAGGTCGATGGAGGAGAACTCCATGATGAGAGCCAAGTCGGCAGCAAAGTCCGACTTGCCCATTTTAGAAGGGGGGGCTGGCTCAGAAGAGCGCGGAGGGGGGGCCGTTGCCTTAAGGGCTAGGCTCGAGTATGGCAAGGGCTTGGCCCATGCTGAGCTTTTGGGAGGTTGCGCCTCCTGCGAGGGTACCATGGTCAACTTTGAAGTTGTTTTGGTATACTGCGGAGAAGGTCGGGGTTGACTCCTACGAGCCACCACCCTGCTGACTTTGGGCGCCGAAGGACAACCACGATAATTTGCGGTGTGTCCCACGGCACCACAAAGCACGCAGCTTGGCGGCTCTATGGTGTCCTTTGTGCGGTTGCAGTCAGAGGTGCCATGGTCACCCAGGCACTTGACGCAACGGGGGCGGGCGTGGCAGTTTTTGGCCGAGTGGCCATACAACTGACATCTATGGCACTGACTAGGAGTGCCATTTCGGTGGGGGGGTTCAACCCGGAGGCCGGAGAGGTTGTTGACCATCTTCAGGTTGAAGATGGCCTTGCCCACCGGTGAGAGCTCTAGTACTACAAGTACTAGATTATAGGTGGTCTTACCGTTGTGCATACGGTGTACCTCCTTGACGGGGAAGGACTGAGCCAGTAAATCTGACTTAATGGAGTCAGTGGAGTGCTCCGCAGGGAGGCCGCAGATCACAACTCGAAGGAGCCTTTCGTCTTCGAGAGCATAGGTGTGATAGCCTATGTGCTCTTGACGTAGGAGGGACGTGAGGCGACGATGGTCGTCAGACGTGGGGAGTAGGACTTTAATAGCGTCCTTAGTATTGCGAGCGTTTGTGAATGAGATTTTATTCTCATTACACAGATAGGAAACTCTGTCCCACTTGCCTTTTTCGCGGATGAAAAGAGGCGGGGGAGGCCTTTCCTTCCTCGCGGCAGTGGAAGCCGTGGGAGGCGAGGCGGGGCGGGCAGGCTGCGAGGCCGAGGGAGGGGTTGCCTTTTTGGCTGGGGGGGAAACGGAGGAAACCTTCTTCGATGAAGAGGTCTTCTTCGAAGAGGGTTTCTTCCTCTTACCACCCGTGACGAGGGTGAACTCTTCCTCCGAGTCGGAGGAAGAGGAGTTTGATGCTTCTGCGGAAGACGCGGGGCGTAGTAGGAGGTCGATTTCCATATCGTCCTCGGGGGAGGGTGGGTCCGGAGATTCCGGAGAGTCTAAAAAGACTCTGCGAGGTGAGGCCTCTCGAGAGTCGGGCTTTTTTGATGACGAGGGAGGCGCTGAGGCAGGAGGTTGAGGGGAGGGGGCAGGCTTACGAGCCGCCGGTGGTGCCTGAGGGGCTTGTTGAGGCTTCCGAACCTCGTTAGTGGCCTGAGGGGCCAGGGCAGGCATGCGGGCCGCCGGGGGTGCCAGAGGGGCTTTCAGAGGCTTCCGGGCCTCGTTTTAATATATAAGTGAAAGTTAACAATAACTTTTAAATATTTATACGTATTTACATATCTATGAATATTCAAAGGCCGAATCAAATTTGATAATGGCTTGTAACACAATATGCTTATTACATGTTTTAACATCTTAATGTGTTTTATAGCTATGATAATATCTGACTACTGCTTTAAGATTACACTCTGTAATTGGTTTAGTAAATTGACCTTCAAGATTGAGAAATTATGAATTACTATTATGGTTTTACAATATAGAGAGCCCATTGGAGATTGGCTTCTGATGGCTTCATACATATCAATGTATGATATGATGTGTAACGCTTTATTTTATTAGTACCTAGTCTAAGTAGGTATATCTAGAGCAGGGATTCCCAAACTATTTTGGATCTTTACTCCCTCAGGCCCCTATAACCAAGTTACTATAACACCTATACAACACTATAAATACTTACCTATAAATTTTCTTACCTTTCTTTTCTGGCTTGGTCGCGAAGGAACAGGCAGTAAAATTGATGTTTCAAAGTGATTCTTGTGATTTTAATGAATATAAGATTTTGACAATAAAAATCCTATCTCTAGTTTTTTACCTATTGATACAAAATATTATAACAATTTAAAAACTTTGCGGTTGTATAACTTGATATCATTTTCTAATCAAAATTTAACAAAATAAATAGATATAAAATTCAGTAAATATCAAGTTTATTTAATAATTATTAATACGAATTACTTAAAAATAGTTAAGTAGGTAATATTTTTTCAGAAAAAAACGTTAATACAGAACTTAAACAGTATCTTGTAAGTTTAAAATAAGAACTTGTATCTTCATAAAGGTCGATTTTTAGACCTCGTCGGCCCCAAAAATCTGTTTCCGTTTATGTCGACCACTTTGGGAATCCCTGATCTAGAGGGTAGTTAATTGAGAAATACCTAACCCTGGAAGAGATAGAGTAAAACTTTATAACTATTTTACTCGTATGTCGTCGATCACCTAAAATTGTAGCGTTTGATTATTTAAAAAGTTGCATAATCAAACCTACTCACCTGTTTATAGTTTTCTTAGCCAACCCTGAGGACGGAGATTTTTGCAGGATCAGGTTTGTCTGTCTGTCTGTCTGTCCGATCTGTTACAACCGTTTTACTCTTAGACTATTAATGCCGTAAAGTTGAAATTTGGCATGATGATAGGGACAATGCGCACCACAACGTAAGTGTTATCGTTGAATAGGGCATTTATTTTTTTAATCAGTTTTGAGCATCCAGTGAGGTAAATAAAAACAACGGGATGTTTTGTTTTATCTTTTTTTTCTGATGGTTTAGATTATGATATATATGATACGACGTAAAACGCTTTGCTTTAATAGTACCTAATCTAGTCTAGAGCAGGGATTCCCAAACTAGATACTTAAGTGTTTGGGTGTTTTTATATAAATTATAAGTAGTATTCTATCAGTTATCTGGTTCCCATAGTTTAAGCTCTGCTTAGTTTGGGGCTCGATAGGGCTGTGTGAAATGTCCAGGAATATTTTTATTTTTTTCATATCCTTCTATTTTTATGATGAGCTGTTCGATATCACCTTAAATTCGCCTGATTCACTTACATCTGTCAAAGGTTGCGTATATTTTACGTTCTTGCTCTAACTTTTACAAAAGCCCAATACAAGATTGACGCTAATGACTTGTACGTCAAAAATAACCTGAGGTTCACGAATTGAACCGAAACATTGTCGGTCGAAACACCAATAAAACGGTATGTGATAAATCCCGTATTTATTATGAGTAACCTGAGCCTTTACAAATTCCACAAACACCATAAATAAATCGGTAATTAATATTTAAATGTGACAGAAAATAATGGGGTTTCACAAGAGAATGCATAATTAGCATAGGAATGCAGGAATTGTGCAATAAACCCAAAACAAGTATATAACAACATGTTAATGCTTGCCTATGTATGAAAAAGTGGGTGTACATAAGGCCAAGGACCACACTATGCTCTTGACTCTTAACGTTTGCGTAATATGCCTCGAATTTGGCACAGGTTAATGTTATTTTCGACAATATACTTAGAACCGAATGTTTTTCAAAGTTGTGTATTCAATTTCTTTATTTCAGACTAACACTAAGATACAAAGCTTAGTCCATATTAAATACAATACAACAATATACCTACAATGAAATACATAACAAAAATAACAAAATACACATAAAAATAACCATTTTCTTTCGTTGTCTCGTAACTACTAGTTAGTGTTTATGTTATTTATCCTCCCTATACATATGTAGTTTATTTATATATTATTTGTATGTATTTAAGTTTATGTTTATTAGTATAATCAATAGGCATACTTTACTTTGTGGGTTCTGTTCACGTTTAAAGGTACTCTTACACCGCTATCTTTTGATATTTGTTTATCCTGTCCATCCAAAGGTTGTCTGGAAGAGATCGTCTTTAGCGATAAGACCGGCTACTGTACCGTTGTTTATTTCCTTTGTTACTGTATTTTGTTTGGTGTGCAATAAATAGTATTTCATTCATTCATTCATTCATAAAAATAACAGACAGGGTCACTAGACGTGCACAGTGTGCGCTCTCGTCCAGTGTTCCATGGATTGACAGTCAAAATCCAGTCTCCCTGCAATGAGTCGCAGGTAGCTGTTGGGGGTGCTGCGCACCCTGCGTATCAGAGACGCCGTTCTCTTGCGCAGTATCGCTGTGAACCCGTCTACTCGCGCCGCTTAGAGCCGTCATCGTAATTATTTGCGCCATTTACTTTATATTATTCTTCAAAATAGGCAAAACCCGACTGTTCACTAGACAGACAGTCCAGTATGGTAAATTCAACCGGATTCCTAGAAGAATTATAGGAAAGGCCAGTAACTCAAAGAAAACTCATAGTTTCTTAGCCCCCAAATAATTCGGCTGATAATAATTATGGCTTCTTCGGCCTATACTCATTGTAAATTTCATTTTAATTAGCACATACCAGCAATGAATATGTTAATAAATCAACTTGATTTGTAAGCACGACTGCTAAAGCTTAATTCTACAAACAAACATGTCCAGTGCGAATGTGCGTAGTCAATACATCAACGATTTATTAAATAAATTAATTGATTCTGATGAAAAACACCAAACGATACTTTAATTGCATCATGCAAAGCTCTTTACGTCTTACGATACGATTTTAGACCTACTTAGTCTTTTCCTTTGTTTACTAGATGTTACTAGTTTTGTTAATTTTTTGAACATGTGTTAAATGGTTGTTTAACTTTTTTGTGGTAACAAGGAAGAATTTTATTTGCATTAATACGAGTTCCAATTTGGTAATAAGTGGGTGATGTTGATATTTAGCACTTATAGAGTTTTTCACCCTTTACGAGCATTGCATTGTTTTACCTTCAAACTCATTCGTTATTTGTAGACTAGCTTCCGTCAGCGGCTTCCCACGCGTTGTTTATCCACAAAAAGTAGCCTATGTATTAATCCTGGTTATATTCTACGCACATACCAAATTATATCGAAATCGGTTCAGCCGTTAGGACATGATTGAGTAACAAACAAACAAACATCCAAACTTTCGCATTTATAATATTAATGTGATACCATATTTGCTACAAGTACGAGTATAAAAAATTGTTCATCATAGTTTATTTTCTCTCTTCAGTTTACTGAACCACTGAACTAAGTAAGTAAGTAAACTATACTATATGTGTTAACTTTAACTAATATTATAATAGGTTAATAATACTTTTTTATTTGATATTGATATAGGTACCCTACAAAGTAATAACTAATAAGTGCATAATAATACTATCTAATATTATGCACTTATTGTAATTTTTCTTTTTCTATTATTAAGTATATTCTTTTTACACCTCGGCCAATCTTCCATTAAGCAATGATCCTCTCCATCCAAAGGTTGTCTGAAAGATATCACTTTGTTAAGCGATAAGACCACCCATTATGCTTACATTTATTTGGTTTTTATTTATTTATATCTGTTGTGTCTAGCTTGTAAGGTATAATAAAGAATTTTCATTTATTATTGTATTGTAGTGCCCCAGCGGGGCTCATGTTTTAAACCAAAGATTTTGTAAATCATCCATTGTACATATAACAAACATGAAACGATAAATATCTATGACTAGTTTGTACCTAGCTCAGTTATGTACTTTGTAATTTTAACAATAGTTGTAATGTAATTTTTAGATTAATAGCAAATTATTAAACGAGGGGATAAAGCAGTGTCTTGCGTCACGGGCGCTATATTGAATCGATATAAGCACGCCCAAGATGCAGACAGTTTTATCCACGAGAAGAATACTCTACCTTTCACACTTTCTGCGAGACAATAAAAACCAAATCTAGGTTGGTGCATTCTGTGCAGAGGTTAGTTCGATTTACGAATAAGTTATTATTGTGTGGGTCTCTTTGGCTCAAATTGTAATACAGATGAGGTTCCAAATTCAAATCACATTATATCTGCGGGAGCATAATGAAATTCAGTACAACTTTACTCTCGGCTCAGCCGTAAGGTTTTTATCACCTGCTTTCGGTGAGGTTAACATGACATATAACTTGACATTGTCGAGCTGGTGGTGTGAAGATACATTTAATTGTATTGTATATTTTTTGTTCTTTGTGGTGGTACCAATAACTGTTATGTTTTTTGTTTCTTTTCACTCTGCAGCTGAAAAAACCATACAGGTACTTATTTTTAAGTCGTGCCTTTTTAAATGTCTCGTCGTAAATCGATTAGATTCAATTCGTGAGCGAGCTTCAAGAGTAAGGCACACAGACGGTTTTAAAATTGAGTACGAGTAGATGCTTCACCTACTTGCGAGGACGTGACTGAGGTGTAATACAAGTTTTCTCGTAAATAAATGCCTTGTACATTTTTTACATCGAATAACACGTCCTTGACAATTTTAATCGTACCTAAGCCGGAGATCTTAATTTTCGGTCTGTAAACTCGATCTGCTTCTTAGATTTTTACTACACTGTACTGACTGTACACCAACATAAAATACAGAACAACATTCTTTACAAATGATTTAGTACAATGGGTGGTTTTATCAATAAAAGCGTTCTCTTCCAGACAACCTTTCTTCTTCTTCGCAATCATAACTCTTTGGCAGAGCGGTCGTCATTTTGTGGGTTTCGTTATTTATCTAGAACTACTTGGAATTGTCATCGCATCAATTGTTATTTTTTTGTTTTATTTCTTTAAAATCATAACTTTGGTAGTAAACTTTAGCACCTGCTCGTCCTCAACCAAGTCAAGAAAATATCGAACGCGCAGACAACGATTATCACCAACTTTGTGCTAGAGGGCACACTTTGACCCTTGCATTCGCGGGCACCAAACTACGAAGGACAGTGGTAGCCAATACCATGAGACTTCTTAGTGCACTGGACTCCGTAGAAGTAGATGACGAACGCCTGAACCAGCGAACTGCAAAAAAACCAAGATGATGCATGAGAAAGCCAAGTTGGAAAGGAATATTACGCGCGTACCAATATTTTTGGGGCTGGCTGTTTTTACACACCACATGCTGATTTCTCTCTAAGATTAGAGATGCCAGGAATAGTTATTTGGCCGAATATCGAATATTCGGTGAGGCTCGTGGCCGCAGCGCCGAATATTCGGCAACACTTAGTACTTTCCGCGGGTAACAAGTCACAACTCGTAACTTACGAGTTTAAACTTGCATCGCTGAAGTAGTATGTAGGCGCGGGCAGTTTTGTTTCATTTGTGATTATATTAGGTTTTATTTTTATTTTATTTATTTATTTATATTAGGTCGCGGTCGTGTCACAACACGTTTTATTTGTTGATTTATTACCTTTAAAAATATCACTATTTGTTCGAGAAATGCAAAATGATTCCATTTAATTAAAAAAATCGAAAGAACAGGAATTTCAATGAAAATGACAAAACCATTGAGATATACATATGATCGTTTCTGGTAATGTTTTAAGGAAGTCACTGCAGAAAATGTACGTTCAGATGAAGGTGTGGAACAGAAAAGTTCAGTTGCAAATAAACTTGATTTTTACATGGCATCTGTTCGCCTAGATCGGATAGTAGACCCTTACAAGTGGTAGTCAGCAAACGCATAACAATATCCAAACCTTTCAGAATTTGCTAAGATTTATTCATTATCTCCCGTTAGCAGTGTAGTGAGCGGCTGTTTTTGGGAAGCAGGTATAATTTATGAGGAAAACGCAATCGTCTGCTTTCGACAAATGCTGAAAAAATTGTTTTCATCCATCATAACTTACCACTGGTAGATTTTATATATTAATATGTTGGCTAAATAAACATCTTTGTGAGTAATATTTTGAGTTCTTTTTTTTCATAATTTGCTATTCGGTATTCGGCCGAATACTTAATAGTGAAAAAATGTGGCCGAA
Organism: Philereme transversata; assembly: GCA_963924445.1. Classification (NCBI taxonomy): domain Eukaryota; kingdom Metazoa; phylum Arthropoda; class Insecta; order Lepidoptera; family Geometridae; genus Philereme; species Philereme transversata. The sequence continues at coordinate 19,230,308 of OZ004340.1, forward strand.
TATTCGAATACCGAATAGTTGCTGAATTATTGTGGCATCTCTAGTGGACATTCTGGTACATCATCTCCACCACGAGGATGACTTTCTATGGATCTTTCTACACAATAACTTTAAAAACAAGATTATGCGAATAATAGCACAATGCGGGCTTATCGCTAAGTCGCTTAGAGTGATTCTTCCGCTATTAGAAACTACGATATTATACATAATTATTGATTAAAACGGGTATTTATTGCGTATGTACCTTTTTTATTTGTTATCCCGACGTTTCGGGTGTGTTGCAACAGTCATAGTCACAGGTTGAATCAATATCGTATATAATTTCAATAAATAAAAATAATTACATTAACCTAATACCGTGAAAGGCAATACGGTAGATATCTCAACTTTTATTAATTTCTTCGGCATGATGTAAAGCTTCAAAATGCGAAAGGTAATAAACGTGTTTTCGTGAATTAGTTGCGAAATACCTTTTACTTTCTATTAACGTCTATTACAGCAGATTATGGATTTTAAGATAGTGTTCATGTAGGTACAGTTAGCCGCAAATGCTCACAAACATTTGTTGTTCATATTTTCAAAACCGTTCGCAAGTGTGTCTGAGGACCCAAGAAACAAACTCAATGCTAACTTTAAGTTTGATGCTAACTTCTTTAAAAACTTATTTTGAAGTGATCATTTTTTTAAAAAGGTTTTTATAATAAGTTTCCGCCAGTTAGCGATGAAACGCTGACTCAAGAGAATGTATAGGGTCTTTCAAATAGAACGGGTCGATGTTAATAATCTGTGGCGGCCATTTTGTTTTGGCGGCATCTGTCAAATCTGTTTTTTCTTATTCAGTTACTGATGCCAAATCACCATGGCAAGTTACACGGTTGAGCAGCATGTGCAAATGATAAAACTTTATTATCAAAATGAGTGTTCGTTAGTGCAAACGTTGCGCGCATTGCGCCAATTTTACGGCAGACGCGGTGGCCCTTCAAAGTCCACTCTCCAACGATTGGTGACTAAATTTAAAACGACCGGTTCGGTAAACAACCAACCAACACCTTTACGTCAAAGGAACGCCAGATCGGCCGAGAACATCGCCACTGTACGTGAGAGTGTTCAGGAGACTCCGAGGCAGTCGATTTCTCGCCGTGCTCAAGAACTCGGCCTTTCGCAGACCTACAGATCAATGATAAACAATTTCTTTTGGCTTGAATTGAACAATATGGACGTGAACGACATGTGGTTCCAGCAAGATGGCGCTACTTGCCACACAGCGAACGACACAATCGACATTCTGCATGAACGGTTTGAGGGTAGAGTTATCTCTCGCAGAGGTGATGTGAATTGGCCACCAAGATCGTGTGATTTGGCTCCGCTAGACTTTTTCTTGTGGGGTTTTCTGAAGTCGCAGGTCTATGCCAATAAACCACATTCGACCGTTGCCCTGAAAGCCAACATAACGCAGGCCATCGCTCGGATTCAGCCGGATCTATGCAGCAGAGTCATTAAAAATTGGACCTCTCGGATTCGCGCCACCATACGAAGCCGCTGCGGACATTTGAACGATGTCATATTCCATCCATAATGGAATAAATAGGCCTTTTAAATAAAAAATAAATTTCGTTAATATCTCACACACATCTTGTTTTATTCAATTTTAACATCGACCCGTCCTTGTTGAAAGACCCTTTATTTATTTAAAAAAAAGACAAATATGCACTTTGCTTAATTCTTTATAGTTGTTACATGTGTCATTTTGTGTGTAACAAATAAATTATTATTCTATTCTATTCTTGCCTGTTAGTGCACCGTTGAGGCAGAAAGGTTCTAGAATGCAACCCACTGGAACGCGCAGCGTAGGACGGCCTAAACGACCTGATAAAGGTTTCTGGGAGCCGTTTGGTTCAGGTCGCAGAAGATCGGTCGCTCTGGAAATATATGGGGAGTCTATGTTCAGCGATGGATGTCCTACAGCTGATATGATGATGATGACTTCAATTGAAGATGGTTAACATAGTGCATGGTTAGCAAGGTGGCAAGGTAAGCAGCTATAGATGCAGCCTTTCGGGTGCGTTGCCTCCACTCAAGAATATTTCTGTCCCAACGGCTGTCAGTTCTTCGAGTTATATGCCCTGCCCACTGCCACTTAAACATAACATAAACATTTTATTGTGAAACATATAAGTGAGTAATACAGATTCATAATTACAAATAATTTGATATTTACTATCTTGGTGTACAATTTCAATAAAAAATGCATGTCTATAAGAAAAATTATTAACGAAATAAGTCCCTTAAGGACAGTTTTAGAACTTTCCCAAAACAAAAACAAATAATTTATTCAAAATAAAACATTAGTACAAAGTAGACGAATAGAGGAACTTACGTGTTCCGAAACAACTTCGGAACATTTATTAGTTTCATCATCATCATTCTCAGCCCCTGTCGACCCACTGCTGGGCATATGCCTCTCTTTGTTTCTGCCATTCTTCCTACGACCCAAGGTCTTATTGATGTCGTGGAAATGCCCTATTTCGATGCCAGGTTCTCGGCCACTTTGTTTGTGCCTTAGTCCACTTGTCGTCACTACGTCTGGTCAAGTGTCCTGCCCAACTCCACTTGAGCCCCAATATTCGCTTGTCTTGTACTTTAGTCTGCTTGCGAATTTCGGTATTGGGAACTCGATCTAAGGGTGTGATGCCGAGCATAGCGCGCTCCATGGCTCTCTGTGCTACACTTATTTTGTACACAGCCTTCTTCGTGAGCCTCCATGTCTCGACACCATAAGTCATAGTTGGCAGGACACACTGGTTATAGAGACGTGTTTTAAGACATTGTGGAAAACGCGTGGATTTTAGTATGATTTATTAGTTTAGTTATGTATAAGTTTAAATTCAATTATATCTTCACTGTCGTTGGCGAATGTTGTATACACCTGTAATTGATGCTCGTATCAGAAATATGTTTATGAGTATCGTCATAAATCTGGTAACTAGCTATAAACTGATAAAATATGTGTACCTTTCGTGTTTCTTTAAATAAATAAATAACAAAACTTAAGCTAGCTAATCCTCTGAACTGACTTTCGTTTGTGTACAACCGAACTACTTATTTCTGATTTTATTTATACGTACTTAACAAGATAGTGTGAATCTGCAACCGATGGTTTACGAGAGTGTAACACTCTGAGAGTGTAAAACACGTCACACTCAATGTAGATGCTGTAATATTTATGATATCATTCGCCATACAATACAGTGGACCATCACACGGAGAAGAAAATATATATTTTCATCTTACATTGGTTATATATACAATTATTTACTAGACTTTAAAATATAAAAGAAATAGTTGAATCATCTAGAGACAGTTGCAAATGGACTATAGATAGCTCAACTACTCCAGATCACAGGTCGAAGTGTCTCCGAGACACTGGCTGCATTGCGCTGAATGCCAATGCTTATGCGTTGACCCAGATAAGCGCCAGCTCTCGGATCATACGTCGCTTCGACAAGACGCCCAGATCACTACCTAATTTTGAAAACTCTTTAGGCCCTGGTACCCCATGGACCTAGACACAAAATGGCTCAAATACGTAAGCTCTGTCGCGACTTCCATATTTGCGCCACTTGAGATCTACATTTGTGTGGCAAGCGATATTTTATATTAACAAAAAATATTAAAGCATCTTCATCGTTTGTGCTTAACTGATTATATTATGAGTACACGAAGTTATGACTGTTTGGCAGTTAGAACCTCGCCATGTTTGTAGTCAATACTTTGTTTAATCACATAACTACTGGGTTTCTTACACAAGTACCAGCTCGAAGAACGGACAGCCCACTATATAAAATCCGACCTAATAAAGGTTGCAGGTTGTTGGGTGCAGGTTGTACATGATCGGTCGCTCTGGAACTCTATGTGGGAGGCCTATTTACTATGTAGTAGTAAACGTCTTACGGCCACACGATGATTAAGGCCATAACGCTTATTTTGAAATTTTAATCAGAAAACAGAATAGATTGACGCAAAGATAGGTCCGTGGGAATGAGTGACTTCTATTTATGTAGGTATTGCGTTACCCATCACTCACATACTCTGCGACTTATGTTATAAAAAAAACATGATAGTCAATCTAAGCTTGCACAACTATCCCTAAACGTAATTAGCTAGTAAACATGTTTAAGTTTGACGTACCTTTTTGTATGATCTGACAAATCTACGACGCCACTAAATACGATGGCATATATAGGCATCGTTGCGCAAGTCACCCTTAGAGACCTTAGAGCCTTTGGTTTTCTATTTAAAGTTGTTTTTAGATAAGTTTGGTAACATACACTTAATTTATAGTAAAAAATGGAGTGTTTCCCTAAAGTTTGTACCACAGTTTGCATGATCGCGGAAGAACATGCATTTGAATTTTGTCTGTAAATACCTATTGGTTCCGATTTTGGTAGTTGTAAAAATATCCACGATGCAGAGAATGTTATGCCCTAAAACGTAAGTATTTTATTATAAAAAAATTAAGATGAACATAAATTATGTAGCCTTTTATACTTAGTTTTAAGATAAGTCCTCAAGTATCGAAACTTATGGACTTATTGATCGAGCGAAGTGAAATCTCTAAATCAACTTGGGCAAATCGGCGTTGTATGTATGTATGTATGTTTGTTTGTCCATCAAGGATAGCTTTCAAAGCGTTGATCCGATCATCGTGAAATTTGATACATGGTTTTTGTTATAGTCATGGCACAATTTTGGTGTGACTAAATTAGCTAATTAGTGTTTGTTAGTACATTTCGATTCCGTTTTTTTTTTGTAGTTTTTGAGTTATTAGCCAAAATGATAACTGAACTTTGACAAAATTCACAGGGTACACCATTGACCTTACAATGCTGTAATTTGGTATTTGGTAAGCTACAGTGACACAAATATAGGAAAAAGTCTGAAATCCAGAATAACTGCAATTTGTACCCCAAAAAAGTATAACCACATATTGTTGTGAACCACAAGTCTATTCAAACAGTTAGGTTTGCCTTTTCAAACAATTAAGTGGTAATAGAAAATTAGTTTCCATTAGGTACGAGTTAAGCCGAATTCAAAAACTTTGCTCAAGCGTGATTCAAAACTTGTTCATAGATGCCAATGAAATAACTGACTAAATCTATGATTGATATTCGATTCAGCTTTGAGTTTAGTTCAGGCATACGGGCCAGTTTGGATCAGGGCTATACAATAGATGTGACTGGTGGTTATTTATCCATACCAATATTATAAATTCGAAAGTAACTCTGTCTGTCTCTTTGTTTGTTAAGCTTTCACGACTTTTCGGTTTGACAGATTTAGTTGAAATTTTTTATACAGATAGATAGACAGATACCTGGATTGAGATATATGTTATTTTATAAGATGCAAGATGTTTATTTGCATAAATAAGTGTACAAATAGATTATATCAGCTAGGTTATGCGCTTTTTACTGACATACTACGCGTACGAAGCCGCGGGGCAGAAGCTTGTGTTATTATATCTAGGACCCTTCTCTCCTACGCTTTCAGCACTTGCTGTCTGTCATACGCTTTGAGAATAATTCATTTTGCACGATCAGATCAAAGAGTAGTAGAGTTCCTTGTGTAAGGGCTCGCCCGGGGAAGTACTACCACCATATCTATTTCTGCCACCAAGCATCATTGCTGTGTTTCGGTTTGAAGAGTATGGTTGCCGGTGAAATTACAGACACTGCTTTACACCTATATGCCTCAAGTTGATGGACGCAGGGCATGGGCACGCTTCTAAGGTGCGTGACTGACGACGCAATACTTTGATATAGGCGACGGGTACCACTTAACATCAGGCAGGCCATACTAATGCTTGCCATCCCCAAATAGTAAAAAAAAATTAAAACATAATATTTTATACTATTTGTTTAGACCTAAGAGTACTTACGATTAAGTAGATAATATTTATGGTACTTGTGTGCAGCGTAAATGATGCTCTCAAGTAGAGGATGGCATTCTAGATTATTCGATAATTGCTTACCAAGGACTCAATCGGACAGGACTGATTAAGAACCTTGTCTTCGTAATTATATTTCAAAATGTTATTTATAAGCTGGAAAATGTATGATTCTACACCTGGAGTAAATAGATGAACCTTACTAAAAGAAGAAACCTTACTTAAAAGAAGTATTTTACACAGGACATTTCACGCAGTGCTATCTAGCCCCAAACTAAGCAGAGCTTGTACTATGGGAACCAGATAACTGATAGAATACTAACATACTTTTTTATTTTTTACTACATACTTACTATAGAAAAACATCCAGACCCGGAACAAACATCTGTAGATAATGCAAATATTTGTTCTACGGTGGGAATCGAACACGCTACCTTCTGCGTCTCAGCCGGCTGTTCTGATGAGGTGTGAGCTGTGTGGGGTGAGATATGAGCTGTTTGTTGGATACTTGAGGACTTATCTTATAAGTAAGAACATAATAAATTTAAACCATTTATTCCACGTGACACAACTGTTTGGCTCTACCAGCAGTGCTATAGGAAAGTTTTCTTTCCCGTGACTCTACCATTCTCGATAGCTGTTTGAGTCCATACATAAAAATTACTCGTGAACTGGGTAATTTCCCAGTTTTTTTTTAATCTAGCCTATGTTGTTCCACTGCTGGGCAAAGGTCTCCCCCTCATCTTTGCTCTTAGCTCTATCCTGTACCAAATCCCGCCAGTCCCTATAAAAAGCGTCCAAATCATCGCGCCACCGCTTCTTAGGCCTTCCACGGTGTCGCTTTCCATCCAGTTACGATCTTAGCCCACCTATTTGGTTCCATGCGGGAGACTTGACACGACCAAAAAATTTTATAAATAATAAATAAATAAAATAAATTAATAATTAGAAATGAACACTAACATCATTCCATTCTAATATCATAGTGCCTAAGGTTTGAACAATGAAGTGTAATAATACAATATTATTTTTCATTAAGTACGGGATAAGCCGTTTATAGCATAGGCAGTATTTTTTTATCAACAACTAGCTTCCGCCAGCGGCTTCGCACGCGTGGTTTGTCAACAAAAAGTAGCCTATATGTCAATCCAGATTATAATCTACGTATGTACGTAGATTTCATCGAAATCGGTTCAGCCAATACGACGTGATTGAGAATCAAACTTCTGAATTTATAAAATTAGTGTGAAGGGTGATATTTGTGATCAGTCTATACCTAATAACAATAGGTTTATTAATAGCGCAGTCTTTACTTTTTTGATAGATAGATTTTATTGATTATTATTATGTATTATTGTATAGTATGTATGTATGTTTAATGTTATGTTTTAAATACGATTAGTTAATAGGTTAATTGTTCTATGAATAAATATATAAATGAAACTCTTATAATAAGGTTACTAAAATGTTATAATACTATTCAAATCGACACCAAACTTTAATGAAGGTGAACATTTGCGATATAGTTTTTCAAAATTGAGTGGTTCTCAAGAGTTATGAAAACTCAACGGCCATGTCAATCAAATTCCTGTCACCTCGGACAGCCATCACGGATCAATCAACAAATACCGAAAAATCGCATGATGCCCTCCGATTAGACAAAACTTCCTATTCGTATGGATCTCCCTAGCTTACACAACTAACCTATCCTTTCTCCGCCCCACCTTGCCCACTGTTTAGTATATATCCAACTCGGCATCCAAACACACCACATTAACTCACTACGTACCGAAGTGACCCATCACTAAGCATCATGAAAGCCTTTGCAGCGGTAAGTCCAGTGGACAACACAGTGCCAGTGAAAATTAAAAGTGACTAGTGCTTTCCGAAATCAAAATAGTGCATCGGGATTTGTGAATAGTGCTGGACGTTTCTCAGTGTCAATGTCAACCAGAACCGGATGCACTAGTGTTGATTTCTGAAGTTTGTCGATATTGATAGCGGATTTGGATGGTGCTTTTCTGTAATGGATTTGTGTCAAAGTTGCCGCGGTAACAAATGAAGCGTTAATCGTAATTTGAATTCACGAAAGGTAGTGCACGATCCGAAACCGATGTCGATTGCAGGGAGCTATAAACTTGCTTATAAATGGTAGTGTGCGAGACAAGAACCCTAAATCGTTGACATTATTCCTTTTCTTATATGAATACATAAAAGACCAAATTTCACCTGCGGGATTCGCTAGCGTGGTTTTTAAATAAAAACATTATCTATCAGCTATCCCTCTCTATACCTATCTAGCTCTATCAGCGAGATAGAGTTACTTTCGAATTCATAATTCTAGATAAGTATGGATGCCCCTAGGAACATAAAGTTCCAGATAAAAAAATAATCATTAATAATCAGTTATCTTATCACTTATGTAATTCACATTTTTTAAGAAAAACCACCATTGCGTGAATCGGTTTTTACACTAAGTGCAATCAATTATTTGGATTTCACGGTTGTCAAAACATCAACGCATGACGTCGACATCTCTATCTTAAATCAGTCGCTATTGTAATGTCAAAAGTAGACTTTCTCATGACGTGCGTGAAACGCAAAGCTTAACTTTTCCCTTATTGATGATTCTTCTTAAAGACTGTCAAATTGTGTGTCAAAAATTATTTCATAAACTGAACTCTTACACAAAGATTTGTAAAAACAAAATATGTCCATGCAAAATTTTACAATACACCTAAAAAATTATGATGTGATTATTCTTAGAATTTTAATAAAATAACTTACAGGTTATGTTATTATGAAATGCCTTCTTATAATTATAATTGTATTAAATAAGAGATGAGCTACAGATTGCGCATCGCCCTTTGGATTGTGCAAGGCACTGGGGTCAAAGTTTGCGGCATATCGGTAACGAAAAATGCAACTTTTATATAAAGTTAGTTCTACGAATTCAGTTGTCACACTGTTTGCAATAAAAAAGATTAACAGAAAACCCCTAAAAATATAAAAAAGTGAAGTTGAAAAAACAGAAATAATTAATACCAAATATGGTAAATTTTATGAACTGGCAATCATTGTAAATAAGGGTCTAGGTTAATCCGGAGCACGAAAATTCCTTCCTGTCCTGTATGGTTATAGGTTATCTAAAGTGATAGTGTGTAAGTATATAGTGGATCTAAGTAAGTAAGTAATCTGATATGATCGATAAGCTCATAGGTTTTTTTTTAAGTGAAATCTTCTTTAGGCGGTAAGCATTTTTTGAGATGGGAAAAAACCATTGAACTCGTGACACTGTTACCGTTACCGACACCTCAGTATATAAGTATCCGTAGACTGCTTTAAATTTTGAATACCCTAACATTAAGCGCTAAATTTTAAATTTAAAACTAAATTTCCTGCACAATAAAATATTTCCTGACGATTCAAAAAATACACACTTAATTGTTCAAGTTTTCAGTTCTATCGGCACTCCCGGAGTGCCACTTTTTTTTTCATTATGTCATTCATTGTATTTGGTCTCACTGGTTGATATTTGCAAGGCTACATTTGGATTTGGTTAAATAATACTTGACGTCTACTTTTTTTTATTCAGTACATTTTTTTTGTAAATTTCCAGAGTACTTATAGATTGTATATAAAATTGCATTTTTATGAATGAACCAGACTAAAACTACTAAATTAAATCCAAACCAGTTTTATATGAACTCCGTGTTTGTTTTGTTATGTAAACTTAATTATAGTGAAATCTTACTAGTGAAAATATAATTTAAATAAATTAAAGTTATATAAATGAGATTTAGCAAATTACTAGTTTAATGCTGTGGAAAGCTATTTACTTTCTAAATCTAGACACAGTTATTAAATTTTGTTCTACAAACTACTTTTCTTGGCAAAAATGTAGAGTACTTATATCATCTAGTCATTCATTACCTATATTTCAAGATAAGTACTAGCAAAATACCTTGAACATTCAGAAGCTTCTAAACACCATTAAAGGATTTAAATAATTGATGCGTACATCTGTCACTCTACATGCCCATTTGCAGAGAGCATGTGATCCGAATGCGGCCGCAACGGTGATTATCAGTGATTCATCGATATGCGAGCGGGACACAGTGGTGCAACACTATTCTAAGCACGATTGTCGTATCTTTTGAAGACTGTTTGATTTTAGAATTTTATTAGAAAAAGAAAGACGCAGTAGGTACTGGCAGAATGCAAAAATTATTCGAAAAATGAATACCTATATTTCTTTTATCAAACCAACTGGTCATAGAGTATATGATAAAATTTAATGCAGAATAAACCTACTAACTAAAATAAATACCTTCAAAGCAACTGAACGTTTTATCTCAGTTTAGAACTTTCTTTTCTATTTAATTTATAAAACTAATGTCAGCTCTAGCTTTCTTGCTAGTTAACCTATTGAATATACAGTAACAATGGCAGAGGCGTAAAACAGATAGTAAAATAAACGGATATCGTCACTTTTGTTCGTAAAATGGTCGTAAACAGACAATAAACCCACCACTTAGTTTTTTTCTTTTCGTATCTATATTAATTCTAAAATATTGAGAAAACGCTAATAAGTGAATTTGATAGAATTATTTAAATTAAAGAATGTATTTCGCATTAATAAATAATTTAAGAGTACAATAGAAGTCATAAAAAGAAGCTAAGTGAGTCTCTAAAATAAAATGCAAACACTTAGCTGATTATTGGCCCCTTAATGTGTATTTCCTGCGTGTGTATTTTCTAGTTATAAAAGCTAGGACTAATTTAAATGTTGAGAAAATGGTGCCAAAAGGATTAGCTACCTAATGCAGTGCTTTAGCCGTTACATCATTTAAACAGATTAACTTAGATATTTATTTCAAGGTATTTGCGTCCAATTAAGTGTAATTAAGCTATCATGTGCCGGGGCATTAAGCTTAACGCCATTAAGACAAGCGTAACTTGAATGTTTTTAAGCAATAGTTATGATTATAATAAAGCACTTAGCTTGATTTATATCTTAATTTTGTTATAATTTTTTTTTTGCTTTTCCTAGAAGTATTGTAAATTAACCCAAATCGTCCCATTTATGGTGCTGATATTTACAATTTCACACATAATTCCCTTTTCTGATACTTAAATGTTTTCGACAAACTCATGAAAGACCAATAAACATAGATATCTTGGAAAATTAAGTCTAAATACGCCAGAGAGAGTTCAAAGTTGCAAGCTCATAATGCCACTTCCGTGACCACGACTAGCGACTCAGAGCACCATCGCCACTTCCGCAAGTGATGTAAGAAACCGCACTCGATGTCATCTTGAGATTTATGAGTTCCGTTTCTGAGAATCTAAATATTCTTTTAAAATAAGCAATTTGGTAGTTATCAAGCAAGATGATCTTATATAAACCTTTCTCATAAAACATACTTTGTTTAAAGTGGTAATGGAAAACAATTAGCCCATTTGACAAGTATGAAAACCTACTTATCCCACGTAACTTGAAGTCAAAGATCACGTTCCCACATAGCATCACATCGTCCGCTGATGTAACACTGCCTTTATTGCGACTCTACCTTTGACCTGTGACTTTCACTTGAATCGCGTCTATTCTATTGTATTCTTAATCTATGGACCAATTATGTTGTTCTAATTTTAAACTTCATCTTATAAAATCGAGAGTGTTCTTTTGTTTTCAGCCAGTATTTTAAATTAGTTTATTTGCTTTTGTTTTTTTTTCTTCACTGATATTTTAATTTTCTCTAACACAACAAAAGTTCATATCTGAGAACAGAATAGAAATTAATAACTGATACTTTAGAGCTCAAGGAAACTACCAGAAAATGTCTTCCTCAATTCTTAGCACGACTTCATTATAAAAAAAGTAATTTCTCTTTTTCAGCGTCATATATCTCTAACTTCCGGTTGAATAAAAATAATTGAAAAAGCACTTGTCAAATAATTGCGAAAACGTAGGCTACAATCACACCGTTCCGTAACTAATATCATTGTCTTTTGTTATAGTGCATAGCCCTTGCGTTGGTCGCGTGCGTCCACGCCGAGCCCCCGTCCGGCTACAACTACAACCGCCCCTCATCCGGTGGCGGCGGCGGCGGCGGCTTCAGCGGCGGTCTGAGTGGTGGCGGCAGCTACCAGGCTGTCTCCTCCGGCTACCAGACTTCGGAAGGCCAGAACGTAGACGCCCAGCTTCTAGAACAAGTCAGACAGATCCTCCTTAAAGAAGAGGCTTCCAGCGGTTCCGGTATCGGTGGTGGACACGGCGGTGCCCCTTCATCATCCTACGGCGCTCCTTCTTCGTCCTACGGAGCCCCATCCACCTCTTACGGAGTTCCCTCTGCCCGCGTCGTCGGTCTCCAGCTTGAGGGAGTCCGTCAAGCCATCCAGGTCGCTCAATACGAGCAGACCAGTGGCTCCTCCGGTGGCGGCTACCCGTCCGGTCCTTCTTCTTCGTACGGCGCCCCCGCCCGCGCTCCCTCTGGCAGCTACGGCGCTCCTTACTAATTTCCAAAAACCTAGCAACATCGTTGTAAAGCTGCATCACAGACGACAAATTCTAAGCGCACCGCCTGTGATGCAGCTTAGGACAAAGTCTACGTTATTCGGCACCGCTCGCAACATCACGAGCGCAGCCGAATGTTTGTTCAGTATCAGCCGGCGGTCACGTACAATGTAGGTGATGTCGGCCCGGCCGCACTTACACCGGCGCGCGCGGCCGAAGGTTGCGACTATGCACGCACACGGGTGTGTCCCCCGCTGCTAGCCAGGCGCCGGCGCCCACTGACAGCTGTCAAAACTGTCAGCAGCTCTGACAGTTGGACGTTAGGGTTGAAAGGCGAAGTGGCTAGCTGCTGGCTCGACTCATGAATTGTATAAAGTTTATCATAGGTTTAGCTTAATTTAATTATTACGTTTTTATGTTTTTTACAAAAAAATAAATACATTTTGTCACCGTATACTCCTAGTTTTCTTATTTTATAACCCCATATCAAGTTGCATCTATTTCAATAGTACTGTAGCTATTTCAAACGCCTCGGAAAATCGGATGCAATGAAAGGATCCGTAGGGTCAAAAACGTCAAGGACTTTAGATTTCTCTACAATCACATTCTACCTAGACGTACCTATACGTAATACTAAAGTTATTATATAAATTAGAAATCTATTAATGTAAGGACGTAAGCATCCAAGTTTTTTTATTGGGATTTTTATTCATACTCGCTAGATCATAGTTTGGGGTGAACCACGAGTTCCCTCTATGTCTACCAATCTACTGAGCTCTTAATCTTTGGAAAGGCAAGTCTCTATTTGACAACATTATGTTGAAGAGTAAATATGTTTACAAAAACACTTGAATTTCATCATGCCATTACTTATGATGAGCTGTCAATTCTGATGATGGCAGGAAAATATTCACCTTAGTTACGCAATGAAAACTATATGAAAGTGTTGATTTGACCGGTTTATTTACAGTATTTGTAATATGTTAGGTTCAATTGGCAACTATACGCTGAGACTGTCCGACCCAGCGAAAAGATCTAGAGAGAGGCCCAAGACCACGTGGAGAGGTATTGCGCAGAGACATGCATGCAATGTTTCCGAAGAGGATGTTAAGGATAGAAAGAAGTGGAGGAAAGACTGCAGGAAGGCTGACTCCACCACGATGTGGGATGAATATCCAGGAAGACGAAGAGAAAGAGTAATACGTATGTTAGGTTAGCCGAAAGGAATCACTGACCTCACATAAGAATTGTCATTTTAAAGCTAAAAAAATGGAGAGTACCTTGTGAAAGGGCTCGCCCGGGGAAGAACTACCACCATACATAATTTCTACCGCCGAGTAGCAGCATTGCGGTATTTCGGTATAAAGGATATGGTTTCCGGTGAAATTATAGGAAAATAAGGCTTTACATCTGTATGCCTCAAATTGATGGGCGCAGAGCAGAGCACGTTTCTAAGGTGCGTGACCTACAAGGCAATACTTTGTTACAGGCGATGGTATAGCTGATAGGTATACAGGCATGGATATGCATGTTCCAGAACAAGGAACAGGTGTTGACCAGACTGCTGCTGAAGTTTTATCGACCTATAACATTCGATCTCGCTCGATTGAACGAAACACGTCGAGCATGTACGTACAATACGTACATGTAGACGTACCATTAGATACCTTATCAATTATCGACCACTATGTTCACTTGTTTTGCGTAGATGCAAGTTTTTCGACAAATAAGACTTCAAAAAGGCATTTATTTTTTAGAGTTAAGACTTAAGGAAAATTTGGCGGATTCTAGCAGATAAATAAGTTTATTTGAATTTGAAAACAAGCCCCATACCGGTTAATCATTTTGTATTGTCACTTGGTCAATTTGATATTTTCTGTTTTTTTTAACAAGGTGAGAGAGATATTTTTTTCAACTCGCTGTTTCCACGTAAGTACAATAATTGCAGTAAATAAATAAATATAATAAACTAGTGTTGCCCGCGACTTCGTACGCGTTACACTACTAAATGTGTTGGTAGGTAACCTAGAAATAAAGCTAAACTCGCTGTTGCAACTTGACTTGACACCCCATTTTTATCCCATGAGAACTGATTTATGGATTAAAAGGTAGCCTATGTGGTAATCCAGGTTATAATCTACGTATATACCAAATTTCATCGAAATCGGTTAAGCCGTTACGACGTGATTGAGTAACAAACAAATAATAAACAAACATCCAAACATTTACATTTATAATATTAATGTAATAAATAATGCTGTACATTTCACATAACGCTATCTGGCTCCAAACTACGCAAAGCTTGGAAACTATGGGAACTAGATAACTGATATATAAAACATTACTATACTTTTTTTGTAAATACGTACTTAGATTAAATAAATAAACATCCAGACTCGTAACGAATATATGTAGATCGTACAGTCATTTGTTCCGCGGTGGGAATCGAACCCGCAACACAGTCGGCTATTCGCCCACTGCGCCGCGGAGGTATTTAACAGTATACCAGAGTATACTTATGTTACAAAATAGCAATCCCACGTCTAATCGGCGATGCATCACATTGCGCCACACTGACGGCCGACAATGAGGCTTGCCTTCCTCAACCAGCCCGACCCAGCCATGTATAATGGCATGGTGAAATAATTACTCTCGCGCAATTCATGTGCAGATTGAAAGGCGTTCTTTTCTAATTATAACCCGGAGGTGAATGGGTCAAACTGTGTCATCTGGAAAACAATTGAAATTCTTTGTACGCTAAGGGCTAAGTTGGGAAATTTTCTAGACGTTGGTATGATATCAAACTTCGATTGTTGGATTTTCTGACCCTTTACTATTTTAAGAGTGATTTCGTTATTTAGCCTCGTTAATCGTTTCTTACAGATGAGCTAAAATAAGCAACGTTCCGCGCAGTTACTACTAGGATGGATGATCGATAGTAGCATTATCAACTGAGAGCTTCTGATCGTCAATCCTGTCTGTAAAAGTCGGTATGCCACGTTGGAGGCCTTTAGGTAGCCCAAAAACTTGGACATCAGGGTTAGCTTAGCCGCCAGCACATACCAACTTATTTTAGGATGACCTGAAGCGTCCAAAAACAAATAGCGACGCCAGTAATATTTGTACCTAAGTAAACTATTTCTCCCACAAACATGGGTAAGTATTTTTAATAAGTCTTTTATTTTTACAGTGTTATCCGAACACTTACGCAAAATTCTAAGATTTTAAAATCATCTCAATAATTTTCAAGTCTAGACGGGACCGCAACCTTCTACGGAGTGCATTCTTGTATCAAGAGGAAGGTTGCTGGTTCAAATCCCGTCTAGGCTTGAACATTCTGAGATGGTTATAAAAATCATGGAAATTAACGACTTTAAATAGATTATTCAAAATAGGATTTATATTTTAATCTAAATATACTGCAGTCTGTTTGAAATCGTGTATTCAGTGATTCACACGCGCAATGATGTCATGTTCTCCGTCGTATGCGTCTGCGCAACTAGACGTGTGATGACGACTATCTGTCATCAAGATGCTACCGGCCTTTGTAGTTAGATTTCACATGTCTCTAGAAAACAATTTCTTATATAACGAACAGATAAATGCAACAATATGAAAACTACGCTAAAGTAACCACTACAAACTAAAAGAGTAGCCGTCTGGAATCATGAAACAAGGAAATACTTTCAATTGATTACATGCTTAATTCCTCTACGGGTCAAGATTGGGTTACGCTACGTTGGAAATCATCTGAATTTAATCACTGGCGCATTTGCTAGCTCAAAAGGCATTTAAGTAAACTCACACTACCTATTTAGCGTGACAAACCATGTTAAAGTTTGGGGTAAACTGGGTAGTGGGGACATCAGATGTATTTAAATACAATAGTAAAATTTCACAAAAATATATTTAATTTATTACCTTCATTCAACTAATCACTTCAAATCACATTGCCTTTTAATATCAATACCTTGCATTCCTACTTACATCTAACTTGGCACTTAGTGAGCACATGTTACAATTTACAGCTTATTTACATTACAAAAATACTATTATTTATTATGCCGAACAAGCGATGCTCGATTACACCTATTGAAATAAACTCATGTCATACGTCATGTTTTATAAAAAAATCAAAGGAAGACTTGGAGTAATATTTTGCAATTATAGGATTTGATGTCATCATTATAACAAAAAACAATATAAAACCAAAGCATATCCTCCAAAATGTTATACTGCGTGTCACTGCATTTACGACATTAATTTAAATCACTGGTAGGACTGATGGCTAGTATTGTTGTAAAATAGTTTTTTTTTCTTCAAATTCATTACCATTAATTTTTTAATTTTCAATCTACAGTAGAATCCGTTTATTATGACACCGCCTATATTGACCAACCGCTTAATATGAAGTAATTACCAAGCGAAGTTTGGTTTTCATACAAAATTCTTTGTACCTATAAGCAAAGTCGGATATAACGACTTCGTTTATAGTGACATGTCGCTTATTACGACAGATTTTTAATAAATTATGTCCGGTTATTATGACCTACATGATTCCTAACACCTTCGGCAGTGTTCGGGAGGGTCATGTGACGCCCGACGACGTTGGGCGCGTGCGTGGCACGTGGCTTGTTTTTGTTTTGAGTCTCAGTGGGTAATTGATAGTCGAAGGTTATTGTTTGTTAGTGATTTGTGAAAAAAATGGCATCTCAACGTCGTCGTAAAGCATTTACGATTGAGGAGAAAGGTGCAATAATATGCAGACTAGAAAATGGAGGATCAACTCATCTCTCGCAAAGGATTTTGGGGTTGGTCATTTGAAAATCAAAAATAAATAGTTTATTATTTACAAAATGTTTTGTTTGACGTCCGCTTAGTATGACGTGTTTGTCATTTCCCTTCAATGTCATTATAAACGGATTCCACTGTGTTTTAATTTCAAGTCCTAAAATATCAATGAAACAGCCTGTATGAAATAGGTAGACAAATCATAATATATTCATTCATCATGTAAGTAGGTAGGTACCTGTTAAACTGACTAAGCGGCATCAGCGCAAAGGCGCCGCCGATTTACGTTATAAATGATTTATTGGAAAGGTATTGATTACTGTAAATACTACCGGTATTTAACCGATCTCTAAAATCAATTAATAAGATTCTGCATATGTGTTTTAAATTATTGTCGTGAATGCGGTGACAGACTGTATATAAATATATTGCACTAAGCTAGTGACAAGTTATTTTCTATTATTATTGAAATAAAATAAATAATAATAATTGATCTTACAACCAAATAAGTAATAATGGCCATTAAGTGGTACCGCCTGGATGTTTGTGTACAATCAATAACTGTACATGTTTCACAACCAAAAATAACGAGTATTTAATATTTCACAATGGACTTAACTTTTTTGTCAAATTTTAAAATATAAAACATTTTGATTTTCAATATATTTACAGCTAAGTTTATAACAAAGATGTACCAAATTATATGGTCCAAATTATTACTAAATCTATCTTAACCGTAACAATTAGGAACTTCAAAAAGCTACTGTACATTATTTCATAAATGCTTCTTCAGAAAGCTAGTAAAGTTAGTAAAGTTTTATACATTTTTTATTGTCATTGTTTAAAATGTAAAAGCACCTATTAAGAATATTTAACATAAAGTATTCACAAAATACCTAACGGTTGGAAAACAATTTTAATGTATTACATAAATTACAAAAAGTACAAGCACATAAACTTTTTTAATAACAAAACCACAATTTTGTTGAAGACAATGCTCTTTACTCATGTAGTAGAAGGGAACAGTTATAGATTTAAAAATACTCTACGATTTAGCTAACCCAAAAAAAAATTACTGTTGAGCTATAGATTTATCTATTCCTAAAAAGCTATATTAGAATAGGATAATTTTTCAGGTCACCTTTAAGTTCTGTTCTGTCTGGTCAGTTCTGAAACCTGAACGTATGCTTCACAGTTTCGTTAACAATGTCAGACAACTATTAAAGTGATATTTTATGGAATCGGATCGCTTACTCACCTCTTCTATATAAAATGTAAATGCAATGATCGGGCATACAAAGAAAATAAATGCTTTTAGTTCGAGCACAATTCGGATAGTATTGTCATGCATCATCAACACCAACTAGCCCTGTACTAGCTGGCACCTTTTTCCTCCTCCGGCCACAATACTTCAGGATGGTTCAGCATATAATAAGCCATGTGCTTCTCGCTTCCGTACGTTGACGCTTTAGTACCTAAGCACATAGTAAACTGACTCTTTTCCAAGTTCTTATCACAGTCCACTGAATGGAAGATGTGCACTAAACTATCGTCTGCTATCCTATACACAGTCAAATTAGATTTTATAAGTGTCTCGAACAAATGTACGTCTTCTAAACCCCAACCTTTGATGTTCAAGTCGAATCCACCGACTCTGTTGAAGTCACATTTGTAAATACTGAGAATACCGAAACCGTACAGCCTGAAATAACCGTTATCGTCTGTTATTTCTTTAGTATATTTTAAGTTAGCGATTTCACGATCTGTTTTCACCGGTGCGTCTTCAGTATCTACGATATTACTAGGATCAGATTCTGGTACGGGAATCTCATCAGAGAACCTATTGAAATCTGCACCGTTGACCACTTCAGGATTGTACTCACTGAACACAATCGGGAAATACACTTGTGTGTATTTTATAGTGTTTATCCTTATTCTTCTAAGAGTATTGTAATTGAACATCATGTCTACGTCAATGAAGGAGACTAAGTCCTCATTGCCGCACAGCTTCATGCCTTCAGTCAAAGCGGCTCCTCGAGAGAACACTGTGGTACCCATCTGGACTATTCGAATGTCTTTCCTATACTGTTCATTGTAGTAATTTATAAGTGACTCCGCATTTTGATAATCTAAAGGACTTTTACTATCTAAATAAAGTACGACTATCAATGTCACAGCCTCGTCGCTTTTTAACACTATATCCTCATAGTTCTTCAGGAATCTTCCGAAAATCTCTTGTCTGCCCGCTAGTGGAAGAATAAAGTTTATTCTCCTATCATATATAGGGTACTGTTCGAACGGCGCTTCGTTCCATTTGAAGACTTTAGGTAGGTTCTGTAGCTGCATAAGGCCTGATTGAAAAGCCTCTCTGACATTGAGTTTGCTGAAGTCAAGGAAGCTATTCTGCTGTTGGCTGGACTCATCGAAGTCATCGTATTCATTGGGTGAAACCTTCATCAGGCTGGGGTCCAGATTGTCAAGGATTGCGGGATCCTCAAATGGAGGTGGGTCCCCCATCGGCAGCTCTCTTATTTCTATGCCTGAAATTATAAAAAAAGGAATTGAGTGTCATGTCGTGAAAGATAATTGCTCTGTATATTAGACAAGGCGTTACAGTCAAATACGTCCGAGTGTATTTGTTTAAATTACCTATTACTTTTTAAATATAATAAATAAATAATAAATATTGCTGGACATTTCACACAGCGCTATCTAGCCTCAAATTAAGCAGAGCTTGTACTATGGGAGCCAGATAACTGATAGAATACTTATATACATTTTTTTTTTTGTAAATACATACTTATAACTAGAGGTTGCGTTGTGCGCGAGCTGCTCGCAGCTCGCGTGTTTTTCTTTTAGTCGAAGAAGTAATTAAAGAGGATATCGAGCTGTTAAAAGCCATCAAAGATGATATCCATGTGTAAGAAGCAGTCAAAGACGATACCGAAATGGAAGAAGCAATCAAATCAAAGAGGATTTCCAAGTGGAAGCAGCAATTAAAGAGGATATTGAAGTGAAAGAAGCAATCAAATAGGATATCGAAGCAGCAGAAACAATCAAAGAGGAAATTAAAGTTGAGTAAGCAACCAAAGAGGATACCGAGGTGGTAGAAGCGTTCTAAGAGGATGACGAAGTGAAAAAAGCAATCAAAGACGATATCGAAGTGGAAGACACAGTCAAAAACGATATCGAAGTGGAAGAAACAATCAAAGAGGATATTGAAGTGAAAGAAGCAATCAAATAGGATATCGAAGTAGCAGAAACAATTAAAGAGGAAATTGAAATTGAGTAAAAGACGTCGAGGACAAGGATAAAAATAAAAAACGGTTTCACCAAAAACTTATACTAATATTTTGTAAAAGTTTCCTCGAGCTATCTCTTCCCGTTTAAAAGATACGAGCGATTTAAGTTTTGTATGAAAACCCATAATTTTGTGGAGTGGAAATCGAAGTAAAAGAAGCAATTGAAGAAGACATATAAGTAGAAAAAGACATTAAAAAGGATATCAAAGTGGAAGAAGCAAAAATAGAGGATATCGAGGTGAAAGAAGCATTCAAGGAGGAAGACCAAGTGAGAGAAGCATTCAAAAAGGATGTCAAGAGCAATGATGGTAATAAAAAAACTATTCGACCAAAAATTTGAACCAATATTTTGTAAAAGTTTGCTAGGCATAACTGTTCCCGTTTAGAAGATACGAGCGATTTAAGATTTGTATTAAAACCCATAATTTTGTGGAGTGGAAATTGTAGTAAAAGAAGCAATTAAGAAAATATATCAGTAGAAACAGCAATTAAAAAGGATATCAAAGTGGAAGAAGCAAAAATAGAGGATATCGAGGTGAAAGAAGCATTCAAAAAGGATGTCAAGATCAATGATGGTAATAAAAAAAATATTCGACCAAAAATTTGTACCAATATTTTGTAAAAGTTTGCTAGGCGTAACTGTTCCCGTTTAGAAGATACGAGCGATTTAAGATTTGTATTAAAACCCATAATTTTGTAGAGTGGGAATTGAAGTAAAAGAAGCAATTGAAGAAAATATATAAGTAGATAAAGCAATTAAAAAGGATATCAAAATGGAAGAAGCAAAAATAGAGGATATCGAGGTGAAAGAAGCATTCAAAGTGGAAGACGAAGTAAGAGAAGCATTCAAAACGGATGTCAAGGGCAATGATGGTATTAAAAAAACTATTCCACCAAAAATTTGTACCAATAATCTGTAAAAGTTTGCTAGGCGTAACTCTTCCCGTTTAGATTATACGAGCGATTTAAGATTTGTATTAAAACCCATAATTTTGTAGAGTCGATATTGAAGTAAGAGAAGTAATTGAAGAAAACAGAAAAATAGAAAAAACAATTCAAAAGTATATTGAAGTAAAAATGCCATCAAAGAGGATTTCGAAGTTACAGAAACAATTAAAGAGGATATCAATGTGGAAGAAACATTCGAAAACGAAAAGGAAGTGAGAGAAGAATTCAAAATGATGGCAAGGGCGATGATGACCGTAAAATAACGATTCCACCAAAAATTTGTGCTACAAAAAAAAATTGATTTTCGAAAATGATCACAGTGGATGTTGCATAATAAGAAAAAATTAACGTTCCAAAATGATCATGTGGATGAGGCATAATTAAAAAAAAAATGATGTTCCAAAATGATCACAGTGGATGATGCATAATAAAAAAAAAAATTGACGTTCCAAAGTGATCATTGTGGATGAGGCGTAATTAAAAAAACGATGTACCAAAATGATCACAGTGGATGTTGCACAATACAAAAAAAAATAATAATAATTGACGTTCCAAAGTGATCATTGTGGGTGAGGCATAATTAAAAAAAATGATGTACCAAAATGAACACAGTGGATGTTGCATAATAAAAAAAAAAAAATTGACGTTCCAAAGTGATCATTGTGGATGAGGCATAATTAAAAAAATGTGGATGTTCCAAAATAAACATGATGAACGTTGCATACTAAAAAAAAAAAAAAATGGATGTTCCAAAATGATGATGATGACCTTTGCAAAAACTATGAAAGTTATCTCATGCCCCTCCACCACCATTATATAGAATCAAGCAAATTTACAGTAATTTTATAGTACACACAAGCCGTGGGCTCCCTACAAAAACAGAATGAAAATTACGGCAAACGAAATATACGGTTTACGGTATTCATACAGAAATATTTTGTATGGGACAATTTTTTTTTTGTATGAAAGACATTTTTTTTTTCATGGATCCGGATATAAAAAAATGTCCTCAGCAACATTAGTTTTTGCACCAACGCTCTAAGACCTATACTTTCCGAGATACGAGGTGGATGGGAGCGAATGGGGGACAAAAGGGGTACTTTAGGATTTATTCCCAACTCACCGGAACTCCCTCTATACGATCTCACCAAACATTTCCCCCCTACGAGGTGGCATCTGGGAGAACAATGATGTCAATCAGTCAGTGAGTCAGTGGTAATCGAGCTTTATATAATATAACTAGAGTTGCGTTGTGCGCGAGCTGCTCGCAGCTCGCGTGTTTTTCTTTTAGTCGAAGAAGTAATTAAAGAGGATATCGAGCTGTTAAAAGCCATCAAAGAGGATATCCATGTGTAAGAAGCAGTCAAAGACGATATCGAAATGGAAGAAGCAATCAAATCAAAGAGGATTTCCAAGTGGAAGCAGCAATTAAAGAGGATATTGAAGTGAAAGAAGCAATCAAATAGGATATCGAAGCAGCAGAAACAATCAAAGAGGAAATTAAAGTTGAGTAAGCAATCAAAGAGGATACCGAGGTGGTAAGAGCATTCTAAGAGGATGACGTAGTAAAAAAAGCAATCAAAGACGATATCGAAGTGGAAGAAACAGTCAAAAACGATATCGAAGTGGAAGAAGCAATCAAAGAGGATATTGAAGTGAAAGAAGCAATCAAATAGGATATCGAAGTAGTAGAAACAATCAAAGAGGAAATTAAAGTTGAGTAAGCAATCAAAGAAGATACCGAGGTGGTAGAAGCGTTCTAAGAGGATGACGAAGTGAAAAAAGCAATCAAAGACGATATCGAAGTGGAAGAAACAGTCAATGACGATATCGAAGTGGAAGAAGCAATCAAAGAGGATATCGAAGTGGAAGAAGCAATCAAAGAGGATATCGAAGTGGAAGAAGCAATCAAAGAGGGTATCGAAGTGGAAGAAGCCATCACAGAGGATATCAAAGTGAAAATGCTATCAAAAACGATATCGAAGATGAAGACGCAATCAAAGAGAATATTGCAGTGCAAGAAGCAATCAAAAGGAAATCGAAGATGATATCGAATTGGTAGAAGCAATAAAAGAGGATATCAAAGTGGAAGAAGCAATCAAAGAGGATATCGAGCTGTTTAAAGTTATCGAAGAGGATATCCATTTGTAAGAAGCAGTCAAAGACGATCGAAATAGAAGAAGCAATCAAATCAAAGCGCATATCCAAGTGGAAGCAGCAATCAAAGATAATATCGAAGTGGAAGAAGCAATCAAAGAGGATATTGAAGTGAAAGAAGCAATCAAATAGGATATCGAAGTAGCAGAAACAATTAAAGAGGAAATTGAAATTGAGTAAAAGACGTCGAGGACAAGGATAAAAATAAAAAACGGTTTCACCAAAAACTTATACTAATATTTTGTAAAAGTTTCCTCGAGCTATCTCTTCCCGTTTAAAAGATACGAGCGATTTAAGTTTTGTATGAAAACCCATAATTCTGTGGAGTGGAAATTGAAGTAAAAGAAGCAATTGAAGAAGACATATAAGTAGAAAAAGACATTAAAAACGATATCAAAGTGGAAGAAGCAAAAATAGAGGATATCGAGGTGAAAGAAGCATTCAAGGAGGAAGACCAAGTGAGAGAAGCATTCGAAAAGGATGTCAAGAGCACTGATGGTAATAAAAAACTATTCGACCAAAAAATTTGAACCAATATTTTGTAAAAGTTTGCTAGGCGTAACTCTTCCCGTTTAGAAGATACGAGCGATTTAAGATTTGTATTAAACCCATAATTTTGTAGAGTGGAAATTGTAGTAAAAGAAGCAATTGAAGAAAACATATAAGTAGAAAAAGCAATTAAAAAGGATATCAAAGTGGAAGAAGCAAAAATAGAGGATATCGAGGTGAAAGAAGCATTTAAAGTGGAAGACGAAGTAAGAGAAGCATTCAAAACGGATGTCAAGGGCAATGATGGTATTAAAAAAACTATTCCACCAAAAATTTGTACCAATATTTTGTAAAAGTTTGCTAGGCGTAACTCTTGCCGTTTAGAAGATACGAGCGATTTAAGATTTGTATTAAAACCCATAATTTTGTAGAGTGCAAATTGTAGTAAAAGAAGCAATTGAAGAAAATATATAAGTAGAAAAAGCAATTAAAAAGGATATCAAAGTGGAAGAAGCAAAAATAGAGGATATCGAGGTGAAAGAAGCATTCAAAGCGGAAGACGAAGTAAGAGAAGCATTCAAAAAGAATCTCAAGGGCAATGATGGTATTAAAAAAACTATTCCACCAAAAATTAGTACCAATATTTTGTAAAAGTTTGCTGGGGGTAACTCTTCCCGTTTAGAAGATACGAGCGATTTAAGATTTGTATTAAAACCCATCATTTTGTAGAGTCGATATTGAAGTAAGAGAAGTAATTGAAGAAAATAGAAAAATAGAATAAACAATTCAAAAGTATATTGAAGTAAAAATGCCATCAAAGAGGATTTCGAAGTTATAGAAACAATTAAAAAGGATATCAATGTGGAAGAAACATTCGAAAACGAAAAGGAAGTGAGAGAAGAATTCAAAATGATGGCAAGGGCGATGATGACCGTAAAATAACGATTCCACCAAAAATTTGTGCTACAAAAAAAAATTGATTTTGTGATCAAAATGATCACAGTGGATGTTGCATAATAAAAAAAAAACTGACGTTCCAAAATTATCATGTGGATGAGGCATAATTTAAAAAAAAATATGTACCAAAATGATCACAGTGGATGTTGCATAATAAAAAAAAAAATTGACGTTCCAAAGTGATCATTGTGGATGAGGCATAATTAAAAAAAAATGATGTACCAAAATGATTACAGTGGATGTTGCATAATAAAAAAAAAATTGACGTTCCAAAGTGATCATTGTGGATGAGGCATAATTAAAAAAAAATGATGTACCAAAATGATCACAGTGGATGTTGCATAATACAAAAAAAATTATAATAATTGACGTTCCAAAGTGATCATTGTGGATGAGGCATAATTAAAAAAAATGATGTTCCAAAATGATCACAGTGGATGATGCAAATAAAAAAATAATAATAATTGACGTTCCAAAGTGATCATTGTGGATGAGGCATAATTAAAAAAAATTATGTGTTGCATAATACAAAAAAAATAATAATAATTGACGTTCCAAAGTGATCATTGTGGATGAGGCATAATTAAAAAAAATTATGTTCCAAAATGATCACAGTGGATGTTGCATATTAAAAAAAAATAGACTTTTCTAAAAGTGATCATTGTGGATAAGGCATAATTAAAAAAAAATTGGTGTTACAAAATAAACAAGATGAACGTTGCATACTAAAAAAAAAAAAAAATTGGATGTTCCAAAATGATGATGATGACCTTTGCAAAAACTATGAAAGTTGTCTCATGCCCCTCCACCACCATTATATAGAATCAAGCAAATTTACAGTAATTTTATAGTACACACAAGCCATGGGCTCCCTACAAAAACAGTATGAAAATTACGGCAAACGAAATATACGGTTTACGGTATTCATACAGAAATATTTTGTATGGGACAATTTTTTTTTGTATGAAAGACAATTTTTTTTTCATGAAACCGGATATAAAAAAATGTCCTCTGCAACATTAGTTTTTGCACCAACGCTGTAAGACCTATACTTTCCGAGATACGAGGTGGATGGGAGCGAATGGGGGACAAAAGGGGGACTTTAGGATTTATTCCCAACTCATCGGAACTCCCTCTATACGATCCCACCAAACATTTTCACCCTACGAGGTGGCATCTGGGAGAACAAACATGTCAATGAGTCAGTCAGTCAGTCAGTCAGTCAATCAATCAGTGAGTGGTAATCGAGCTATATATAGTATAACTAGAGGTTGCGTTGTGCGCGAGCTGCTCGCAGCTCGCGTGTTTTTCTTTTAGTCGAAGAAGTAATTAAAGAGGATATCGAGCTGTTAAAAGCCATCAAAGAGGATATCCATGTGTAAGAAGCAGTCAAAGACGATATCGAAATGGAAGAAGCAATCAAATCAAAGAGGATTTCCAAGTGGAAGCAGCAATCAAAGATGATATCGAAGTGGAAGAAGCAATCAAAGAGGATATTGAAGTGAAAGAAGCAATCAAATAGGATATCGAAGTAGCAGAAACAATCAAAGAGGAAATTAAAGTTGAGGAAGAAATCAAAGAGGATACCAAGGTGGTAGAAGCATTCTAAGAGGATGACGAAGTAAAAAAAGCAATCAAAGACGATATCGAAGTGGAAGAAGCAATCCAATGGATATTGAAGATGAAGAAGGAATAAAAGAGGATATCGAAGCGGAACAAGCAATCGTAGAGGATATCAAAGTTAAAGAAGCAATCAAAGAGGATACCAATGTGGAAGAAGCAATCAAAGAGGATATCGAAGTGGAACAAGCAATCAAAGAGAAAAAAATTGGATGTTCCAAAATGATCATGATAATAGTTGTATAAAAAAAAATTGAACGTTGCAAAAAAGATCATGATGAACGTTGCATAAAAAAAAATGACGTTCCAAAATGATCACAGTGGATGATGCATAATAAAAAAAAAAAAAAAATTGACGTTCCAAAGTGATCATTGTGGATGAGGCGTAATTAAAAAAATGATGTACCAAAATGATCACAGTGGATGTTGCATAATAAAAAAAAAATTGACGTTCCAAAGTGATCATTGTGGATGAGGCATAATTTAAAAAAATGATGTACCAAAATATCACAGTGGATGTTGCATAATAAAAAAAAAATGACGTTCCAAAGTGATCATAGTGGATGAGGCATAATTGAAAAAAAAATGATGTTCCAAAATGATCACAGTGGATGATGCATAATAAAAAAAAATTGACGTTCCAAAGTGATCATTGTGGATGAGGCGTAATTAAAAAAATGATGTACCAAAATGATCACAGTGGATGTTGCATAATAAAAAAAAATGACGTTCCAAAGTGATCATTGTGGATGAGGCATAATTAAAAAAAATGATGTACCAAAATGATCACAGTGGATGTTGCATAATAAAAAAAAAAAATTGACGTTCCAAAGTGATCATTGTGGATGAGGCATAATTAAAAAAATGTGGATGTTCCAAAATAAACATGATGAACGTTGCATACTAAAAAAAAAAAAAAATTGGATGTTCCAAAATGATGATGATGACCTTTGCAAAAACTATGAAAGTTGTCTCATGCCCCTCCACAATCATTATATAGAATCAAGCAAATTTTACAGTAATTTTATAGTACACACAAGCCGTGGGCTCCCTACAAAAACAGTATGAAAATTACGGCAAACGAAATATACGGTTTACGGTATTCATACAGAAATATTTTGTATGGGACAATTTTTTTTTGTATGAAAGTCAATTTTTTTTTCATGGAACCGGATATAAAAAAATGTCCTCAGCAACATTAGTTTTTGCACCAACGCTGTAAGACCTATACTTTCCGAGATACGATGTCGATGGGAGCGAATGGGGGACAAAAGGGGTACTTTAGGATTTATTCCCAACTCACCGGAACTCCCTCTATACGATCCCACCAAACATTTCCCCCCTACGAGGTGGCATCTGGGAGAACAATGATGTCAATCAGTCAGTGAGTCAGTGGTAATCGAGCTTTATATAATATAACTAGAGGTTGCGTTGTGCGCGAGCTGCTCGCAGCTCGCGTGTTTTTCTTTTAGTCGAAGAAGTAATTAAAGAGGATATCGAGCTGTTAAAAGCCATCAAAGAGGATATCCATGTGTAAGAAGCAGTCAAAGACGATATCGAAATAGAAGAAGCAATCAAATCAAAGAGGATTTCCAAGTGGAAGCAGCAATCAAAGATGATATCGAAGTGGAAGAAGCAATCAAAGAGGATATTAAAGTGAAAGAAGCAATCAAATAGGATATCGAAGTAGCAGAAACAATCAAAGAGGAAATTAAAGTTGAGTAAGCAATCAAAGAGTATACCAAGGTGGTAGAAGCATTCTAAGAGGATGACGAAGTAAAAAAAGCAATCAAAGACGATATCGAAGTGGAAGAAGCAATCAAAGAGGATATCGAAGTGGAAGAAGCAATCAAAGAAAGTATCGAAGTGGAAGAAGCAATCAAAGAGGGTATCGAAGTGTAAGAAGCCATCACAGAGGATATCGAAGTGAATATGCTATCAAAGACGATATCGAAGATGAAGACGTAATCAAAGAGAATAATGCAGGGCAAGAAGCAATCAAAAGGAAATTGAAGATGATATCGAAGTGGAAGGAGTAATCAAAGAGGATATTAAAGTGGAAGAAGCAATCAAATAGGATATCGAAGTAGCAAAAACAATCAAAGAGGAAATTGAAGTTGACTAAGGAATCAAAGAAGATACCGAAGTAGTAGAAGTATTCAAAGAGGATGACGAAGTGAAAAAAGCAATTAAACACGATATCGAAGTGAAAGAAATAGTCAAAGACGATATCGAAAAGGAAGAAGCAATCTTAGAAGATATCGAAGTGGAAGAAGCAATCAAAGAAGATATCGAAGTGTTAGAAGCCATCACAGAGGATATCGTAGTGAAAATGTTATCAAAGACGATATCGAAGATAAAGACGCAATCTAAGAGAATATTGCAGTGCAAGAAGCAATCAAAATTAAATCGAAGATGACATCGAATTGGTAGAAGCAATAAAAGAGGATATCGAAGTGGAAGAAGCAATCAAAGAGGATATCGAAGTGGAAAAAGCAATCAAAGAGCATATCGAAGTGACAGAACCAATCAAAGTTGATATCAAAGTGTAAGAAGCAATAAAAGAGGATATCGAAGTGGAACAACCAATCAAAGAGAAAAAAATTGAATGTTCCAAAATGATCATAATAGTCGTTGCATAAAAAAATTGGACGTTGCAAAATGATCATGATGAACGTTGCATAAAAAAAAGAAAATCTGGATGTTCCAAAATGATCATGATTGACGAAGTAAAAAAGCATACATAGACGATATCGAAATGAAAGAAGCAGTCAAAGACGATATCGAAGTGGGAGAAGCAATTAAAGAGGATATCGAAGTTAAAGAAGCAATCAAAGAGGATGTCGAAGTGGAAGAAACATTCAAAGAGGATGACGAAGTGACAGAAGCATTCAAGGACCATAATAAAAAAACGATTCCAACAAAAATTGATACCAATATTTTGTACAAGTTTGCTAGGGCTATCACTTCCCGCTTAGAAGATACGAGCGATTGAAGTTTTGAATGAAACACCATAATTTTGTAGAGAGGGCAATGAAGTAAATGAAGCAATTAAAGAGGATATGAAATAGAATAATCAATTTAAAAGGATATCGAAGTGGAACATGCAAAAATAGAAGATGTTGAGGTGGAAGAAACAATCAAAGAGGATAACGAAGTGGAACAAACAATCAAAAAGGATATCGAAGTGGAAGATGCAATCAAAGAGGATATCGAAGTGGAAGAAGCAATCAAAGAGGAGAGGAGAGAGGATGTTGCATAATAAAAAAAATGATGTTCCAAAATGAACATAGTGGATGTTGCATAATAAAACAAAAGTGGAGTAAGAAATCAAAGAGGATACCGAGGTGGTAGTAATATTTAAAGAGGATGACAAAATGAAAGAAGCAAACAAAGACGATATCGAAGTGAAAGAAGCACTCTAAAAGGATATTGAGGTGTAAGAATCAATCAAAGAGGATATTGAAGTGAAAGAAGCAATCATACAAGCTATCGAAGATGAAGAAGCAATCAAAGAAGAAAAAGAATTCCAAAGTGAAAAAAGGAACCAAACGGGGTTCAATATACTGTGGAACAGCAATAAAAGAGGATATCAAGGTGTTGGAAGGATGTCGAACTGAGAGAAGTATTTAAAAAGAATATCAAGGTTGTTGATGACAATAAAAAAACGATTCCACCAAACATTTGTACTACCATTTTGTAAAAGTTTACTATGCCTATTATGTTTCAGTATCGAAGTTGAAGACGCGCCCTAAGAGGATAGTGAGGTCGTAGAAGAATTAAAACAGGATGACGAAGTTACAGAAGCAATCAAATAGGATATCGAAGTTAAAAAAGCCATCAAA
The DNA here is from genome assembly GCA_963924445.1 of Philereme transversata. Taxonomy (NCBI): domain Eukaryota; kingdom Metazoa; phylum Arthropoda; class Insecta; order Lepidoptera; family Geometridae; genus Philereme; species Philereme transversata. Next base: position 19,260,878 of record OZ004340.1, read on the forward strand.
GAGGATATCCCAGCAAAAGAAGCAATCAAAGACGATATCGAAGTAAAAGTAGCAATCGAATTGGATATCGTAGTTAAAGAAGCAATCAAAGAAGATATCGAGATGGAAGAAGCAAAAGTAGAGGATATCGAGGTGGAAGAAACAATCAAAGAGGATGACGAATGGAAAGAAGCATTCAAAGAGGAAGACGAAGTGAGAGAAGCATTCAAAAAGGACGTCGAGGACAATGATAAAAATAAAAAACGGTTCTACCAAAAACTTATACCAATATTTTGTAAAAGTTTCCTAGAGCTATCTCTTCCCGTTTAGAAGATACGAGCGATTTAAGTTTTATATGAAAACCCATAATTTTGTAGTGTGGAAATTGAAGTAAAAGAGGCAATTAAAGATAATATATAAGTAGAATAAGCAATTAAAAAGGATATCAAAGTGGAAGAAGCAAAAATAGAGGATATCGAGGTGAAAGAAGCATTCAAAGAGGAAGACGAAGTGAGAGAAGCATTCAAAAAGGATGTCAAGAAAAATGATGGTATTAAGAAAACTATTCCACCAAAAATTAGTACCAATATTTTGTAAAAGTTTGCTAGGGGTAACCCTTCCCGTTTAAAAGATACGAGCGATTTAAGATTTGTATTAAAACCCATAATTTTGTAGGGTGGAAATTGAAGTAAAAGAAGCAATTGAGAAAATATATAAGTAGAAAAAACAATTTAAAAGGATATCAAAGTGGAAGAAGCCAAAATAGAGGATATCGAGGTGAAAGAAGCATTCAAAGAGGAAGACGAAGTGAGAGAAGCATTCAAAAAGGATGTCAAGGGCAATGATGGTAATAAAAAAAAAATGACGTTCCAAAAGTGATCATTATGGATGAGGCATAAATAAAAAAAAATTGATTTTCCAAAATGATCACAAAGGATAACTTTTGAAACTATCATGGTTATTAACACTATTTGTACTAAAAACGGGATATTTACCATGATTTGTGAGTTCTTGAGTGTCCCGATATTTCGACGCAGTTGCATGCGCCATGATCACGGGTAAACAACAACTCACAAATCATGGTAAATATCCCGTTTTTAGTACAAATAGGATCACAAAGGATGTTGCATAATAAAAAAAAATTGACGTTCCAAAGTGATCATTGTGGATGAGGCATAATTAAAAAAAAATTGATGTTCCAAAATGATCACAGTGGATTATGCATACTAAAAAGAATAATTGACGTTCCAAAGTGATCATTGTGGATGAGGCGTAATTAAAAAAATGATGTACCAAAATGATCACAGTGGATGTTGCATAATAAAAAAAAATTGACGTTCCAAAGTGATCATTGTGGATGAGGCATAATTAAAAAAAAATTGATGTTCCAAAATGATCACAGTCGATGTTGCATAATAAAAAAAATTGACGTTCCAAAAGTGATCTTTGTGGATGAGGCATAATTAAAAAAAATTGATTTTCCAAAATGATCACAGTGGATGATGCATAATAAAAAAAAAATTGACGTTCCAAAGTGATCATAGTGGATGAGGCATAATTAAAAAAAATTGATTTTCCAAAATGATCACAAAGGATTTTGCAAAATAAAAAAAATAAAAAATTGACGTTCCAAAAGTGATCCTTGTGGATGAGGCAACAAAAAAACAATGTGAATGTTCCAAAATAAACATGATGAACGTTGCATACTAAAAAAAAAAAAAAAATTGGATGTTCCAAAATGATGATGATGACCTTTGCAAAAACTATGAAAGTTGTCTCATGCCCCTCCACCACCATTATATAGAATCAAGCAAATTTACAGTAATTTTATAGTACACACAAGCCATGGGCTCCCTACAAAAACAGTATGAAAATTACGGCAAACGAAATATACGGTTTACGGTATTCATACAGAAATATTTTGTATGGGACAATTTTTTTTTTGTATGAAAGACCATTTTTTTTTCATGGAACCGGATATAAAAAAATGTCCTCTGCAACATTAGTTTTTGCACCAACTCTCTAAGACCTATACTTTCCGAGATACGAGGTCGATGTGAGCGAATGGGGGACAAAAGGGGGACTTTAGGATTTATTCCCAACTCGACCTAACTCCCTCTATACGATCCTACCAAACATTTCCACCCTACGAGGGGGCATCTGGGAGAACAATGATGTCAATGAGTCAATCAGTGAGTCAGTGGTAATGCAGTTTTATATAATATAACTAGAGGTTGCGTAGTGCGCGAGTTGCACGCAACTCGCGTGTTATTGTTTTTGTCGAAGAAGCAATCAAAGAGGATTTCGAGCTGTTAAAAGCGATCAAAAAGGATATCCATGTGTAAGAAGCAGTCAAAGACGATATCGAAATGGAAGAAGCAATCAAATCAAAGAAGATATCCAAATGGAAGCAGCAATCAAATATGATTTCGAAGTGCAAGAAGCAATCAAACAGGATATTGAAGTGAAAGCAGCAATCAAATAGGATATCGAATTAGCAGAAACTATTAAAGAGGAAATTGAAGTTGAGTAAGCAATCAAAGAGGATACCGAGGTGGTAGAAGCATTCTAAGATGACGAAGTGAAAAAAGCAATCAAAGACGATATCGAAGTGGAAGAAGCAATCAAAGAAGGTATCGAAGTGGAAAAAGCAATCTTAGAGGATATCGAAGTGGAAGAAGCAATCAAAGAAGATATCGAAGTGTAAGAAGCCATCACAGAGGATATTGAAGTGAAAATGCTATCAAAAACCATATCGAAGATAAAGACGCAATCAAAGAGAATATTGCAGTGCAAGAAGCAATCAAAAGGAAATCGAAGATGATATCGAATTGGTAGAAGCAATAAAAGAGGGTATCAAAGTGGAAGAAGCAATCAAAGAGGATATCGAGCTGTTAAAAGCTATCGAAGAGGATATCCATGTGTAAGAAGCAGTCAAAGACGATATCTAAATGGAAGAAGCAATGAAATCATAGAGGATTTCCAAGTGGACGCAGCATTCAAAGATGATATCGAAGTGGAAGAAGCAATCAAATAGGATATCGAAGTAGCAGAAACAATCAAAGAGGAAATTGAAATTGAGTAAAAGACGTCGAGGACAATGATAAAAATAAAAAAACGGTTCCACCAAAAACTTATACCAATATTTTGTAAAAGTTTCCTCGAGCTATCTCTTCCCGTTTAAAAGATACGAGCGATTTAAGTTTTGTATGAAACCCCATAATTTTGTAGAGTGGAAATTGAAGTAAAAGAAGCAATTGAAGAAAACATATAAGTAGAAAAAGCAATTAAAAAGGATATCAAAGCGGAAGAAGCAAAAATAGAGGATATCGAGGTGAAAGAAGCATTCAAGGAGGAAGACCAAGTGAGAGAAGTATTTAAAAAGGATGTCAAGGGCAATAATGGTATTAAAAAAACTATTCCATCAAAAATTTGTACCAATATTTTGTAAAAGTTTGGTAGGCGTAACTCTTCCCGTTTAGAAGATACGAGCGATTTAAGATTTGTATTAAAACCCATAATTTTGTAGAGTGGAAATTGAAGTAAAAGAAGCAATTGAAGAAAATATATAAGTAGAAAAAGCAATTAAAAAGGATATCAAAGCGGAAGAAGCAAAAATAGAGGATATCGTGGTGAAATAAGCATTTAAAGAGGAAGACGAAGTAAGAGAAGCATTCAGAAAGGATGTCAAGGGCAATGATGGTATTAAAAAAACTATTCCAACAAAAATTTGTACCAATATTTTGTAAAAGTTTGCTACACGTAACTCTTCCCGTTTAGAAGATACGAGCGATTTAAGATTTGTATTTTGTAGAGTGGAAATTGAAGTAACAGAAGCAATTGAAGAAAATATATAAGTAGAAAAAGCAATTAAAAAGGATATCAAAGTGGAAGAAGCAAAAATAGAGGATATCGAGTTGAAAGAATCATTCAAAGTGGAAGACGAAGTGAAAGAAGCATTTAAAAAGGATGTCAAGGGCAATGTGGTATTAAAAAAACTACTCCACCAAAAATTAGTACCAATATTTTGTAAAAGTTTGCTACGCGTAACTCTTCCCGTTTAGAAGATACGAGCGATTTAAGATTTGTATTAAAACCCATAATTTTGTAGAGTGGGAATTGAAGTAAAAGAAGCAATTGAAGAAAATATATAAGTAGAAAAAGCAATTAAAAAGGATATCAATGTGAAAGAAGCAAAAATAGAGGATATCGAGGTTAAAGAAGCATTCAAGGAGGAAGACCAAGTGAGAGAAGCATTCAAAAAGGATGTCAAGCGCAATGATGGTATTAAAAAAACCATTCCACCAAAAATTTGTACCAATATTTTGTAAAAGTTTGCTACGCGTAACTCTTCCCGTTTAGAAGATACGAGCGATTTAAGATATGTATTAAAACCCATAATTTTGAAGAGTCGATATTGAAGTAAGAGAAGTAATTGAAGAAAATATAAAAATAGAAAAAATAATTCAAAAGTATATTGAAGTAAAAATGCCATCAAAGAGGATTTCGAAGTTATAGAAACAATTAAAGAGGATATCAATGTGGAAGAAACATTCGAAAACGAAAAGGAAGTGAGAGAAGAATTCAAAATAATGGCAAGGGCGATGATGACCGTAAAATAACGATTCCACCAAAAATTTGTGATACAAAAAAAAATAATTTTCCAAAATGATCACAGTGGATGTTGCATAATAAAAAAAAATTGACGTTCCAAAATGATCATGCGGATGAGGCAAAATTAAAAAAAAATTATGTTCCAAAATGATCACAGTGGATGATGCATAATAAAAAAAATTGACGTTCCAAAGTGATCATTGTGGATGAGGCGTAATTAAAAAAATGATGTACCAAAATGATCACAGTGGATGTTGCATAATACAAAAAAATAATAATAATTGACGTTCCAAAGTGATCATTGTGGATGAGGCATAATTAAAAAAAACGATGTTCCAAAATGATCACAGTGGATGATGCATAATAAAAAAAAAATTATGTTCCAAAGTGATCATTGTGGATGAGGCATAATTAAAAAAATGATGTACCAAAATGATTACAGTGGATGTTGCATAATAAAAAAAATAATTGACGTTCCAAAGTGATCATTGTGGATGAGGCATAATAAAAAAATTATGTACCAAAATGATCACAGTGGATGTTGCATAATACAAAAAAAAAAAAAAAATTGACGTTCCAAAGTGATCATTGTGGATGAGGCATAATTAAAAAAATGATGTACCAAAATGATTACAGTGGATGTTGCATAATAAAAAAAATAATTGACGTTCCAAAGTGATCATTGTGGATGAGGCATAATAAAAAAAATTATGTACCAAAATGATCACAGTGGATGTTGCATAATACAAAAAAAAAAAATAATTGACGTTCCAAAGTGATCATTGTGGATGAGGCATAATTAAAAAAATGATGTACCAAAATGATTACAGTGGATGTTGCATAATAAAAAAAATAATTGACGTTCCAAAGTGATCATTGTGGATGAGGCATAATAAAAAAAATTATGTACCAAAATGATCACAGTGGATGTTGCATAATACAAAAAAAAAAAAAAATTGACGTTCCAAAGTGATCATTGTGGATGAGGCATAATAAAAAAAATTATGTACCAAAATGATCACAGTGGATAATGCATAATAAAAAAAAAAAATTATGTTCCAAAGTGATCATTGTGGATGAGGCATAATTAAAAAAATGATGTACCAAAATGATTACAGTGGATGTTGCATAATAAAAAAAATAATTGACGTTCCAAAGTGATCATTGTGGATGAGGCATAATAAAAAAAATTATGTACCAAAATGATCACAGTGGATGTTGCATAATACAAAAAAAAAATAATAATTGACGTTCCAAAGTGATCATTGTGGATGAGGCATAATTAAAAAAATGATGTACCAAAATGATTACAGTGGATGTTGCATAATAAAAAAAATAATTGACGTTCCAAAGTGATCATTGTGGATGAGGCATAATAAAAAAAATTATGTACCAAAATGATCACAGTGGATGTTGCATAATACAAAAAAAAAAAAAAATTGACGTTCCAAAGTGATCATTGTGGATGAGGCATAATAAAAAAAATTATGTACCAAAATGATCACAGTGGATAATGCATAATAAAAAAAAAAATTATGTTCCAAAGTGATCATTGTGGATGAGGCATAATTAAAAAAATGATGTACCAAAATGATTACAGTGGATGTTGCATAATAAAAAAAATAATTGACGTTCCAAAGTGATCATTGTGGATGAGGCATAATAAAAAAAATTATGTACCAAAATGATCACAGTGGATGTTGCATAATACAAAAAAAAAAAAAATTGACGTTCCAAAGTGATCATTGTGGATGAGGCATAATTATAAAAATGATGTACCAAAATGATTACAGTGGATGTTGCATAATAAAAAAAATAATTGACGTTCCAAAGTGATCATTGTGGATGAGGCATAATAAAAAAAATTATGTACCAAAATGATCACAGTGGATGTTGCATAATACAAAAAAAAAAAATAATTGACGTTCCAAAATGATCATGTGGATGAGGCAAAATTAAAAAAAAATTATGTTCCAAAATGATCACAGTGGATGATGCATAATAAAAAAAAATTGACGTTCCAAAGTGATCATTGTGGATGAGGCGTAATTAAAAAAATGATGTACCAAAATGATCACAGTGGATGTTGCATAATACAAAAAAATAATAATAATTGACGTTCCAAAGTGATCATTGTGGATGAGGCATAATTAAAAAAAATGATGTTCCAAAATGATCACAGTGGATGATGCATAATAAAAAAAAATAATTGACGTTCCAAAGTGATCATTGTGGATGAGGCATAATTAAAAAAAATTATGTGTTGCATAATAAAAAAAAATAATTGACGTTCCAAAGTGATCATTGTGGATGAGGCGTAATTAAAAAAATGATGTACCAAAATGATTACAGTGGATGTTGCATGATAAAAAAAATAATTGACGTTCCAAAGTGATCATTGTGGATGAGGCATAATAAAAAAAATTATGTACCATAATGATCACAGTGGATGTTGCATAATACAAAAAAAAATAATAATAATTGACGTTCCAAAGTGATCATTGTGGATGAGGCATAATTAAAGAAATGATGTACCAAAATGATCACAGTGGATGTTGCATAAAAAAAAAAAAATAATTGACGTTCCAAAGTGATCATTGTGGATGAGGCATAATAAAAAAAATTATGTACCAAAATGATCATAGTGGATGTTGCATAATACAAAAAAAATAATAATAATTGACGTTCCAAAGTGATCATTGTGGATGAGGCATAATTAAAAAAATGATGTTCCAAAATGATCACAGTGGATGATGCATAATAAAAAAAATAATTGACGTTCCAAAGTGATCATTGTGGATGAGGCATAATTAAAAAAAATTATGTGTTGTATGATAAAAAAAAATAATTGACGTTCCAAAGTGATCATTGTGGATGAGGCGTAATTAAAAAAATGATGTACCAACATTATTACAGTGGATGTTGCATAATAAAAAAAATAATTGACGTTCCAAAGTGATCATTGTGGATGAGGCATAATAAAAAAAATTATGTACCAAAATGATCACAGTGGATGTTGCATAATACAAAAAAAAATAATAATAATTGACGTTCCAAAGTGATCATTGTGGATGAGGCATAATTAAAAAAAATGATGTACCAAAATGATCACAGTGGATGTTGCATAATAAAAAAAAAAAAAAAATTGACGTTCCAAAGTGATCATTGTGGATGAGGCATAATTAAAAAAATGTGGATGTTCCAAAATAAACATGATGAACGTTGCATACTAAAAAAAAAAAAAAATTGGATGTTCCAAAATGATGATGATGACCTTTGCAAAAAACTATGAAAGTTATCTCATGTCCCTCCACCACCATTATATAGAATCAAGCAAATTTACAGTAATTTTATAGTACACACAAGCCGTGGGCTCCCTACAAAAACAGTATGAAAATTACGGCAAACGAAATATACGGTTTACGGTATTCATACAGAAATATTTTGTATGGGACAATTTTTTTTTTGTATGAAAGACAATTTTTTTTTCATGGAACCGGATATAAAAAAATGTCCTCTGCAACATTAGTTTTTGCACCAACTCTCTAAGACCTATACTTTCCGAGATACGAGGTCGATGTGAGCGAATGGGGGACAAAAGGGGTACTTTAGGATTTATTCCCAACTCATCGGAACTCCCTCTATACGATCCCACCAAACATTTTCACCCTACGAGGTGGCATCTGGGAGAACAAACATGTCAATGAGTCAGTCAGTCAGTCAGTCAGTGAGTGGTAATCGAGCTTTATATAATATAATAACTAGAGGTTGCGTTGTGCGCGAGCTGCTCGCAGCTCGCGTGTTTTTCTTTTAGTCGAAGAAGTAATTAAAGAGGATATCGAGCTGTTAAAAGCCATCAAAGAGGATATCCATGTGTAAGAAGCAGTCAAAGACGATATCGAAATGGAAGAAGCAATCAAATCAAAGAGGATTTCCAAGTGGAAGCAGCAATCAAAGATGATATCGAAGTGGAAGAAGCAATCAAAGAGGATATTGAAGTGAAAGAAGCAATCAAATAGGATATCGAAGTAGCAGAAACAATCAAAGAGGAAATTAAAGTTGAGGAAGAAATCAAAGAGGATACCAAGGTGGTAGAAGCATTCTAAGAGGATGACGAAGTAAAAAAAGCAATCAAAGACGATATCGAAGTGGAAGAAGCAATCCAATGGATATTGAAGATGAAGAAGGAATAAAAGAGGATATCGAAGCGGAACAAGCAATCGTAGAGGATATCAAAGTTAAAGAAGCAATCAAAGAGGATACCAATGTGGAAGAAGCAATCAAAGAGGATATCGAAGTGGAACAAGCAATCAAAGAGAAAAAAATTGGATGTTCCAAAATGATCATGATAATAGTTGTATAAAAAAAAATTGAACGTTGCAAAAAAGATCATGATGAACGTTGCATAAAAAAAATCTGGACGTTCCAAAATGATCATGATTGACGTTGCATAATATAAATGTATGTTGCAAAATGATTATGATCAAAAATTTATACTAATATTTTGTCAAAGTTTGCTAGTGCTATCTCTTCCCGTTTAGAAGATACGAGCGATTAAAGTTTTGTAAGAAAAATCATAAATTTGTTGATTGGATATCGAAGTGGAAGAAACTATCAAAGAGAATGTTGAAGTGGAAGAAGCAATCAAATAGGATATCGAAGTGGCAGAAACAATCAAAGAGTAAATTGAAGTTGAGTAAGCAATCAAAGAGGATACCGAGGCGGTAGAAGAATTCAAAGATGATGACGAAGTGAAAAAAGCAATCAAAGACGATATCGAAATGGAAGAAGCAGTCAAAGACGATATCGAAGAGGGAGAAACAATCAAAGAGAAAACTGAAGTTGAGTAAGCAATCAAAGAGGATACCGAGGTGGTAGAAGCATTCAAAGAATATGACGAAGTGAAAAAAGCAATCAAAGACGATATCGAAATGGAAGAAGCAGTCAAAGACGATATCGAAGTGGGAGAAGCAATCAAAGAGGATATCGAAGTTAAAAAGCAGTCAAAGATGATGTCGAAGTGGAAAAAACATTCAAAGAAGATGACGAAGTGAGAGAAGCATTCAAAAAGGATGTCAAGGATGACAATAAAAAAACAGTTGCACCAAAAATTTATACCAATATTTTGTACAAGTTTGCTAGGGCTATCTCTTCCCGTTTAGAAGATACGAGCGATTGAAGTTTTGTATGAAAGACCACAATTTTGTAGAGAGCATAATGAAGTAACTGAAGCAATTAAAGAGGATATGAAAGTAGAAGAAGCATTTTAAAGGGATAACGAAGTGGAACATGCAAAAATAGAAGATGTCGAGGCGGAAGAAACAATCAAAGAGGACATCGAAGTGGAAGAAGCAATCTAAGAGGGTATCGAAGTGGAAGAAGCCATCCCAGAGGATATCGAAGTGAAAATGCTATCAAAGACGATATCAAAGATGAAGACGCAATCAAAGAGAATAATGCAGTGCAAGAAGCAATCAAAAGGAAATCGAAGATGATATCGAAGTGGAAGGAGTAAACAAAGAGGATATTGAAGTGGGAGAAGCAATCAAATAGGATATCGAAGTAGCAAAAACAATCAAAGAGGAAATTGAAGTTGACTAAGGAATCAAAGAGGATACCGAGTTGGTAGAAGTATTCAAAGAGGATGACGAAGTGAAAAAAGCAATCAAAGACGATATCGAAGTGAAAGAAATAGTCAAAGACGATATCGAAATGGAAGAAGCAATCAAATCAAAGAGGATTTCCAAGTGGAAGCAGCAATCAAAGATAATATCGAAGTGGAAGAAGCAATCAAAGAGGATATTGAAGTGAAAGAAGCAATCAAATAGGATATCGAAGTGGAACAAGCAATCAAAGAGAAAAAAATTGGATGTTCCAAAATGATCATGACAATAGTTGTATAAAAAAATTGAACGTTGCAAAAAAGATCATGATGAACGTTGCATAAAAAAAATCTGGACGTTCCAAAATGATCATGATTGACGTTGCATAATATAAATGTATGTTGTAAAATGATAATGATCAAAAATTTGTACTAATATTTAGTCAAAGTTTGCTAGTGCTATCTCTTCCCGTTTAGAAGATACGAGCGATTAAAGTTTTGTAAGAAAAATCATAAATTTGTTGATTGGATATCGAAGTGGAAGAAACTATCAAAGAGAATGTTGAAGTGGAAGAAGCAATCAAATAGGATATCGAAGTGGCAGAAACAATCAAAGAGGAAATTGAAGTTGAGTAAGCAATCAAAGAGGATACCGAGGCGGTAGAAGCATTCAAAGAAGATGACGAAGTGAAAAAAGCAATCAAAGACGATATCGAAATGGAAGAAGCAGTCAAAGACGATATCGAAGTGGGAGAAGCAATCAAAGAGGATATCGAAGTTAAAGAAGCAGTCAAAGATGATGTCGAAGTGGAAAAAACATTCAAAGAAGATGACGAAGTGAGAGAAGCATTCAAAAAGGATGTCAAGGATGACAATTAAAAAACAGTTGCACCAAAAATTTATACCAATATTTTGTACAAGTTTGCTAGGGCTATCTCTTCCCGTTTAGAAGATACGAGCGATTGAAGTTTTGTATGAAAGACCACAATTTTGTAGAGCGCATAATGAAGTAACTGAAGCAATTAAAGAGGATATGAAAGTAGAAGAAGCATTTTAAAGGGATAACGAAGTGGAACATGCAAAAATAGAAGATGTCGAGGCGGAAGAAACAATCAAAGAGGACATCGAAGTGGAAGAAGCAATCAAAGAGAATATTCGAATAGTGGATGTCGCATAATAAAAAAAAATCTGACGTTCCAAAATGATCATAGTGGATGAGGCATAAATAAAAAAAAATTATGTACCAAAATGATCACAGTGGATGTTGCATAATAAAAAAAAAATTGACGTTCCAAAGTGATCATTGTGGATGAGGCATAATTAAAAAAAATGATGTTCCAAAATGATCACAGTGGATGATGCATAATAAAAAAAATAATTGACGTTCCAAAGTGATCATTGTGGATGAGGCGTAATTAAAAAAATGATGTACCAAAATTATCACAGTGGATGTTGCATAATAAAAAAAAAATAATTGACGTTCCAAAGTGATCATTGTGGATGAGGCATAATTAAAAAAATGATGTACCAAAATGATCACAGTGGATGTTGCATAATAAAAAAAATAATAATTGACGTTCCAAAGTGATCATTGTGGATGAGGCGTAATTAAAAAAATGATGTACCAAAATGATCACAGTGGATGTTGCATAATAAAAAAAATAATTGACTTTCCAAAGTGATCATTGTGGATGAGGCATAATTAAAAAAAATTATGTACCAAAATATAACAGTGGATGTTGCATAAAAAAAAAATTGACGTTCCAAAGTGATCATAGTGGATGAGGCATAATTGAAAAAAAAATGATGTTCAAAAATGATCACAGTGGATGATGCATAATAAAAAAAAATAAAAAATAATTGACGTTCCAAAGTGATCATTGTGGATGAGGCATAATTAAAAAAAATGATGTACCAAAATGATCACAGTGGATGTTGCATAATAAAAAAATAAAAAATAATTGACGTTCCAAAGTGATCATTGTGGATGAGGCGTAATTAAAAAAATGATGTACTAAAATGATCACAGTGGATGTTGCATAAAAAAAAATTGACGTTCCAAAGTGATCATTGTGGATGAGGCATAATTAAAAAAAATGATGTACCAAAATATCACAGTGGATGTTGCATAATAAAAAAAAATTGACGTTCAAAGTGATCATAGTGGATGAGGCATAATTGAAAAAAAATGATGTTACAAAATGATCACAGTGGATGATGCATAATAAAAAAAAATAATAATTGACGTTCCAAAGTGATCATTGTGGATGAGGCATAATTAAAAAAACTGATGTACCAAAATGAACACAGTGGATGTTGCATAATAAAAAAAAATAATTGACGTTCCAAAGTGATCATTGTGGATGAGGCATAATTAAAAAAATGCGGATGTTCCAAAATAAACATGATGAACGTTGCATACTAAAAAAAAAAAAATAATGGATGTTCCAAAATGATGATGATGACCTTTGCAAAAACTATGAAAGTTATCTCATGCCCCTCCACCACCATTATATAGAATCAAGCAAATTTACAGTAATTTTATAGTACACACAAGCCGTGGGCTCCCTACAAAAACCGTATGAAAATTACGGCAAACGAAATATACGGTTTACGGTATTCATACAGAAATATTTTGTATGGGACAATTTTTTTTTTGTATGAAAAACAATTTTTTTTTCATGGATCCGGATATAAAAAAATGTCCTCAGCAACATTAGTTTTTGCACCAACGCTGTAAGACCTATACTTTTCGAGATACGAGGTCGATGGGAGCGAATGGGGGACAAAAGGGGTACTTTAGGATTTATTCCCAACTCACCGGAACTCCCTCTATACGATCCCACCAAACACTTCCCCCCTACGAGGTGGCATCTGGGAGAACAATGATGTCAATGAGTCAGTGAGTCAGTCAGTGGTAATCGAGCTTTATATAATATAACTAGAGGTTGCGTTGTGCGCGAGCTGCTCGCAGCTCGCGTGTTTTTCTTTTAGTCGAAGAAGTAATTAAAGAGGATATCGAGCTGTTAAAAGCCATCAAAGAGGATATCCATGTGTAAGAAGCAGTCAAAGACGATATCGAAATGGAAGAAGCAATCAAATCAAAGAGGATTTCCAAGTGGAAGCAGCAATCAAAGATGATATCGAAGTGGAAGAAGCAATCAAAGAGGATATTGAAGTGAAAGAAGCAATCAAATAGGATATCGAAGTAGCAGAAACAATCAAAGAGGAAATTAAAGTTGAGGAAGAAATCAAAGAGGATACCAAGGTGGTAGAAGCATTCTAAGAGGATGACGAAGTAAAAAAAGCAATCAAAGACGATATCGAAGTGGAAGAAGCAATCCAATGGATATTGAAGATGAAGAAGGAGTAAAAGAGGATATCGAAGCGGAACAAGCAATCGTAGAGTATATCAAAGTTAAAGAAGCAATCAAAGAGGATACCAATGTGGAAGAAGCAATCAAAGAGGATATCGAAGTGGAACAAGCAATCAAAGAGAAAAAAATTGGATATTCCAAATTGATCATGATAATGGTTGTATAAAAAAAAATTGAACGTTGCAAAAAAGATCATGAGGAACGTTGCATAAAAAAAAATCTGGACGTTCCAAAATGATCATGATTGACGTTGCATAATATAAATGTATGTTGCAAAATTATAATGATCAAAAATTTGTACTAATATTTTGTCAAAGTTTGCTAGTGCTATCTCTTCCCGTTTAGAAGATACGAGCGATTAAAGTTTTGTAAGAAAAATCATAAATTTGTTGATTGGATATCGAAGTGGAAGAAACTATCAAAGAGAATGTTGAAGTGGAAGAAGCAATCAAATAGGATATCGAAGTGGCAGAAACAATCAAAGAGGAAATTGAAGTTGAGTAAGCAATCAAAGAGGATACCGAGGCGGTAGAAGCATTCAAAGAAGATGACGAAGTGAAAAAAGCAATCAAAGACGATATCGAAATGGAAGAAGCAGTCAAAGACGATATCGAAGAGGGAGAAACAATCAAAGAGGAAATTGAAGTAGAGTAAGCAATCAAAGAGGATACCGAGGTGGTAGAAGCATTCAAAGAAGATGACGAAGTGAAAAAAGCAATCAAAGACGATATCGAAATGGAAGAAGCAGTCAAAGACGATATCGAAGTGGGAGAAGCAATCAAAGAGGATATCGAAGTTAAGGAAGCAGTCAAAGATGATGTCGAAGTGGAAAAAACATTCAAAGAAGATGACGAAGTGAGAGAAGCATTCAAAAAGGATGTCAAGGATGACAATAAAAAAACAGTTGCACCAAAAATTTATACCAATATTTTGTACAAGTTTGCTAGGGCTATCTCTTCCCGTTTAGAAGATACGAGCGATTGAAGTTTTGTATGAAAGACCACAATTTTGTAGAGAGCATAATGAAGTAACTGAAGCAATTAAAGAGGATATGAAAGTAGAAGAAGCATTTTAAAGGGATAACGAAGTGGAACATGCAAAAATAGAAGATGTCGAGGCGGAAGAAACAATCAAAGAGGATATCGAAGTGGAAGAAGCAATCAAAGAGGGTATCGAAGTGGAAGAAGCTATCACAGAGGATATCAAAGTGAAAATGCTATCAAAAACGATATCGAAGATGAAGACGCAATCAAAGAGAATATTGCAGTGCAAGAAGCAATCAAAAGGAAATCGAAGATGATATCGAATTGGTAGAAGCAATAAAAGAGGATATCAAAGTGGAAGAAGCAATCAAAGAGGATATCGAGCTGTTTAAAGTTATCGAAGAGGATATCCATGTGTAAGAAGCAGTCAAAGACGATCGAAATGGAAGAAGCAATCAAATCAAAGCGCATATCCAAGTGGAAGCAGCAATCAAAGATGATATCGAAGTGGAAGAAGCAATCAAAGAGGATATTGAAGTGAAAGAAGCAATCAAATAGGATATCGAAGTAGCAGAAACAATTAAAGAGGAAATTGAAATTGAGTAAAAGACGTCGAGGACAAGGATAAAAAAAAAGGTTTCACCAAAAACTTATACTAATATTTTGTAAAAGTTTCCTCGAGCTATCTCTTCCCGTTTAAAAGATACGAGCGATTTAAGTTTTGTATGAAAACCCATAATTCTGTGGAGTGGAAATTGAAGTAAAAGAAGCAATTGAAAAAGACATATAAGTAGAAAAAGACATTAAAAAGGATATCAAAGTGGAAGAAGCAAAAATAGAGGATATCGAGGTGAAAGAAGCATTTAAAGTGGAAGACGAAGTAAGAGAAGCATTCAAAACGGATGTCAAGGGCAATGATGGTATTAGAAAAACTATTCCACCAAAAATTTGTACCAATATTTTGTAAAAGTTTGCTAGGCGTAACTCTTCCCGTTTAGAAGATACGAGCGATTTAAGATTTGTTTTAAAACCCATAATTTTGCAGAGTGGAAATTGTAGTAAAAGAAGCAATTAAGAAAATATATAAGTAGAAAAAGCAATTAAAAAGGATATCAAAGTGGAAGAAGCAAAAATAGAGGATATCGAGGTGAAAGAAGCATTCAAAAAGGATGTCAAGATCAATAATGGTAATAAAAAAAAATATTCGACCAAAAATTTGTACCAATATTTTGTAAAAGTTTGCTAGGCGTAACTGTTCCCGTTTAGAAGATACGAGTGATTTAAGATTTGTGTCAAAACACATAATTTTGTAGAGCGGAAATTGAAGTAAAAGAAGCAATTGAAGAAAATATATAAGTAGAAAAAGCAATTAAAAAGGATATCAAAGTGGAATAAGCAAAAATAGAGGATATCGAGGTGAAAGAAGCATTCAAAGCGGAAGACGAAGTAAGAGAAGCATTCAAAAAGGATCTCAAGGGCAATGATGGTATTAAAAAAACTATTCCACCAAAAATTAGTACCAATATTTTGTAAAAGTTTGCTGGGGGTAACTTTTCCCGTTTAGAAGATACGAGCGATTTAAGATTTGTATTTAAACCCATAATTTTGTAGAGTCGATATTGAAGTAAGAGAAGTAATTGAAGAAAATATAAAAATAGAAAAAACAATTCAAAAGTATATTGAAGTAAAAATGCCACCAAAGAGGATTTCGAAGTTATAGAAACAATTAAAGAGGATATCAATGTGGAAGAAACATTCGAAAACGAAAAGGAAGTGAGAGAAGAATTCAAAATTATGGCAAGGGTGACCGTAAAATAACGATTCCACCAAAAATTTGTGCTACAAAAAAAAATTGATTTTCCAAAATGATCACAGTGGATGTTGCATAATAAAAAAAAATTGACGTTCCAAAATGATCATGTGGATGAGGCGTAATTTAAAAAAATGATGTTCCAAAATGATCACAGTGGATAATAAAAAAATAATAAAAAAAAAAAAATTGACGTTCCAAAGTGATCATTGTGGATGAGGCGTAATTAAAAAAATGATGTACCAAAATGATCACAGTGGATGTTGCATAAAAAAAAAATTGACGTTCCAAAGTGATCATTGTGGATGAGGCATATTTAAAAAAAATTATGTACCAAAATGATCACAGTGGATGTTGCATAATAAAAAAAATAATTGACGTTCCAAAGTGATCATTGTGGATGAGGCATAATTAAAAAAACTGATGTACCAAAATGATCACAGTGGATGTTGCATAATAAAAAAAAATTGACGTTCCAAAATGATCATTGTGGGTGAGGCATAATTTAAAAAAATTTATTTTCCAAAATGATCACAAAAGATTTTGCATAGTAAAAAAAAAAAATTGACGTTCCAAAATGATCATTGTGGATGAGGCATAATTAAAAAAAATGATGTTCCAAAATGATCACAGTGGATGATGCATAATAAAAAAATAAAAAATAATTGACGTTCCAAAGTGATCATTGTGGATGAGGCGTAATTAAAAAAATTATGTACAAAAATGATCACAGTGGATGTTGCATAAAAAAAAATTGACGTTCCAAAGTGATCATTGTGGATGAGGCATAATTAAAAAAAATGATGTACCAAAATATCACAGTGGATGTTGCATAATAAAAAAAAAATTGACGTTCCAAAGTGATCATAGTGAATGAGGCATAATTGAAAAAAAAATGATGTTCCAAAATGATCACAGTGGATGATGCATAATAAAAAAAATAATTGACGTTCCAAAGTGATCATTGTGGATGAGGCATAATTAAAAAAATGTGGATGTTCCAAAATAAACATGAAGAACGTAGCATACTAAAAAAAAAAAAAAAAAATTGGATGTTCCAAAATGATGATGATGACCTTTGCAAAAACTATGAAAGTTATCTCATGTCCCTCCACCACCATTATATAGAATCAAGCAAATTTACAGTAATTTTATAGTACACACAAGCCGTGGGCTCCCTACAAAAACAGTATGAAAATTACGGCAAACGAAATATACGGTTTACGGTATTCATACAGAAATATTTTGTATGGGACAATTTTTTTTTTGTATGAAAGTCAATTTTTTTTTCATGGAACCGGATATACAAAAATGTCCTCTGCAACATTAGTTTTTGCACCAACGCTGTAAGACTTATACTTTCCGAGATACGAGGTGGATGGGAGCGAATGGGGGACAAAAGGGGTACTTTAGGATTTATTCCCAACTCACCGGAACTACCTCTATACGATCCCACCAAACATTTCCCCCCTAGAAGGTGGCATCTGGGAGAACAATGATGTCAATCAGTCAGTGAGTCAGTGGTAATCGAGCTTTATATAATATAACTAGAGGTTGCGTTGTGCGCGAGCTGCTCGCAGCTCGCGTGTTTTTCTTTTAGTCAAAGAAGTAATTGAAGAGGATATCGAGCTGTTAAAAGCCATCAAAGAGGATATCCATGTGTAAGAAGCAGTCAAAGACGATATCGAAAAGGAAGAAGCAATCAAATCAAAGAGGATTTCCAAGTGGAAGCAGCAATTAAAGAGGATATTGAAGTGAAAGAAGCAAATGAAGAAAATAGGATATCGAAGCAGCAGAAACAATCAAAGAGGAAATTAAAGTTGAGTAAGCATTCAAAGGGGATACCGAGGTGGTAAGAGCATTCTAAGAGGATGACGTAGTAAAAAAAGCAATCAAAGACGATATCGAAGTGGAAGAAACAGTCAAAAACGATATCGAAGTGGAAGAAGCAATCAAAGAGGATATTGAAGTGAAAGAAGCAATCAAATAGGATATCGAAGTAGCAGAAACAATCAAAGAGGAAATTAAAGTTGAGTAAGCAATCAAAGAGGATACCGAGGTGGTAGAAGCGTTCTAAGAGGATGACGAAGTGAAACAAGCAATCAAAGACGATATCGAAGTGGAAGAAACAGTCAAAAACGATATCGAAGTGGAAGAAGCAATCAAAGAGGATATTGAAGTGAAAGAAGCAATCAAATAGGATATCGAAGTAGCAGAAACAATCAAAGAGGAAATTAAAGTTGAGTAAGCAATCAAAGAGGATACCGAGGTGGTAGAAGCGTTCTAAGAGGATGACGAAGTGAAAAAAGCAATCAAAGACGATATCGAAGTGGAAGAAACAGTCAAAGACGATATCGAAGTGGAAGAAGCAATCAAAGAGGATATCGAAGTGGAAGAAGCAATCAAAGAGGATATCGAAGTGGAAGAAGCAATCAAAGAGGGTATCGAAGTGGAAGAAGCAAAAATAGAGGATATCGAGGTGAAAGAAGCATTTAAAGTGGAAGACGAAGTAAGAGAAGCATTCAAAACGGATGTCAAGGGCAATGATGGTATTAGAAAAACTATTCGACCAAAAGTTTGTACCAATATTTTGTAAAAGTTTGCTAGGCGTAACTGTTCCCGTTTAGAAGATACGAGCGATTTAAGATTTGTATTAAAACCCATAATTTTGTAGAGTGGGAATTGAAGTGAAAGAAGCAATTGAAGAAAATATATAAGTAGATAAAGCAATTAAAAAGGATCTCAAAGCGGAAGAAGCAAAAATAGAGGATATCGAGGTGAAAGAAGCATTCAAAGCGGAAGACGAAGTAAGAGAAGCATTCAAAAAGGATCTCAAGGGCAATGATGGTATTAAAAAAACTATTCCACCAAAAATTAGTACCAATATTTTGTAAAAGTTTGCTGGGGGTAACTTTTCCCGTTTAGAAGATACGAGCGATTTAAGATTTGTATTTAAACCCATAATTTTGTAGAGTCGATATTGAAGTAAGAGAAGTAATTGAAGAAAATATAAAAATAGAAAAAACAATTCAAAAGTATATTGAAGTAAAAATGCCATCAAAGAGGATTTCGAAGTTATAAAAACAATTAAAGAGGATATCAATGTGGAAGAAACATTCGAAAACGAAAAGGAAGTGAGAGAAGAATTCAAAATGATGGCAAGGGCGATGATGACCGTAAAATAACGATTCCACCAAAAATTTGTGCTACAAAAAAAAATTTATTTTCCAAAATGATCACAGTGGATGTTGCATAATAAAAAAAAATTGACGTTCCAAAATGATCATGTGGATGAGGCATAATTAAAAAAAAATGATGTTCCAAAATGATCACAGTGGATGAAGCATAATAAAAAAAAATTGACGTTCCAAAGTGATCATTGTGGATGAGGCATAATTAAAAAAAATGATGTACCAAAATATCACAGTGAATGTTGCATAATAAAAAAAAAATTGACGTTCCAAAGTGATCATAGTGGATGAGGCATAATTGAAAAAAAAATGATGTTTAAAAATGATCACAGTGGATGATGCATAATAAAAAAAAAAAAATTGACGTTCCAAAGTGATCATTGTGGATGAGGCATAATTAAAAAAAATGATGTACCAAAATGATCACAGTGGATGTTGCATAATAAAAAAAAAAATAATTGACGTTCCAAAGTGATCATTGTGGATGAGGCATAATTAAAAAAATGTGGATGTTCCAAAATAAACATGATGAACGTTGCATACTAAAAAAAAAAAATTGGATGTTCCAAAATGATGATGATGACCTTTGCAAAAACTATGAAAGTTATCTCATGTCCCTCCACCACCATTATATAGAATCAAGCAAATTTACAGTAATTTTATAGTACACACAAGCCGTGGGCTCCCTACAAAAACAGTATGAAAATTACGGCAAACGAAATATACGGTTTACGGTATTCATACAGAAATATTTTGTATGGGACAATTTTTTTTTTGTATGAAAGTCAATTATTTTTTTATGGAACCAGATATAAAAAAATGTCCTCTGCAACATTAGTTTTTGCACCAACGCTGTAAGACTTATACTTTCCGAGATACGAGGTGGATGGGAGCGAATGGGGGACAAAAGGGGTACTTTAGGATTTATTCCCAACTCACCGGAACTCCCTCTATACGATCCCACCAAACATTTCCCTCCTACGAGGTGGCATCTGGGAGAACAATGATGTCAATCAGTCAGTGAGTCAGTGGTAATCGAGCTTTATATAATATAACTAGAGGTTGCGTTGTGCGCGAGCTGCTCGCAGCTCGCGTGTTTTTCTTTTAGTCGAAGAAGTAATTAAAGAGGATATCGAGCTGTTAAAAGCCATCAAACAGGATATCCATGTGTAAGAAGCAGTCAAAGACGATATCGAATTGGAAGAAGTAATCAAATAGGATATCAAAGCAGCAGAAACAATCAATGAGGAAATTAAAGTTGAGTAAGCAATCAAAGAGGATACCGAGGTGGTAAGAGCATTCTAAGAGGATGACGAAGTAAAAAAAGCAATCAAAGACGATATCGAAGTGAAAGAAGCAATCAAAGAGGATATTGAAGTGAAAGAAGCAATCAAATAGGATATCGAAGTAGCAGAAACAATCAAAGAGGAAATTAAAGTTGAGTAAGCAATCAAAGAGGATACCGAGGTGGTAGAAGCGATCTAAGAGGATGACGAAGTGAAACAAGCAATCAAAGACGATATCGAAGTGGAAGAAACAGTCAAAAACGATATCGAAGTGGAAGAAGCAATCAAAGAGGATATTGAAGTGAAAGAAGCAATCAAATAGGATATCGAAGTAGCAGAAACAATCAAAGAGGAAATTAAAGTTGAGTAAGCAATCAAAGAGGATACCGAGGTGTTAGAAGCGTTCTAAGAGGATGACGAAGTGAAAAAAGCAATCAAAGACGATATCGAAGTAGAAGAAACAGTCAAAGACGATATCGAAGTGGAAGAAGCAATCAAAGAGGATATCGAAGTGGAAGAAGCAATCAAAGAGGATATCGAGCTGTTTAAAGTTATCGAAGAGGATATCCATGTGTAAGAAGCAGTCAAAGACGATCGAAATGGAAGAAGCAATCAAATCAAAGAGGATATCCAAGTGGAAGCAGCAATCAAAGATGATATCGAAGTGGAAGAAGCACTCAAAGAGGATATTGAAGTGAAAGAAGCAATCAAATAGGATATCGAAGTAGCAGAAACAATTAAAGAGGAAATTGAAATTGAGTAAAAGACGTCGAGGACAATGATAAAAATAAAAAACGGCTTCACCAAAAACTTATACTAATATTTTGTAAAAGTTTCCTCGAGCTATCTCTTCCCGTTTAAAAGATACGAGCGATTTAAGTTTAGTATGAAAACCCATAATTTTGTGGAGTGGAAATTGAAGTAAAAGAAGCAATTGAAGAAGACATATAAGTAGAAAAAGACATTAAAACGGATATCAAAGTGGAAGAAGCCAAAATAGAGGATATCGAGGTGAAAGAAGCATTCAAGGAGGAAGACCAAGTGAGAGAAGCATTCAAAAAGGATGTCAAGAGCAATGATGGTAATAAAAAAACTATTCGACCTAAAATTTGTACCAATATTTTGTAAAAGTTTGCTAGGCGTAACTGTTCCCGTTTAGAAGATACGAGCGATTTAAGATTTGTATTAAAACCCATAATTTTATAGAGTGGGAATTGAAGTAAAAGAAGCAATTGAAGAAAATATATAAGTAGATAAAGCAATTAAAACGGATATCAAAGTGGAAGAAGCAAAAATAGAGGATATCGAGGTGAAAGAAGCATTTAAAGTGGAAGACGAAGTAAGAGAAGCATTCAAAACGGATGTCAAGGGCAATGATGGTATTAAAAAACTATTCCACCAAAAATTTGTACCAATATTTTGTAAAAGTTTGCTAGGCGTAACTGTTCCCGTTTAGAAGATATGAGCGATTTAAGATTTGTATTAAAACCCATAATTTTGTAGAGTGGGAATTGAAGTAAAAGAAGCAATTGAAGAAAACATATAAGTAGAAAAAGCAATTAAAAAGGATATCAAAGTGGAAGAAGCAAAAATAGAGGATATCGAGGTGAAAGAAGCATTCAAAAAGGATTTCAAGATCAATGATGGTAATAAAAAAAATATTCGACCAAAAATTTGTACCAATATTTTGTAAAAGTTTGCTAGGCGTAACTGTTCCCGTTTAGAAAATACGAGCGATTTAAGGTTTGTATTAAAACCCATAATTTTATAGAGTGGGAATTGAAGTAAAAGAAGCAATTGAAGAAAATATATAAGTAGATAAAGCAATTAAAAAGGATATCAAAATGGAAGAAGCAAAAATAGAGGATATCGAGGTGAAAGAAGCATTCAAAGTGGAAGACGAAGTAAGAGAAGCATTCAAAACGGATGTCAAGGGCAATGATGGTATTAAAAAAACGATTGCACCAAAAATTTGTACCAATAATCTGTAAAAGTTTGCTAGGCGTAACTCTTCCCGTTTAGAAGATACGAGCGATTTAAGATTTGTATTAAAACCCATAATTTTGTAGAGTGGAAATTGTAGTAAAAGAAGCAATTGAAGAAAATATATAAGTAGAAAAAGCAATTAAAAAGGATATAAAATTGGAAGAAGCAAAAATAGAGAATATCGAGGTGAAAGAAGCATTCAAAGTGGAAGACGAAGTAAGAGAAGCATTCAAAAAGGATCTCAAGGGCAATGATGGTATTAAAAAAACTATTCCACCAAAAATTAGTACCAATATTTTGTAAAAGTTTGCTGGCGGTAACTCTTCCCGTTTAGAAGATACGAGCGATTTAAGATTTGATGAGATTGATGAGGCATAATTAAAAAAAGTTATGTTCCAAAATGATCACAGTGGATGATGCATAATAAAAAAATAAATAATTGACGTTCCAAAGTGATCATTGTGGATGAGGCATAATTAAAAAAAATTATGTACCAAAACGATCACAGTGGATGTTGCATAATAAAAAAAATAATTGACGTTCCAAAGTGATCATTGTGGATGAGGCGTAATTAAAAAAATGATGTACCAAAATGATCACAGTGGATGTTGCATAATAAAAAAAATAATTGACGTTCCAAAGTGATCATTGTGGATGAGGCGTAATTAAAAAAATGATGTACCAAAATGATCACAGTGGATGTTGCATAATAAAAAAAATAATTGACGTTCCAAAGTGATCATTGTGGATGAGGCATAATTAAAAAAAATGATGTACCAAAATGATCACAGTGGATGATGCATAATAAAAAATAAAAAAATTGACGTTCCAAAGTGATCATTGTGGATGAGGCATAATTAAAAAAATGATGTACCAAAATGATCACAGTGGATGTTGCATAATAAAAAAAATAATTATAATTGACGGTCCAAAAGTGATCATTGTGGATGAGGCATAATTAAAAAAAAATGATGTTCCAAAATGATCACAGTGGATGATGCATAATAAAAAAATAAAAAATAATTGACGTTCCAAAGTGATCATTGTGGATGAGGCGTAATTAAAAAAATGATGTACCAAAATGATCACAGTGGATGTTGCATAATAAAAAAAATAATAATAATTGACGGTCCAAAAGTGATCATTGTGGATGAGGCATAATTAAAAAAAATTGATGTTCCAAAATGATCACAGTGGATGTTGCATAATTAAAAAAAAAAAAAAATTGACGTGCCAAAGTGATCATTGTGGATGAGGCATAATTAAAAAAAAATTGATGTTCCAAAATGATCACAAAGGATTGCATAATAAAAAAAATTGACGTTCCAAAAGTGATCATTGTGGATGAGGCATAATTAAAAAAAATTGTTTTTCCAAAACGATCACAAAGGATTTTGCATAATAAAAAAAAAATTGACGTTCCAAAAGTGATCATTGTGGATGAGGCATAATTAAAAAAAATTGATGTTCCAAAATAAACATGATGAATGTTGCATACTAAAAAAAAAAAAAAATTGGATGTTCCAAAATGATGATGATGACCTTTGCAAAAACTATGAAAGTTGTCTCATGCCCTCCACCACCATTA
Organism: Philereme transversata; assembly: GCA_963924445.1. Taxonomy (NCBI): domain Eukaryota; kingdom Metazoa; phylum Arthropoda; class Insecta; order Lepidoptera; family Geometridae; genus Philereme; species Philereme transversata. The sequence goes on from OZ004340.1 coordinate 19,285,294, forward strand.
TATAGAATCAAGAAAATTTACAGTAATTTTATAGTACACACAAGCCATGGGCTCCCTACAAAAACAGTATGAAAATTACGGCAAACGAAATATACGGTTTACGGTATTCATACAGAAATATTTTGTATGGGACAATTTTTTTTTTGTATGAAAGTCATTTTTTTTTTCATGGAACCGGATATAAAAAAATGTCCTCTGCAACATTAGTTTTTGCACCAACGCTGTAAGACCTATACTTTCCGAGATACGATGTCAATGGGAGCGAATGGGGGACAAAAGGGGTACTTTAGGATTTATTCCCAACTCACCGGAACTCCCTCTATACGATCCCACCAAACATTTCTCCCCTACGAGGTGGCATCTGGGAGAACAATGATGTCAATCAGTCAGTGAGTCAGTGGTAATCGAGCTTTATATAATATAACTAGAGGTTGCGTTGTGCGCGAGCTGCTCGCAGCTCGCGTGTTTTTCTTTTAGTCGAAGAAGTAATTAAAGAGGATATCGAGCTGTTAAAAGCCATCAAAGAGGATATCCATGTGTAAGAAGCAGTCAAAGACGATACCGAAATGGAAGAAGCAATCAAATCAAAGAGGATTTCCAAGTGGAAGCAGCAATTAAAGAGGATATTGAAGTGAAAGAAGCAATCAAATAGGATATCGAAGCAGCAGAAACAATCAAAGAGGAAATTATAGTTGAGTAAGCAATCAAAGAGGATACCGAGGTGGTAGAAGCGTTCTAAGAGGATGACGAAGTGAAAAAAGCAATCAAAGACGATATCGAAGTGGAAGACAGAGTCAAAAACGATATCGAAGTGGAAGAAACAATCAAAGAGGATATTAAAGAAGCAAGATGAAAGAAGCAATCAAATAGGATATCGAAGTAGCAGAAACAATTAAAGAGGAAATTGAAATTGAGTAAAAGACGTCGAGGACAAGGATAAAAATAAAAAACGGTTTCACCAAAAACTTATACTAATATTTTGTAAAAGTTGTAGTTTTGTAAGAGTGGAAATTGTAGTGAAAGAAGCAATTAAGAAAATATATCAGTAGAAAAAGCAATTAAAAAGGATATCAAAGTGGAAGAAGCAAAAATAGAGGATATCGAGGTGAAAGAAGCATTTAAAGTGGAAGACGAAGTAAGAGAAGCATTCAAAACGGATGTCAAGGGCAATGATGGTATTAAAAAAACTATTCCACCAAAAAATTTGTACCAATATTTTGTAAAAGTTTGCTAGGCGTAACTCTTCCCGTTTAGAAGATACGAGCGACTTAAGATTTGTATTAAAACCCATAATTTTGTAGAGTGGAAATTGTAGTAAAAGAAGCAATTAAGGAAATTTCATAGTAGAAAAAGCAATTAAAAAGGATATCAAAGTGGAAGAAGCAAAAATAGAGGATATCGAGGTGAAAGAAGCATTCAAAGCAGAAGACGAAGTAAGAGAAGCATTCAAAAAGGATCTCAAGGGCAATGATGGTATTAAAAAAACTATTCCACCAAAAATTAGTACCAATATTTTGTAAAAGTTTGCTGGGGGTAACTCTTCCCGTTTAGAAGATACGAGCGATTTAAGATTTGTATACCATACCCATAATTTTGTAGAGTCGATATTGAAGTAAGAGAAGTAATTGAAGAAAATAGAAAAATAGAAAAAACAATTCAAAAGTATATTGAAGTAAAAATGCCATCAAAGAGGATTTCGAAGTTATAGAAACAATTAAAGAGGATATCAATGTGGAAGAAACATTCGAAAACGAAAAGGAAGTGAGAGAAGAATTCAAAATGTTGGCAAGGGCGATGATGACCGTAAAATAACGATTCCACCAAAAATTTGTGATACAAAAAAAAATTGATTTTCGAAAATGATCACAGTGGATGTTACATAATAAAAAAAAATGACGTTCCAAAATGATCATGTGGATGAGGCATAATTAAATAAAAAATGATGTTCCAAAATGATCACAGTGGATGATGCATAATAAAAAAAAAATTGACGTTCCAAAGTGATCATTGTGGATGAGGCGTAATTAAAAAAACGATGTACCAAAATGATCACAGTGGATGTTGCACAATACAAAAAAAAAAAAATAATTGACGTTCCAAAGTGATCATTGTGGATGAGGCATAATTAAAAAAAATGATGTTCCAAAATGATCACAGTGGATGATGCATAAAAAAAATAATAATAATTGACGTTCCAAAGTGATCATTGTGGATGAGGCATAATTAAAAAAAATTATGTACCAAAATGATCACAGTGGATGTTGCATAATAAAAAAAAAATTGACGTTCCAAAGTGATCACTGTGGATGAGGCATAATTAAAAAAAATTATATACCAAAATGATCACAGTGGATGTTGCATAATAAAAAAAAAATTGACGTTCCAAAGTGATCATTGTGGATGTGGCATAATTTAAAAAAATGATGTACCAAAATGATCACAGTGGATGTTGCATAATAAAAAAAAAATGACGTTCCAAAGTGATCATTGTGGATGAGGCATAATTAAAAAAAATGATGTACCAAAATGATCACAGTGGATGTTGCATAATAAAAAAAAAAATAATTGACGTTCCAAAGTGATCATTGTGGATGAGGCATAATTAAATAAAATTATGTACCAAAATGATCACAGTGGATGTTGCATAATAAAAAAAAATAATTGACGTTCCAAAGTGATCATTGTGGATGAGGCGTAATTAAAAAAATTATGTACCAAAATGATCACAGTGGATGTTGCATGATAAAAAAAAAATTGACGTTCCAAAGTGATCATTGTGGATGAGGCGTAATTAAAAAAATGATGTACCAAAATGATCACAGTGGATGTTGCATAATAAAAAAAAATTGACGTTCCAAAGTGATCATTGTGGATGAGGCATAATTAAAAAAAATGATGTACAAAAATGATCACAGTGGATGTTGCATAATAAAAAAAAAATTGACGTTCCAAAGTGATCATAGTGGATGAGACATAATTGAAAAAAAAATGATGTTCCAAAATGATCACAGTGGATGATGCATAATTAAAAAAAAATTGATGTTCCCAAATGAACATGATAAACGTTGCATAATAAAAAAACAGGGGGAAAAAATTGACGTTCCAAAGTGATCATTGTGGATGAGGCATAATTAAAAAAAATGATGTACCAAAATATCACAGTGGATGTTGCATAATAAAAAAAAATTGACGTTCCAAAGTGATCATAGTGGATGAGGCATAATTGAAAAAAAATGATGTTCCAAAATGATCACAGTGGATGATGCATAATTAAAAAAAAATTGATGTTCCCAAATGAACATGATAAACGTTGCATAATAAAAAAACAGGGGAAAAAATTGACGTTCCAAAATGATCATTGTGGATGAGGCATAATTAAAAAAAAAATGATGTTCCAAAATGATCACAGTGGATGATGCATAATGAAAAAATAAAAAATAATTGACGTTCCAAAGTGATCATTGTGGATGAGGCGTAATTAAAAAAATGATGTACCAAAATGATCACAGTGGATGTTGCATAATAAAAAAAAAATTGACGTTCCAAAGTGATCATTGTGGATGAGGCATAATTAAAAAAAATGATGTACCAAAATATCACAGTGGATGTTGCATAATAAAAAAAAAAATTGACGTTCCAAAGTGATCATAGTGGATGAGGCATAATTGAAAAAAAAATGATGTTCCAAAATGATCACAGTGGATGATGCATAATAAAAAAAAAATTGACGTTCCAAAGTGATCATTGTGGATGAGGCATAATTAAAAAAAATGATGTACCAAAATGAACACAGTGGATGTTGCATAATAAAAAAAAAAATTGACGTTCCAAAGTGATCATTGTGGATGAGGCATAATTAAAAAAAATGTGGATGTTCCAAAATAAACATGATGAACGTTGCATACTAAAAAAAAAAAAAAAATTGGATGTTCCAAAATGATGATGATGACCTTTGCAAAAACTATGAAAGTTATCTCATGTCCCTCCACCACCATTATATACCTAGAATCAAGCAAATTTACAGTAATTTTATAGTACACACAAGCCGTGGGCTCCCTACAAAAACAGTATGAAAATTACGGCAAACGAAATATACGGTTTACGGTATTCATACAGAAATATTTTGTATGGGACAATTTTTTTTTTGTATGAAAGTCAATTTTTTTTTCATGGAACCGGATATAAAAAAATGTCCTCTGCAACATTAGTTTTTGCACCAACGCTGTAAGACTTATACTTTCCGAGATACGAGGTGGATGGGAGCGAATGGGGGACAAAAGGGGTACTTTAGGATTTATTCCCAACTCACCGGAACTCCCTCTATACGATCCCACCAAACATTTCCCCCCTACGAGGTGGCATCTGGGAGAACAATGATGTCAATCAGTCAGTGAGTCAGTGGTAATCGAGCTTTATATAATATAATATATAGAGAAACAACCAGACCCGGAACAAATATCTGTAGATCATGCAAACATTTGTTCCGCAGCGGGGATCGAACCCGCTACCTCCCGCGTCTCAGCAGGTTATTCGCCCACTGCACCACGGAGGTCGTCGATTTAAGAACGGTTCTTACAGTTTTAATGACCTTTCTAGCACAAAATCCAAACCAGACTTCGTTTATAAAATATAGTTACCTCGCAGGCCATTTACCACAGACCATTTACCGTTACGTACACACCAATTTCCTCGGAAGTTTAAAAGCACTCTGGCGACCTCCATGGCTCAGTGAGCGAATAGCCGGCTGAGACGCTGGAGGTAGTGGGTTCAATTCCCACCGCGGAACAAATGTTGCATGATCTACAGCTATTTGTTCCAAGTCTGAATATTTTGCTATATATTATGTGTAGAGGTCCTACCCAGGCTTCAATGATAGACTCGGTACTGTGCAAAAGTGGACTGTATTTACTTTTCTGCTTAGTTGCTAGTTTACAAGGTATAAATCGAATGATCACAAATTTCTGCTTTTTTTTTTTTTTTTTTTTTTTCGAATGGACTAATCTCGCTGTTGGCCTCTGAGGCCGTGACAGCTTAACCGAACTTTTGGCGAGCGCAGATGGCGCTCAGCCCAGTAAGTTTTTTAGGCAACTAGCGCAAGGGCACCACTTAGGTACGAACCTCGGCTTGGGCTGTTGCCGGGATGGGGATAGGAGAGAAACGCCCGGGTACATGTCTGTACCTCGTATAAGCGGCGACTGAAGGGACTCGTCGACCTCGCCGGCGAGGTCGGTGTTTCTGTGAAGTGTTTGCTCTGTCTGATATAGATGACTCACCTTCCGCATTAGCAGAGGTGATTTCGTCATCCGGGTCTCCAAGAACGTGTCTCGGACGACGGAGGATTTTGTTGGCGGGCGGATCCAACGGGTAAACCGGAATGGTGTGTACCAAAGGGTTCGGATGATTAGAGGCAAGTTCATAAAACCGCTTGGAAGCGAGCTTCATGAACCTGGCTACTGATTCTAGTTTCAAATCGCGATGTAGGTCTTTATTGCGAAAGTACCAGGGCGAGCCTGAGGCTTTTCGCAAGAAACGATTTTGAATAACCTGAATGGCACCAACTTTAGGAGAGTGGGCAAATACTACAGATGAGTATGTCATAATGGGGCGAATGCACGCTTTGTAAAGAGTCACCTTATTTTTAAGGGACATTTTACTTTTCGCGCCTAGAAGTGAGGACAATCGTCCTAGGGTGAACTTTGCTTGGTTGCACCTCTTAGTGATGTGCAACCTAAAGGAAAGACGCCTATCGAGGATGACACCCAGATATTTGGCTGATGGGGCCCAGCGAATGGGCTGGCCAAATAGAGAGATCGGTTTGGGAGTGAGGTTTCTCCGTGAGAAGTACACTGCTGTACTTTTCGACGGGTTTACCTCGATCCGCCACTTGCGGAACCAAGTGGCTAATGAGTGAAGGGCAGCCTGCAGCCTTATACCCACCCGATCAGGATTCCGATTGGATGTGTACAAGGCTGTGTCCTCTGTGTATAGGGCTATTTCCACTTGAGGAGTGCGGGGGATATCGCTGGTGTACAGCGTGAACAGGAGGGGGCCGAGAACGGAGCCTTGAGGGACTCCTGCTCTGACTGGTCTAGGACTAGAGAGAGTGCCTTCCACGGTGTAGCGAAAGCTGCGACCTTGTAAGTAGTCTCGTATGATGAGCACGAGTCTGTCTGGGACTCCGAGTTTGAATAGCTTGTAGATCAAGCCGTTGTGCCAGACTTTGTCGAAAGCTTTCGCTACGTCGAGGAAGACGGCACCAGTATCTGAAGGCCAGGTACTTTGCCAGTTGGAGAGGACATGCTCCGTTATGCGGAGCACCTGTTGTGGGCATGAATGTTGGGCTCGAAAGCCAAACTGCTCGTCGGGAAGGAGTTTGAACTCATTGACATGAGCCCAGAGGCGCTTCATTAGAAGACGCTCATATATCTTGCCTAGACTATTAAGTAGACTAATGGGACGATAGCTAGTTGGGTCGTTTGCCTGTTTGCTGGGTTTTCGGATGCCAATGACGTTGGCTTCCTTCCAAGCATCAGGGAAGGTGCAAGTTTCCATAGCCGCATTGAAGATGCAGACTAGGATGGATGTGGATAAGGGGAACAGAGAACTGTTTGAGTACTCTGTTAGAAATGCCGTCGGGGCCGGAGGATTTCTTTGGGTGTAGGGCCTTGATAGTGTCAAAGACTTCAGAGGGCTCAATCGGATCAAGTGGGGAAGTAGGGGGTCGGGAGGCTAAGCGGTCAACCTCGCTGTTCACCGTATGGAGGTGAACAGGGTCGACGGGTTCGAGACTGGGCGAGCATTGAGATTCGAGGGTTTCAGCCAGGAAAACGGCTTTTTCCTCGTCTTCGAATGCTGGAGGGTGATTTGGTCGGATAAGGGGAGGCATCGGAGCGAGAGCGTCCGCTTTCATGGAGCGAGCTAACCTCCAGTAGGCCAGATGGCTAGGCTCGATCCCCGAGAGCAGGCTCTCCCACTCACGATTGCGATGTTCTTTAATGCGCTCTCTCACCTCACGGTGCAGGGAGCGCATTAAGACTCGATTGTCGTTAGTGGGGCAGCGACTATGAAGTCTAACTGCGGCGTTAGCTTCAGTCATCAGCCGTCTGATATCATCTGGCAGGGGGCCCCGGTGGTCATCCACTACGGGCACCTGCTTTGATGAGTCTCTGACTGAGTTTGTGATATGTGTGGTAAGGGCGTCAACCGCTACCGTAATATCACCAGATGTCCGAATGACAGAAGGGATCCTATCTAGGTCAGTCGAGTGCGCAGACTTTAGGGCTTTCTCAAGTTTATGCCACTCTACCACAGTCTTGGTGGCAGGGGGCTGGTCAGTGGGAGGGCCGAGTAAGAGCATTACCGGTCGATGATCGGAATCGAGCTCATGAATGACTTCGATTAAGCGTAGCCGAAGGGCTACGTTTTTGAGAAGTGCAATGTCAAGGAGCTCGGGGGGAGTGGAAGTAGGGAAGCGAGTCATGCCCCTAGGGGCAATGATGTCGAAGTTAAGGGGTTCAACTAGGCTTTCTAGTTGTTTGCCTTTAGAGTTCGTCATGGTGCTATTCCACATGACGTTTTTGGAATTGAAGTCACCCGCCAATATGACGGAGCTTCCTAGACTGAACAGGGCTTGCAGGTCACTCTCGAATTGAGGTGAGCGAAGCTTGCCGGGAGGGACATAGCAGGATGCAATAATGACCGAGGAATGTCCGGTCATTGCTAGCCTGCAGACGGAGGCTTCTATGTAAGACAGAGAAGGGGGATCAAGAGGCATGCAGTGTAGAGCCTTCTTGTAGTAAATGACAGTGCCGCCCTTTTGAGCTAGCAGTCTGTCGTTGCGTACGATTTGATAGTTGGGGATTTTAGGGTCCCGATGACCGGGCTTTAAATTTGTCTCTTGTACTAGCAAGATATCAAGTTGGTGCCTGTTTAGAAAATCTTGGATAATAGAACGCTGTCTTGAAAGACCGTCAGCGTTGAAGAACGCTAGTGATAAAGAACGCGGTTTTTTCCTTTCCTTTTGTACAACCATTTTGGGGCCTAAAAGGGTTTGGAGGAGGACGAAGCTGCCTTAACGGCGGCGAGAAGAGCTGAGTGCGCCTCAAGGGCAATCAGTTTTTCGAGGGTGGAGTTTGCTTGCCTAAGTTTTTGTGCAAGCACGCGAACCTCGGCAAGGTCGATGGAGGAGAACTCCATGATGAGAGCCAAGTCGGCAGCAAAGTCCGACTTGCCCATTTTAGAAGGGGGGGCTGGCTCAGAAGAGCGCGGAGAGGGGGCCGTTGCCTTAAGGGCTAGGCTCGAATATGGCAAGGGCTTGGCCCATGCTGAGCTTTTGGGAGGTTGCGCCTCCTGCGAGGGTACCAAGGTCAACTTTGAAGTTGTTTTGGTATACTGCGGAGAAGGTCGGAGTTGACTCCTACGAGCCACCACCCTGCTGACTTTGGGCGCCGATGGACAACCACGATAATTCGCAGTGTGTCCCACGGCACCACAAAGCACGCAGCTTGGCGGCTCGATGGTGTCTCGAGTGCGGTTGCAGTCAGAGGTGCCATGGTCACCCAGGCACTTGACGCAACGGGGGCGGGCGTGGCAGTTTTTGGCCGAGTGGACGTACAGCTGACATCTATGGCACTGACTAGGAGTGCCCTTTCGGTGGGGGGGTTCAACCCGGAGGCCGGAGAGGTTGTTGACCATCTTCAGGTTGAAGATGGCCTTCCCTGCCGGTGACAGCTCTAGTACTACGAGTACTAGATTGTAGGTGGTCTTACCGTTATGCATACGGTGGACCTCCTTTACTGGGAAGGACTGAGCCAGTAAATCTGACTTAATGGATTCAGTGGAGTGCTCCGCAGGGAGGCCGCGGATCACAACTCGAAGGAGCCGTTCGTCTTCGAGAGCATAGGTGTGGTAGCCTATGTGCTCTTGACGTAGGAGGGAAGTGAGGCGACGATGGTCGTCTGACGTGGGGAGTAGGACTTTAATAGCGTCCTTTGTGTTGCGGGCGTTTGTGAATGAGATCTTATTCTCATTACACAGATAGGAAACTCGGTCCCACTTGCCCTTTTCGCGGATGAAAAGGGGCGGGGGAGGCCTTTCCTTCCTCGCGGCAGTGGAAGCCGCGGGGGGAGAGGCGGGGCGGGCAGGCTGCGAGGCCGAGGGAGGGGTTGCCTTTTTGGCTGGGGGGGAAACGGAGGAAACCTTCTTCGACGAAGAGGTCTTCTTCGAAGAGGGCTTCCTCCTCTTACCACCCGTGACGAGGGTGAAATCTTCCTCCGAGTCGGAGGAAGAGGAGTTTGATGCCTCTGCGGAAGACGCGGGGCGTAGAAGGAGGTCGATCTCCATATCGTCCTCGGGGGAGGGAGGGTCCGGAGATTCCGGAGAGTCTAAAAAGACTCTGCGAGGTGAGGCCTCTCGAGAGTCGGGCTTTTTCGATGACGAGGGAGGCGCTGAGGCAGGAGGTTGAGGGGAGGGGGCAGGCTTACGAGCCGCCAGTGGTGCCTGAGGGGCTTGCTGAGGCTTCCGAACCTCGTTAGTGGCCTGAGGGGCCAGGGCAGTCATGCGGGCCGCCGGGGGTGCCAGATGGGCTTTCAGAGGCTTCCGGGCCTCGTTAGTGGCCTGAGGGGCCGGGGATGGCTTTCGAGCCGCTGGGGAGGCCAGAGGGGCCGGCACGGGCTTCCGAGCCACATTTTTGGCCAGAGGGGCCGGAGTGGACGTGACGACGTCCATTAGACGCGGGAGGGAGGCAACCGATTGTTGCTCCCTCATAATACGTTGACGAATATCGACGGGAATGTTCTCGTACAGTAACCGGATAAAAGAACCCGGTACCTCAACGAGGTCATCCCCGGCGATGTCCATCTTAACTCTCCGGGGGGGAACACCCGGAGAGGTGAGGGGGTGCGTGGTCCTCCCGTCGGGATAGACAGGAGGGGTGAGGCCTAAGTGTCCTACCTAAAGTGTGTCCCTTTACCGCTCTTACGGGGTATGAGGGGTGTGTCCTAACCGATACTTGGTGTCGGCGAGGGAAGCCCCCAAGGCCGGTGGTACCAAGCCCAGCCGGATGTAGCGTTCCTCAGGAGAGGAAAGCTGGCGTTCCGGGTCCACGCCCAGTCTAGTTTGTGTTAACACCGCAAGGTATCCACCAGACCGACCACTAAACGTGGATTTGGGCTCTTAATGGTAAGAAACAAGAGTTTGCCCTGAAAAGGACAAAGTCCAATAAAGGACTCTTCTGAGGTGTACTCGCAAGCGAGCGCACACAACAGAGCAAATGGCAGATGCCAAGTGCGGCGCGGGGCGCGAGGCGCGGGGCGCGAGGCGCGGGGCGCGCGGCGCAAGTCGCGATGTGCGGGGCGCGGGGCGCGGGACGGCGCGGGGGCCGGCGAAAGCGCGCGAGCGGAGCGGAGCAGACGTGTTGCCGGTGCGAGGACCGGCGAGCGAATCACACAAATTTCTGGACGTGTCTTCATCTCACACACCGGCGAAGCCGGTGTGGGGGATGCAGTGCCGGGCTTTTTGGCCCTTTCCTGCGGAGTTCTTACCGCCCCCCGTTTCTACGGGGGGGTCATCGGGTCGGCTCGCGGAGCCTCAGGTTTGCTACTCACGCGTTACTGGCCGCCCGATGCTCACTCCGCAGGGAGGATCTTCGGACAGTCGCCGCGCAGGTACCTTCAAAGGAAGATGGGTAGGGGGAAGGGATGAGGGAGGGATACCCCTATCTGACGACGCCTGGTCGTCGTCAGTGTCTGTGGCCAGTTCCCGCGGGTACGGCTTACTCTTCGGTGGTCTTTCTGCGAGAGGGGCCAGTTCTCGCAGATGAGAGTAAGTGGAGTTATCTAGGCGCTCGAACATCCTGGTCGCTAAGCGGCCTATAAATTGATCCAGACTTTCAATTTTCAGGTCCCGCTGTATGGTGGCGTTTCGAACGTACCGTGGCGCGTTTACGATCGTCCGGAGGCATAGGCTTTGCTGACTTCGCAGTATCTTTCTGTGGCCTTTGGCTAGCAAAGCATACCACGCGGGGGCCGCGTATGTGAGACGCGGGCGGACGTACGTCTTATACAATCCAACCTTCATTCGGAGCGGAATGTTGGACTGCAGGACGGGCTTGAGTAGCGCTCGGGTTACGCTCGCTAGACCGCGGACGTCCCTTGCGTGCTTTCTCATCGTGAGGTTGCGGTCTAGAGTTACTCCCAGGTATTTCGCCGTGTGCGACCAGGCCACGGATTGATCCTCCAGAGTGAGCTTCGGCGGCAGGGTGAGCCTCTTCGAGAATGCCACCGCCTGTGTTTTACTCACGTTGACACTCAGTCTCCATTTAGTAAGCCAGGCGGGGAGCTCTGTTAGGACCCTTTGCATTTTGGTGGCGGCGTGGTTGAGGTTCATCGACTTGGTGATGTATGCTGCGTCGTCCGCGTAAAGGGCCAACAGAGCGTCTTCGGTGATGGGAATGTCATCAGTGTATCGTGAGTAACACACAGGGGAGAGGCAGCTGCCTTGCGGTACTCCCGCCTCGATTGGTCGTCTGGAGGAGAGCGCTTGCTCCACGCGCACTGAGAAGCTGCGGCCATGTAGGAACGACGCTATTACCTTCACCACCTTCTGCGGTATTGGTGAGGTAGCCATCTTGTAGAGGAGTCCCGCGTGCCAGACTCGGTCGAACGCTTTTTCCATATCCAGGAATACTGCGACTGAGTGTTCGCGCCTGTTGTAGGCGGTGGTGAGGTGATGCAGTACCCTAGTCAATTGGAGCGTCGTGCTGTGTTCAGACCGAAATCCGTATTGTTCTGGACGCGGGGGGATATAGGGATTTATGTGGGTGAGGAGGAGCTTTTCAAACAGTTTCGATAGGCTGGGAAGAAGGGTGATAGGACGGTAGCTCTCTGGGAGCAGGATGTTTTTGCCGGGTTTCGGTATCATGATAACCCGGCCGGATTTCCAGGGGGAGGGGAAGTGACCGCTTCGCATGATCCCGTTGAAGAGCCGGGTCACGGAGGCGATCGTTTTGGGGGGGAAGTGACGGATGGCAGCGTTCGTTATATTGTCTTCGCCGGGTGCCTTCCTTGGCTTTGTCCGACGTATGGCCCGTTGGACTTGCCCGGGAGAGAAGAAAATACCTTCTGCGGTGTCTGCCTCCTGGGTATCGGCCTTGAGGTAGTTTTCGACAAAGGCTTCCACTTCTATTGTGTGTGCCGGGTCTTTGTCTGGGTTGTTTTTGAACTGTGCCTCAAGGCTATCTGCGAAGATTTCCGCTCTGTCTTCAGCTCGGTATCTGGGGTTACCATCTTGGTGTCTGAGAGGTCGAATCGGGGTTGGTGTGTTCCTCAGCTGTCGACAGAGTTTGTGGAGTGATGCCCAGTCATCTGTGGCGTCATCTATCTTTCTCTCCCATTTCTTGGCTTTGTCTTCTTGCAGCTCTGCCTTCACCTCGTCGCAGAGGGCGTTCAATTTGGTTTTCAGACGTGGGTCCCTTGTTCTCTGCCACTCTTTCCTCAGCCTACGTTTCTCTGAGAGAAGTCTGGTCAGGTGTGCCGGTGTTTTGGTGAGTCTGTTTTGACGTGGTGGTAGTGAGGCTTCGGAAAGTGCCCTTTGGATTGCGCTCGTGATCTCCCCGGCCAGTTTGTCCACATCTGCGGGGTTTTTCACTGGCCTTGTGGGGGTTGCGGTGTGTAGGGCTTCTGAGAACAAGGCCCAGTCGATTCCAGGTCTTGGTGGAGGAGGTTTTAGGGCGGCCGGGCTGGTTTCCACAACCATCAGGATTGGTTGGTGGTCCGACTGCAGTTCATCCAGGAGTACCTCCAGCTTTGGGTGTTGAGGCAGCTGTGCGTGGACTGCGAGGTCGATGACGTCTGGGAGTTGGTTGGCTATCTCTGGATAGTGGGTAGGCGTATCAGTGCCTGCGACCTCGTAGCCGTGAGTATCCGTGTATTGCTGGAGGATACCCCCGTCTCTGTTTCTGGTGTTCGAGTTCCAGTTCCTGTGCTTGCAGTTCCAGTCCCCGGCCGCTATGATTGGGCGTCCCGGTGCGGTTGGCAGCAGCTTTTGTAGGTCCATATGTGCTAGGGGCGTTCCTGGGGGGTGGTAGATGGAGTGGACTTGGATGGGTGTTCCGTCTATGCAGATCTCAACCCCCAGTGCCTTCATGGACCTCAAATCCAGCTCTGGGAGCGGCTGGTGTATCAGGCGTCTCCTCACCAGGACGAGCAGGCCCCTGATGCATCTTCCTTCCGCGTTCTGGTCGTCCCTTCGGTAGATGTGGTAGCCCGGGAACTTTGGCTTGTCTGATGGCTTGAGGAGGGTCTCGCTGATGAGAACCACGTCGATGTTCTGCTCTTTCAGTAGGGGCCTCAGTAGCAAGGTTTTGTTCCCTTTGCTCTTACTTGTGAGGCCCCGAGCGTTCCAGAACAGGATTCTTAACTCCCTACCTTGAAGAGTTTCCCGATCCCGCTGAGCACTATTGGGATCGGGTCTCCCCCCGTTCGTAGGGTTTGCAGAACCTCCTGCAAGATTTGTAAGGCCGTGTCCAGCAGCTCCAACCGGTCGCTGTCGTAACGGTGAGTGGTCTTGGGCGGTAGGGGTGCAGGTCTGTGCGGTTTCCCCCCCCTGCGCTTGGGTTGTTGCGGTGGTGGTGGTTGCGGGTTGGAGTGCTGGCTCAGTGGGTGGTGTCCCTGTTCCTGGGGGGCGGGGGTCGGGAGGGCTCCTGGCCTGGGAGTCCGTTTCCCGATCACCGCTGGCAGATCGGTCCGAGGGGGCTGCGGGGGCCCTGGTGGGGGAGCGTCTGAGTCTGAGGATGAGGGGTCCTCTGTCACTCTCATCCGCTTGGTCTTCCTCCTCCTCTTTTTGGTGGCCTTCCCTGTCTGCGGGTTATTCGCTGGGGCCATCAGCGACTGGCCCGCGGTCTCCTTCACCGTGTGGTGGAGGGGTGTGTATGGGGCCGGGGGCCGAGTCTGAGTCTGGGTCTGGGGGAGTGCGGGGTTTTGAGCTCCGCTGTTCGCAGAGCGCTCCCTTCTACCTCCTCGATGGGGGGCCGCGGACGCGGTGGAATGGGCCGTGGTGCCCGCCCTCTTGTTCCTCGCCTCCTTTTTATATACCGGGCACGTCTTGTTGTTGGCGGTGTGCGCCCCCTCACAGTTTATGCACGTTGGGGGCATTTCGCGCGGTCGGGGGCAGTCGCCCGCGAAGTGCGGTCCTCCGCACCGTACACAGGCGAGTGGTCGGTGGCAATTGTGGCTGCTATGCCGGAAGGCTTGGCAGCGGTGGCACTGGGCGGGGCCCTTTTTACCCCTCCAGCTTTCTATTACCACCCCGGGCATGTTCAGCAGCTCCGTCACATTATAAATGTCCGGGGTGAGGTTGGGGGTTTTCTTAAGGGTGCCGAAGAATATGCACCCTGGGCGACCTTTGGATGGGCGGACGGCCCGTATGGCCTCCGGTTCGTAGCCTAACCGGCGGAGGTCGCCCTCTATTTCTTCGGTTGGGGTGTCGGCGGGGAGTCCACGAATTGCCACCTTAAGATTGAGCTCCTCGGGGAGAGCGTACGAAAACCATACTACTTTTTCCGTACGCTCTATTGTGGTCAGGTACGCCTGTACGGTGCGGTATTCCTCTCCGGTCGCTGGCGAGAACCTAACTCCTTTTCCGTACGGGCGGGCATTTGGTGGGTGGCCTAGACGCTCCTTGAGCGCTCTAAAGTGCGTGGCCCAGTTGGGTAGCACTTCCACTATTAGTGGGGGGTACCTCGGCTTAATAGCGGCGGTCGGCTTGTCGGAGTTTGACGCGCCTTCCGGGCTATGAGGCCGAGGGGGTGGGGGGGTGGCAGATAATGCGGGTAGTGTGGGTGAAGGTACCTTTTTTGCTCCTGCAGCTGATGCGTAGGAGGCAGCCTTTGATGTGGAAGGCTGCTGTTGGTCCTTGGGTGGTGGCTGCGGGCGTTCGGGTCTGGGCTCGCGTTGCGGGAGTGGTGGTGTGGGGTGGGGCTTGGCGCATCTGCGCTTCACCTCCTCCTCCGATGGGCTGTCGTCGGCCCGCTTCCTACGCAGGCCTGGGATCGGGACGTCTGGGATCTCGAGGGTTTTGTGCCTCTCCACTGCGGCAGCTTCCTCGGGTGTGGGCGTCGCTGGGGCCGAGAGGTTCCTCTCGTCCTCCTCAAGAGTGCTCCTCAATACGCTGAGGTATTTGGTGGGGAGGCACTTTGCCTCGATTAGCCTTTCCAGGATGATGTAGCTTCTGTCGATCTCGGATCTGGGCGACAGAGGCTTCATCACCTGTGGCTTGGGCGGATTTGGCGGAGGCATCTTGTCCGCGGAGGTGGGTGGGGTTCCTACCGGCACTGGGCGCGGCATTGGGGTGCTGGGCTTCTTCTTTCTCTTCTTTTCCAAGAAGCGTTCAATCACCTGCCCTACGATCTCGGATCGCGAGCGCGAGGCCGAGCTGTCGCGGCCCGAGCTGGACGCGCGACTCGAGGGCAGGGATGTGTCGGAGGTTTCCGGGAGCAGGGAGTCCTTACGGGAGCTCCGACCTTCACGGGCGGGCCCACCGGAAGGGGCGTTAGTGTCCGACATCGCGCGTGGTTACACACAACACGGAACCAACAGAGTTAAACGGCACAAAACTACACAAAACACGAAACACGTAGTTGCGGCACTCGCCTTCGCGCGACCGGGGACTAGCGAGACGACGCCGGCACCGCGAAACCGTAATCCCGTTCGGGTTTAGCGGCTCGCGGTACTGGGTACTGCTGTCTCGCAGTCCGGAACTCGAGGGGGAAGGCGGTCCCCGCACACTTTTTACAGCGGGTCGGACTCGGCAGACGTTTCCAGAAGAAAACGCTGCCGAGATCGTTCGGAGCAAAGGGTCCGTGCGCGCGCGAATACTGTGTGGACGCGGTAGGCGAATGAGCCGGTCATAAAGATAAAAAAAAAAAAAAAAAAAAAACACAAATTTCTGCTTGAAAACGGTTTACCTTTATACAAAACTACTCCTCGCCCTAGCCATGGTGCGGGGATCGTAATTCACGCTTTCACAAATCATGTTATACAATTCTTAATACATCGAAGTTTCCAGCAAAGTTAGACGGGGACTTACATGTAGCTATCTCACTCTTTTGACCTTTACAAGTTTAAACCGTTACAAGTTTAGCTACCTATTAACATTTGAATCTGATTCGATCTTATAACTACCTAATACATTTTAAATCTAGATTCGATCCTGCCCCGTCTTTGATCGTCCGTTACATTATGAGAGATGGTACTACAGTGAAACTTGGTTAAGTGGGACCTGGATAAGTGAGAAACCTCCATAACTGGAACTCATGCTGAGGTCCCAACACTTTGGCACTGAATTACCTCTGTTAGTGGGACGAGGTAAACCTGGGATTTGTTCTTTCGATTTATCATCATAGATAACATTGTTTGTTTACTCATTCTTATTCTACCCACAAATTCCACACGTAATTCCAAGTACGTAAGTACAAATTTTGAGCTTCAATTACCTTCAGTTTTAGTTTCGCTTTACTATCATACAGATGTTTATTTGAAAAATGTCTGATCCTGAAGATTGGAACTTAGCCATCAGCAACGACAATAATCAACAACCAACATTCGAAGATTTTATAAACGTCGATGACGGTTTAATAGTTTCAGGAGAACTTAATGAAAGCGACATTGTTCATGCCTTCTCGTCTTCTTCATTGGAAAATGAAGAAGAAGACGATGAAATGAGCGCGGAAGTAAATTTAGTAAAAATTTCTAAACGCGAAGCAGTAAAAGCACTAGAAACCAAAGCATATTTGATAAAATTTATAATATCGAAAAACATCTGATGGCTGATACTTCCAAACGACAAACTAAAATGACAGATTTTTATAATTGATACATTCTGTTTCCATATTCGTACATACATATTACGTGTAAAAACGTGCTTGAATATTTTTGTTGATTACATTTGTATGATTACCTTTAAGTACATAATATTTTTTTTATTAAAACTCATTTACATACATAACACGTTATTTTATTTAATGATCGCACCTGTATATCTGAGACACTGGGTAAGTGGAATACCTCTATAAGTGAAACGACATTGCAGGTCCCTTGATGTCTCACTTAACCAGGTTTCACTGTATATATTATATGTACAAAAAACTAATATATACATAAGTATTCTATCAGTTGTCTGTTTCCCATAGTACAAGTTCTGCTTAGTTTGGGGCTAGATAGCCCTGTGTGAAATGTCCAGCAATATTTATTTATTTATTATTTATTTAATTTTTTGTAACATCTGCATTGTAGTAATTTTACTATTATAAATATTCAATTTTAATTTGATAGTGAGGATCTTACCAGTAAAAGACTGCTGCAAGTAAGCGTGTCTCCTGACAGCTGCTGTCATCTTCCTCCCGCGGTACCGCCTGTACTTCAGCAGCAGATCCAGAACGTAGTCTACTCCGTGGAGAGGTTGCAGCCTGATGTATCCGTACAGGAGTTCGTTGAAGTCGATGACGCGACCGCGCTGTCTGGAAGGGGCGTTGATGATCTCCATCACCTAGAATGCAGAGAATTTTAAAGTACCTAAATACAAAACCTCATGTGCAGTTCTATTCTTTAAAAAGCACAATTGTGATCCCACACACAATGAGTGAGAAGTAAGTGATTTTATCAGCCAACATCTGTACGATCTCGTGTAGAAATATTTCTATATTCTACATTTAAATGAAATTTTACGTTGTTTTTTCACAGAAAGAAATCTTAGGGGTTTCGTGGCAGCCTGGTCAATTTGTCTGAGTCGAAAATAATGATAATATTTTAAAACGTTTATAAATAGGCACTTTATAATGTTTGTAAATTACTAATATGTGCTCGTAGCAATTGAACAACATCAATACAGCCTAAATTAGTGGAAAATCTCAAAAATATCTCACCTCTCTAATGACGTCATCGAGCGACTCTTTTAATGGACCCTCGATCCTCCTTTTCGGGTTAGAGTGGCTCACGGAGTAGATTGACTTGCTGATAAAGTCAAAAGGAACTGTATCCTCTATCGTGTCCGCTTTGTAGCGGTTGAAGTCTATTGGTGCTCCTGGAATGAACAAGGAAGGATTCAAAAAGTTATAAAGATTTTTCTAAGTAGCACATTTTAGTCTTACCTCGGAATCGTTTCCTCTCTATAGGGATCCAATCCGTTGTGACTTTAACCTAACTAGCAGTAAATAATATTACTGCGTACTTTAAGGTACATACCGAAGACATAACTCGTACTTACTAAGACGTCTTCCAGAAAAAAACGAGTGTACTTTAGACCACACGACTGAAGTAAAACTATCTCCCTCTCAACTTCCGTTCGCCTCGCCCGATCACACTTTTTATAACGCTCTCGTCACGCATTCACCAGCTTACTCTCCAAGTCAAGCGTGCGTCAAGAAGTTTTACTTCAATAAATCCTTGAGTGACTATTTCAGTCTACTAATTTGTTCAATGAGAGAGAATATTTGTAGGAATCTGTTGAAGTTGTCAATTCCTGAATTAATAGTTATGGTAGGCATACTTTACCATATCTTGTTAAGATATAGGCAGGTTGAAGTAACGCGATTTTTGGCCCAATTTTTTATTAACCGCCATCAATAGAATTTACCTAATTGCAGAAGTCTCTTGCTCACCTAATATAGTATTGTTTCCCAGATACTCCGGGTCGCCAACCTTCGCAGGGAATAGCGGGACTCCTCCAGGCAGCTCATATTCCTCCACTTGATCCTGGGAGACGCCTAGCTCGTGGAGAGACATGGCGATGTCTCGGTGAAGGTCCAGAGAGCGGTCTCGGAGCTCTTGAATTCGAAGGTTCTAAAAATAGGTAAAAACTAATAAGATGATAATAATAATAAGATGAGTTGATCATTAATCTAATTTAGTTCTTTCCAAGTGTTAGATCTTCGTACGTGTTCTTATTAGTAGGGATATGTGCATTTTTGAACTAGTAAAATTGGACTTAATTAGGAAAACTCCTTGTACACCTAACCCTACTATGTAAATGCCGCTACAATTTATCTATGAAGACGAAGATGAGATTTTTTCCTTGGCTAATCTTGGAGTTTCAGTATATGAATTGGTTTTCGTTTGTACATCAAATAATACAATATCAATTTATCATATAATACTTATACATATATATATTATCAGCAAAGTATAAATGACTTATGACTTACATTCAACATTTTTAAGATTTTTGCCTGTTATCTTCAAGGTTGAATACAAAAAAAAATTGAACTCTGTCACGATTTTAAATGTCTTGTAATATCATTTAATTTGTATTTGAGAGATAAGCCGGCATAATGGGTATTATGTAACATGTAGTAGTATTTCAAATACCAAAGCACGCCGACATCTACCCACATTAACTTTTTAATAAAATTATGAGAAAGTTCGACTAAGAGTAAGGAGTAAGGACCATAATGAGTCCCAGTACCCCAGTAACCCTATCCTACCGTATCGCTACTCCGATAGCAAAGTCACATTGACCCGCTCTCGCTAATGCGTCTATTTACCTCATATTATCTTGTTTACATCCGACATCCTAATCGTCGGTAAGTATAATAGCACAATTATTTAATAATAATTTGTCGAATCCATACTTACACTCTTATTTATAATAGTCCACCTAGCCGTTTTCAGCTACGGTGACTGGGCTTATGCTTTAATTAGAGGTTGGGTGTTTTGCCCTTATGTGGCTTATATATTCAATTTTTGCGCTAAATGTTTTAGTGCAAAAGCACACGTTAGAAAGCCATTATTAAAGTTGTAAGATATATTAGGAGGCGGTCTATTTTTGAGTTGGTCACGTTTGGCATCTAGTTCGCGTCTTCTTTCGTTTTCAAAACTTACACTTACAGTCTTATACTACAGTCGGCATTAGAGTCGATGACTTTATCAGAATTCAGACATGATTTAGAATTTTACATTTAAATTTAAACAATTTATTGTTTTATATTTTACATACAAGCTGATGAAACTTTTAACTTAGTTTCAGTGCTTATTCAGTGTTCTAAGTCTGTTTATCGTAGCTACATCTATACACTATATGTGCTATCATCATCATCAAAATATAGACGTAAGCTGGACGTAAGTCCGCACTCCCAAGGTGTGCCACTGAGCCTGTCTTCGGCTTTTCTCGTCCAGTCTCTGCAAGCTGCAGTGTGGAAGTGCCTTACCACCTTTTTATTACTTTTTGTGGACTTTCTCGCTGTTGGCCTCTGAGGCCGTTGCAGCTTAACCGAACTTTGGGCGAGAGCAGATGGCACTCAGCCCTGTAAGTTTTTATGAGGCAACTAGCGCAAGTGCACCACTTAGGTACAAACCTCGGCTTGGGCCGGGATGAGGATAGGAGAGAAACGTCCGTGTACATGCTTGTATAGGCGGTGAATGAAGGGACTCGTCGACCTCGCCGGCGAGGTCGGCGGATCTGTGAAGTGTTTGCGCTGCCGATAGATCAAAAAAAATTAAATCAAAATGTTTTTATTTCTGTAAAATATAGAACTATAACAAGGTTGTTGGGATCTTTTTTAAGTATATGTACTTGTGTCAGAAGACTCCGCTCTTCAATAGCCATATTTTTTTTTACAGTTTACAGATTTTTACATATAATAGGTTAATAGGTTATCCAACAGTAGCGAGCACATACGGTGGGTGTATATGGGTAGAATGTGTACGTATGTGTGTGTATGTATGTATGTTTGTAGGTGTGTTTGTGTGTGTGTTTGTAAGTCAGGGTGCGTGTACTGTATGAGTATAGGGAGCAAATGAGTGTGAAGTGTGTGTATGCGTGTTTTGGTGTTAAGCTAGACAATAGATCTGCTCGTAGATGACTTAGAAATCTCCTCGAAAGATGATTTCGTCATCCGGATCTCCGAGAACGTGTCTTGGTCGATGGAGGGTTACCTTTTTATTACGATGCACTTCAATGACTATATATGCAGTATATAACTTACAGATATAACTAGGCCATCGTTGACTCAATCCCCACCACCGCGCCCGTCTACTCGCGTGCAGAGGGCTGCGTCGCGCAGTGCGACACGAGACGTTATTCGGAGCGGATCGCACTCACCCTGATGAAGGTTCACGAATTGAACCAAAACATTGTCGGTCGAAACACTGATAAGATGGTACGTGATAAATCCCGTATTTAATCGTTAACTCGTTTTTTCTATTACTATTATGAATTATTGTGTACCATTTATATAAATTCAAAAATACATTTTAAGCTCCATACGTTTTCCTCAAACAGCTAATCTTCAAAGTGTCTATAACAACCGTTTGATCAGGCAATCGTTCTCGGAACCGCCTAATAATACCCATCTGTAAACAGGGTCCCTTTGAGGCGGATCCTAACATCAAAGTAGTGACTGATGTTTACGGCCCACGTGCAGTAGTTTAATAGGAATATCAAACAATAACTTGCGAATATTTTTTTTTCTTAATTTACAATTTGTGAATTTTTGAATGTCCCGATGTTTAGGCACAGTTTTATGCACCATATATCGATATAATCTTCAAATAACCACCCACTCGCAGAGCATATGTTTACCCGTGATTGTGTTTTGTATTGTAGCTTGTGCAGCCAGCAATTTTTAAAACTCGTCACAATGTTTGATGAAGATCTATAAAATTGCATACTCAATGACTTTCATCACAAAAAATGGCCTAATTATTCACATACCTACGTACAAGGCAGTATTTTCCTTATAAGTGGTTTGCACATGTGTTAATAATGAATGTTTCGCAGTATTTGTAAACATGAATGAGTTCTGCGTAAATCTAAATGCGCCGGGCTAGTAGGAAAAAACATCTACTGATTATGAATCAAACTTATCTTTAGTACCGATGACCATGTAATTCAATAGCACTGTTTTCCATCGTATTGACTGGTTATAACATTCTACTTTAGTTTCTTTTATAAATTATAGGCTATCGTTTGACCACGATCTCGCCAGATGGTAAGCGATGATGCAGTCTACGATGGGACACGCTTGCCTACAAGAAACCTGTTCAGTCGCGACTTGAAGACTCCTAGGTTGTAATTATCAGGAAACACAGACTTACCAGATAACGGGCGCGGAGCAATGTTCGAGTCTTGTTGAAATTACACCTAGTTACCGCTTTACATTCCGTTTGACCATACTCATTATTATCCATAGCCTTACTTCACCACTAGGTATTTCTTTTATTCAGGTATAAGGCGACTATGGCACGTGAGGCCGTATGCCAGAATTAATGTCAAAGCTGAACTAATTCCCACCTTTTTATAGTTATAGTAATAATTTTGTTCTGTTAAAAAATCTATGTTTCTGTCTCGAATACGGTACTTTAGAAAATGCTTCGGGGGCTTACATTATTCCATAATGAAAGATGTTCATATCGATGAATACTTTTACCCCTGTCAAGGGAGTAGTCTTATTATGACTACCTCCGTGGCATAATGGACGAATAGCTGGCTGAGACGCAGGAGGTAGTGGGTTCGATTCCCGCTGCGGAACAAATGTTTGCATGATCTACAGGCATTTGTTCCGAGTCTGGATGTTTTTCTATATATGATAAGTATGTATTTACAAAAAAAAGTATGTAAGTATTCTATCAGTTATCTGGTTCCCATAGTACAAGCTCTGCTTGGTTTGGGGCTAGATAGCGCTGTGTGACATGTCCAGCAATATTTATTTATTTATTATGAGTAGTGGTAACCGCTTAACATCGGGTGGGCCATGAACTTATCCCCTCATCACGTTTTAATAAAAAAAACCCCTTGCTTAGGTACAATTTATTTTTATAAGTTATAGGTTTGCTTTTACCACAATCTCGCCTGATGGTAGGCGATGATGCAGTCTACGATGAAAAACGCTTACCTAGAAGAAAGTTGTTCACTCGCGACTTGAAGACCACTAGGTTGTAGTTATATAGAAACACAGGCAAGGTGTTCAACTTTTAAGCGGTGCGCATAATAAAGGTGGATGAATAGCGCTTTGTGCATTTGGAAGGTATGTCTACCGAGTAGTGGTAGCATACTGCAGAGCTTCTGGTTGTCCGATGATAGAATGAGGAATTAAAATTCCTACAACCTTCCGCGAAGAAGCGAACATGTGTACCTTAAAATATGAGTGTATCCTGTACATCTGTCTATGGTCCTTCACAGGATGCAAGGTGATAGCGCGATGCACCTCTCGTTTCTTCAGCCGGTTGATGTAGGCAGCGGTACCACTGCTGTTATGGTGAAGTATTGTCTGCATCTGGAAAGAAGACGTATCTTATCAATTAAACTGGAACGAACTAACATTCCACTAGTAAATCGATTGACTGGACTAGACACTCCAGTATATCTCTACTAAGCCAACCTCTCTCGGTCTAATCCTGGCACCCAACAGTCACATTAGTCTTGACTTGACTCCATATTAAGATTCCCTACGACTAAAACCTACGTGAGAATAGAGAACCAAGGTGATCGACATAGCTCAGAGGGTCAGCAAGCTGAAGTGGCCGGTCATATCTGCCGCAGAACCGATAACCGTTGGGGTAAACGTGCTCTGGAGTAGAGACCACGTCTAGGCAAACGAAATGCCCTTCGGCTAGATAGAGGGACGATTTGCGCGCTGTGGCTGGCAAGGATTGGATGAAAAGAGCTGAGAATCGGGCTCAATGGCGCACCCTGGGAGAGACCTACGTCCAGCATTAGACTGGTATAGGTTGATGATGATTGATGATGATGAAAACCCACGTACCACAGTACCAGTTTCCAGACTCTGAACATAATTTATTTCTTTAAAGATCACGCAAACTTTTGTCCTGCTGCAGGTATCGCATCACCAATTCACCACCTCTTCGATCTCAGTCGGCTACCACCACAGGATTAAAAAAATAGTAATTTTTGGAATTTAAATCATTAAAAACTGCGTATTAAACTAACATTTTAGGTGTCTGGATGCTTTATGCAAAGTTATTTTGTAGTGTAGCACACATCTTTGCTATGCCATGACCTAATTTACATTTCCTGTTCTGTTATGTATAAGTTGCCAGACTAACTCCATTATTCTCATTTATTTTCTAAGACCTTGAGCTCGGAATGTAAACGTATTGAGCATTCAGGTGAGCACACAGAAATAGCAGTCTACACTGTTGCGTTATTGAGATTATCTGAGAAATCTACAAGCTTATATCCGCGATCGCTGTCGAGTGGTACCTGGATTAAAATTAACCTGATTGTTAGCGTGATTTAAAAACAGACACCTAAACACAAATTTCACGTTGAAATATTCTAATCGAATACTCTTTGTGAGAGACTATTTATTGACTTGACTTGAGTGAGTAACATTAATTTTAACTTTTATTCTTATTTAAATTTTGTTTGTAACTAGTGGTTCGCCCGGAACTGAGATCTCTAGACTTGAGACTATGAAAATAGTGCCACGAATTAATAACCAATTTACTTGACCTACAGTTTCATTCAAATTACAGGTAACGGGAGCTCATGTAAATTGGTTATGCTTTTTTAGGGTAAAATAGCAGTTATTCTGGATTTCAGATTTGCCTAAATTTGTGTTACTAAAGCTACAAGTACACTAAAGTTCAGCACTGTGGGGTCACTGGTGTACCCTGTGAATTTTGTCAAAGTTCAGTTTTTATTATGGCTAATAACTTAAAAACTACAAGGTTTAAACTAAAAATAAAAATTGGGTCGAAATGTAATCATAAAGATTTTTTATTAGACGTGCCACTCGACCGGATATTCTCATTTGTTTTTTTTACCCCTGTTGAACCCCAATATCTCAAGAACCCCCCCAAATTTTTAGCTCATTTAGTTGTGACTAAAATCCAAGGTAGTGATGCTATCACTACCTTGGATTTTTGACATTTGTAAAATAAATAAATGATAAACAAACTGACGACTTTACAGAATCGATTCATCATGATCATAATAATCTTAAAACACGTAGTACACTGCTGAACATCTGGACGAATATTAAATATGATGAATACAGAGTTGGATAATAAATTGCAGCATTAGCGGCCACTATAGTGCCTGCAACAAATTTTTATATGACTAGCTGACTCACCCGCGGGTTTGCATGCGTGGTTGTCAATAAAAGCATTACCCTCCTTCTGCGCAGTTGGGTAAAAAGTAATATATGTCTCAATCAGGGTCATAATCTATCTATAAACCAAATTTCATCAAAATCGGTCCAGTCGTTTAGTCGTAAAAACGTAACAAACAGACAGACAGAGAGACAGAGGGACAGAGTTACTTTCGAATTTATAATATTAGTAAGGACTCTGAAGATATTCTTGTTGTTGGACGTATGGAAAGGTTTTTTTAGGCCCGTATACTGGATCTGTGCTCAAGGGGTATCGTATCGACCTTAGGCCAAATTTTGGGTTAGATTCCATTGAAAAAAATTAACAAAATCTTTGCTGGAGTCTCAATTTAGTGTCGAGTCTAGTTTTGACATAAGGGTATTAGTGATCGATGGTAAACTCCTGACAGGGTCTTTCATTATTCGATGAAAATATTGTAAAGTTAGAAGCAAAGTTGGCCACAATCTCATACTAGGTGAAAACCGAATTGAAAGGAATGCAAACTTCGTTTCCCAAGATATTACAAAACCAGTATTTATATAAGATTAGACACACAAAGAGATTAACAACGCTATTGCTTTCGCAATGATCTTACGAACTTGCATGTCAATGCAAAGGATTTCTTACAATCGGCTGTAAATACTTATAATTGGTAGAAATACCTGCCTAATGGATGGGTTCTTTAACCACTTTGCATAATAATACACGTCATATAACTATGCGTATGGATTATACCCACAAAGGTGAAGTGTGAGAAATATCGCAGTCGCAAATAACGTCGTATCCAACAAATAAGGTCACTCTTGCTATAAACATACTTTACAGGAGCAAAAAAACTTTTACGAAAAAAACTTGTTAAAGTACATTTAGTATGCAAATTTGTCAAATAACATTCTAGCAACCTGTTTAAAAAAGTTTTACAAATTTAGCCACACGTTTTCTCTTAGTTTTTACCTTAGTACCTTGCTCCACGAGCTAGTTTCTGCTTGGCTCGATATCAAGTGTTTTTTTTTTATAAAAAGTAAATATACATATATCTATACTAATATTATAAAGAGGAATGATTTGTATTTTTGTATGTTTGTTACGTTTTCACGACTAAACGGCTGGACCGATTTCGATGAAATTTGGTATATAGATAGGTTATGACCGGGATTGAGACATAGGCTACTTTTTACCTAACTGCGCAGAATCATGTTTTTATTGAAAAACTACGCGTGCGAAGCTGCGGATTGGTCATATATATACTATGATTTTTTAATGTTTTTAAGATTACTGTCAAGTTGAAACTAAGTGTTTATTAATTCTTAATTTAGTTGTTTTCATAAATAAAAAGTAGGCTCCCATTTAATCCTCGCTCACCCCCAACTTTTTGTCTTCTCTGTCGCGTTTTAAGTCTCTAAAAAGGACAGTTTATGTTTTATTATTAGCTTTGCAAGCAGATCATATTATTATGTTTCTCTAGTACCTACCTGACTAGACTGAAAATACAGTACATAAGACGGAAGACAGTATATAAGACGGAAGACATGTCCGATAATTTTTTTTTTTTTAAATTGGTTTTTATTTGGCTTTCTGTTTTATTATCCGCCAAAACGCTCTTCATTGACGTGGTCATGACGTGTTCATGAATGTACCACGTACACGTGTGTTTATTATTATAATTAAGAATGCGCTGCTCAGGTATTCCGGCATTTTGTTTTAGTTAGGAGAGTGTTCTACAAGTTTCGATAAACAGAGTTAATGATACTGTTTTTCGTTCAACATAACATAATTATGTTCAGCGAGAAAGTGCAGTGAATTTGGCGTAGTATCAGATCTGTTCGTTTCTACTTCCGTTCGTTCGTTTTCTTCATAATAAGAACTATTCAGAACTAGCTTCCACCCGCGTATGAAGCATTACCATACTTCTGCGCAGTTGGGTAAAAAGTAGCCTATGGCCCAATCCCGGTCATAATCTATCCATACACCAAATTTCATCGAAATCAGTCCAGCCGTTTAGACGTGTAAATGTAAAAAAACAGACAGAGTTTCTTCGAATTTATAATATTAGTATGTTAAGTATTATATTTTGTTTTGTATCATTCTTAGTGGTTTTATTTTGTATATTTATCTTGTATACATACGACATTTAAATTCCTTATTTATATTGAAATTGAAAGCGATACATCTATGCATTTTAAATGGCTATTACTAAAAAACCACTAATTAGTACATTTTATACTATAAAAATATGACAGCTTCTTAGCAACAATCATTGAAGATATTCGAGGAAGAGGAAGACAGTGAATAAGCTACATGAGCTAGACAAAGGAGAAGGAAGAAATAAATTGAGGAACTCGGGACCAGTTTTGTTGCCTATTTCACTACCTCTGAGTAACGCTATCCAACGGATAAAATTATATACGTCTTTTGTTTTCGCATGAAAAAGGAGGTCGTAAAATAAGCACTTAGTCAAATTATATTCCAATTTTAGCATTTATCTGTGACTGACGTATGTTGCGTAGCGTAAGCGCTGAGCATGAACTAAGTAACATAATTTATCTAGGCCTTAGTGACAATGGGATGAGGACTTCGACAGCGGTACCCGGCATACTGACACAGTGGCGAGACCAGTTTTTACAACACCATTGTGTGCAAATACCTTGAGACAAAGCATGGCGACCGCAATCTTAAAGCCGTCCATTCGCTAAGTGACCAATCGCTCATCCAGTCGGGGTACTCATGAAATATGAGTCGCGCGACTGTTTTACCAAAATAGGTGTTAAGAAAGTAACAAAGTCAAATCATAACCCATCTTTTTTAATTAAAGCACTAAGATCATTCTGAAATTTCTGAATCAACATTCCGCATACCAGCCACAGGACGTCCACTGCTGAACATAGGCCTCCCCATACATTTCCAGGGTGACCGATCTTATGCGGCCTACACCCAATGGCTCCCAGCAACTTTTATCATGTCTTCTTTCTATCTAGTGAAGGACCGTCCTACGCTGCGTTCTCCACTCTAGAAACTTTCTGCCCCAACGACGTTTCAACGTGACCCTTGTGATTTTTAATGAATAAAATATTTGACTTTGACTTTAACGGCCGTCAGTTCTGCAGGCTGATGTGCCTTGCCCACTGCCACTTCAGCTTGCTAATCCTCTAGGCTATGTCACTAAGCTTAGAAAAAGGCTTACTTAACTTAAAAAAAAATGCGATTGTTGGCCACGCCGCAAGACATTTGCTTACATCACACGGCATTTCTGGCGATAGGTGAATTTGTCGCGTTTGAATACACTGCTTTAAATAAAGTACTGTTACAAATAGAATACGAGAGTTGTTTATAAACTGGATGTAAGTGATCGAGTTCTTAAATACGTCCCACATTGCTTCACACGGGTTAATTTTCTAAAAAATAAGTTTCTTTAAGTGTAGCTCACTTTATCCATACTAATTGATCGAGCGAAGCAAGATATCTAAATCAACTTGGGCAAATCGGCTTTGTATGTATAGAATAGAATAGAATAGA
This sequence comes from Philereme transversata, assembly GCA_963924445.1. Lineage (NCBI taxonomy): Eukaryota > Metazoa > Arthropoda > Insecta > Lepidoptera > Geometridae > Philereme > Philereme transversata. Next base: position 19,313,910 of record OZ004340.1, read on the forward strand.
AAACGCTTTAGTGTATACCACACTTAAATTAACAAGTCTAATTTAAAGCACTTAAAACTAGACACGCGATAGTACAATTGACGGTCTTATCGTTAAAAGCGATCTCTTCCAGACAACCTTTGGATGGACTGGATTTTACAAGAACGTTAAAGGACAGTAGCCTTATAACTTAAGCTTTTTATTAAGCTGTGTGCTTACATAAACAAAACAAAATAAATAGATACCAGGGTAGGTAATATTAATATAAATGTAATACATAAATATTCTATAATATTAAAATACTAATAATAAATAAAAATACAATTATGAAACACATGTAATACAAACAATAACAACGACAGATATAATAACAAAATAAGATGACTCAGCTCATGTATGTACGCTTTTATAACAAACTCCCAAGGGATGTACAAAAAATGACAATTAACAAATTTAAAAACGTAATTAAACAAAATCTTTATAAAAGAGCCTACTATAAAATATCGGATTATTTAGATGATAGAGAAGCTTGGGATTGAAATTGCTCCAACTCGTTCAAAATGTTACAATTTAGACGTAATTTATGTTCTGTATTATGTATTGTAAAAGGATCATTAAAAAAAACAACCAGCCTTGTTTCTTGCCTTTCTTTCCTGGCTTGGTCGCGAAGGAACAGGCAGTAAAATTGACGTTTCAAAGTGATCCTTGTGATTTTAATGAATAAAAATATTTGAATTTGAAAATTTGAATTTATGTATGTTTGTTTGTCCGAGGATAACTTTCGAAGCGTTGATTTGATCATCGTGAAATTTGATACACAGGTAGTGATGGCACAATTTTGGTGTGACTAAATGAGCTAAAAATGTTGGGGGGTTAGTGAAATATTGGGGTTCCAGAGGGGTAAAAAAAATGAAAATGAGACCATTAGGTCAAATATGACGTGAAATGAAAGGTTTTCATTAGGACAACAAGATTCCGTTTTTATTTTTAGTAAAGTTTTTATAGTTTTTGAGTTATTAGCCATAATAAAAACTGAACTTTTACAAAATTCACAGGGTACACCAGTGACCCCACAGTGCTGTAATTTGATATACGTGTAGCTTAGGTGACACAAATATAGGCAACAGTCTGAAATCTAGAATAACTGCAATTTGTACCCCAAAAAAGTGTAACCTCATAACATGTACTCCTGTTACCAGTAATTTAAATAAAACTGTAGGTCACGTTAATAGGTTATTTATTTCGTGGCATTATTTTGATAGTCAAAGATTAGGTACAAATATTTTTTTTTTTGTTGTATGGGAGACTCGCCAGATCTCAGTTCGAGGCGAACCACTAGTATTATTAATTCAAAAGTAAATGTTTGTAATACATATTTTCATTAACAAACGGCTGGTCCGATTTCGATAAAATATGCTTAGTCAAAAGTAGGTTGAATTTTTGTGAAGGAAAACACAGTCTAAACAGCTCTGTTCGCTAACCCAGTTAATGTGTTAATTGTATTCTTACACCTATTTAAGTTTTGATAACAACAACCGTACAACCATTTTCTGCGAATCAACCATTATTCATTTTAAAACCAAATCCTTACAAACTGTACTTCCGAAACATATGAGAAGGTAGATTTTCAACTTCTTGTTTATTTTCATCCTTTGTAGTTAATCGCTTGACCACTGCCCACCGATAGTAAGGGAAGGTGTGATCTAAGATGGAGCACGCTTGTCTAGACAGAACCTTTTCACTCTGGACTTGAAATTAACATACCTATTGTATATTTTTTACTGGGTTACGGGCAGTTCTTAACCGACTTCAAAAAAAGGAGGAGTTCTCAATTCGTCGCAATCTTTTTTTTATTTACGCCAGGACCGATTCGAGAAATTCTTTTTTGTTTAAAACGGTATACTTCCTAGGTGGTCTAATTGGCACCATGTCAGGATCTGATGATGTGATCCCGAAAAATCAAAGACAACCCTTACATTTAATAGGGATGCATAATGTGTTTTATATATTTTCTAAAAAAAACTATTCTAAAGTCGATTATTTTTTTGTCCTGTTATCATTTTTACATTAATTATCCATACAAATTAGTTGCCAATTGTGAGCAATTTCTTACATTATATGATCCTCCCAACTGATAAATTAATTGAGTGACGTCTACAAACTTTAAAAGTCGGTTATTACAAAGACTCAATTAATCAAAATAACTCTATTTGAAATTGATTCCTTGTCTAGACCACATTTGTGACCTGATTTGCATCTAGACTTCGTACTGACCTCATTAGTTCTGAGAAACGGGAGTGATTATAATTTGGACAAGTGGTCAAAATACAGGGTGCAATGAACTTGTAGATGACATAGATGGTGTCGAGGACCACAATAAAAAATAAATTTAGATGAATGGCACATTAAGCAAGGACACGCCACGGATCTACGTAAAAGCAGATCATATCATTCTAAAATTATAAATGTGAAAGTTTGGATGTTTGTTTATTTATTTGTTTGTTTGTTTGTTACTGAATCACGTCATAACGGCTGAAACGATTTAGATGAAATGTCATATATCAATAGATTATAACCACATGGGCTTTTATCCCATAATTCAGCTCCCATGGGATAAAAATGGTGTGTCAAGTCAAGTTGCAACAGCGAGTTTAGCTTTATTTCTTCCTAAAAAATACAATCCGGGCCTCTTTTAGGTATGAGTAAATAGGTGTCTTCTAGATCTTCGTGCTTCATCTTAGACCAAATCATCACTTACCATCAGGTGAGATTGTGGTCAAACGAAGTTCTATACAATTAAAAAAAAAATCTAAGTTACCTACACATTTAGTAGTGTAACGCGTACGAAGTCGCGGGCAACAGCTACTTGTGTTACACATTTTAGATGGTTGATAAGAAAACTTTTATTGGAAGGACAAAACTAAAGATGTGCTCTATCAGAACGAAAATGGGAAATAAAACGCCCAACGCTGCACTCAACGCTATAGAAGTAGCAAAACACTTGAATTTATTTGAAAATCGTTTGTTTAGCATTGATACATAAAAAAAAAATCAGATACTCACATATAAGATATATATCATATATAAGATAGAATCAGATATTTGAGCTTATTGTGGTCGAGACCCTGAACCTATGGGGTAACGAAGCTCTTCGCGTTTACAACATTTTTACTGGACGTCTACGTCTGGTCGAAGTAACGTGTGATCCGAGAATTGGTGCTTATCTGGGTCAACACATAAGCATAGCAATTCAGCGGGGCAATGTAGCCAGTGTCTTGGCAACACTTCCGCCTCGTTTAGTTAAGCAATTTCGGAGCAGATAAGCTATCCATAGATCGTTTGCAACGGTATTTAGATGATTTAGCCGTTTCTTTTGTATTTTTCTAGAGTTATGTAAATTCCATCAATAGGATTACTCATTGCAAATGACAAGACTCAATTCATTTAACAGCTTTAGAACGTTAATTATTGAATCAATTAAAATAATTGTTAACCTTAAGATTAATTTATTTTTATTTAAAACAATCAACATTCGTTGTTTAGTCTTTACAAATGCGATGTTCAAGTGCTTGTTTTATCTTAATGCACCCGTGAGATCCATCGCTTGCATTTTATAAATCAGGATTTTAATATAGCACGAATTTTTAGGCTTAGAAATCATCATAAAACAATGACGAGTACGTTTATTTTTTTAATATTACTGAAACTTACATTGAGAACCGAACCATAATTCGTTATTTGATTTGATAATCAATAATTTAATAATTAAACTTGTAGTTATGATGGGTTTGCGTTAACATAGGTATATTATATTTATTCAATTCACTATCTGATGTACAAATAAAGTTCTGTTAGTATAGATAATGTATAATGTTATCTATATATATATACATATGTCATATTTACGTCCTGAGGGCTTAGCCAAGTTACATTCGATTAGTAATGACGCTTCTCGATTTGTCCGAAAATGGGATTTGACACATGCTATGGAAATATCACGTGATATATCGACAACAAACCTGAGTAGAAATCGGATCGATTTGAAGTGAATGTAACTTGGCTACGGGCCCTTGTTTTACAAGAGAACTTAAATAAAATGCGTATGAATAAATACTTCATCAAATTTAGTATAATTCTATATTAATCCATGATTAATATAATCACGTGTCGTAGAGATTATAGTGATTATATTTACGCAGTTATGTCGTATGACTTGTTGATTATTGTTTCCTTACAAAACTCCCTTTTCTGATCAAATTTGACTTACAGAAATCTGTGTTCTGTAAGAATCTAAGTAATTAGGTATTTATCTTAGAAATCGAACGTTGTATTTCTCCATAGATTTTTAAGGTACATATGATTATTTATATCCATTCGAACCAACAGGTATATATGCACCCTGAGGCTCAATTCTGCTAATTTATAAAAAAAACGATTATGGAGCCATACCATCGATTATGATTGTTGTTCCTGTCATAAGCTACAAAATTTTCGATGGTGTTGTCATAGCAACGGCGGTCATTGAAAAGAAATAGTGTTAGTATAATATCAAAAGTAAAATCTGCTGTATTTTATGATGACTAGTCTATTATCTAGACTAGAGACTAGGTATTAGGTAGACTGTAATTTTGTTTTTGCAATCTGGAGACACTGGTCTAGTGTCAGTTATGCAATAGTACTAACTAGGTGCTCACACAAACAGATTTGTGCGATTTGTTCACCGGCTCATGACTATTTAGCATCTTTTAGCGTTGACATACATTGTACGTCATAGCAACAAAGATTGTGTGTAATATATAATGCCGCTGGGGACGGCCACGAATTGGTAGAGGTAATTTGGACTAAATTTCAATTTACTATTTGCACTAGCATATCAGCAAGTCTTTGTTTTCCAAGACGGAGGCTTCGCATGATCGTATAAAGTGCAAAGAGTCATGAAAGTTCCAACCACGCATCCTAGGGTTATGTACAGACAAATTAAACGATATAAAAAAACAATAAGTATATAATGTTGTATATGTTATCTGGTTCCCATAATACAAACTTTACTTAGTTAGAGTTAGATAGCGCTGTGTGAAATGTACATCATTATTATTAATTTATTTATATAATGCATAAGAAACATATTGATAATCATAGGTTTTTAGGTGAGGTGACCGCAGAAGCGTATGGCATGGATGTTATGCGGTTACTACTGCTTATTACAAACAGTCAAGTAAAAATTCATTTATTCATCACTTTTTTAAACATCTTACTTGCTGGCTGCTTCTGGGTTGGTCGCAGAGGAACAGGTGTTCCTCTGCGACCAAGCCAGAAAAGAAAGGCAAGAAAATGCATATTACACCAGTGTGGTACTGGTTACGTCCAGTCTAAGACTTGGTCTATCTACATCAGGGTTACTCAAAGTGGGGTACGCGGATCCCCAGGGGCTCGCCATTCGATGGTAGGGGGTTCGCGACAAGATTTACGTAATGGTGGCTTGATGACTGGCAAGTATGTGTGGCACACGTGGTGGCGCGTAAAAAGGATGTCTGATAGATTTTTGGGCAGCTAGACAGGAAGAGTATACCGAACTCTCACTCAAAGCGGTGAATTTCCTTTTACCCTTTGCTACAACATACTTATGTGAGAGTGGGTTTTCAAACATGGTCGGTCATGATAAAAACTAAATACTTACAGAAATCGACTTGGTACTGAGTCAGAATTAAGGTTAAAACTGTCCAAAAATACTCCTAAAATTGACTCCATTTGCGACAAGAAACAAGCACACCCATCACATTAATCTTAAGAAGATATTTCTTTTGGCACTTTATTTGTTACCTTTTATTGAAATAAAAGCCTTATTTTATTCAACAGTCAATTTTATTATTTTCTTTGAAGGGGAAGGGGGCATTAAATTAGTTAGTTAAGGGGTTCGCTGTCACCTGGGAACTTTAACAGGGGTTCATGGAGCCGAAAGTTTGAGAAACCCTGATCTACATGACACTGCATAGCGCCCGTCACACGCCCAGCTTTTACAAAGATACGTATTTAGCGACTAAACAAGTTTAAATTTGACATATTTGTATGATTTGACAACTCCCTAGTTCATATTTAGTCACTAAATACGCGCATTCTTGCGCAAGTCGCCGACATTGATACAGATATAGGTGCCTGTTACACAATTTCGTTTGACCATTTCAGATTAGAAAATAGTCACACAAATTGTTATCAAAAACAAAGTTCCCGAGACATTGCGAAGTCACTTTACTTCTTATCTATGGAATGTACTGTCTGTGCCTAAAGACCGGTCATCACTCATCCCGACATCTTACCAGCTGTGTGCGAGTTACCTTTAGCTTAGTCTACAGTTACACCATTCATAAGCAGTATATCTGAGACTTACACTATTAGACATAGACCTTCTCTGTAGGTCAAAGTTAAAAAGTTAAAGTCAAATATTTTTATTCATTAAAATCACAAGGATCACTATGAAACGTCAATTTTACTGCCTGTTCCTTCGTGACCAAGGCAGGAAAGAAAGGCAAGAAACAAGGCTGGTTGTTTTTTTAATGATCCTTTAACAATACATAACAATACAGAAAATAAATTACGTCTAAATTGTAACATTTTGAACGAGTTGGAGCAATTTCAATCCCAAGCTTCTCTATCATCTAAATGATCCGATATTTTATAGTAGGCTCTTTAATAAAGATTTTGTTTAATTACGTTTTTTTTGTTAATTGTCAACTTTTGTAAATCCCTTGGGATTTGTTATAAAAGCGTACACCTTGCCCTTTAAACGATTTACTAACTTTATGGAGTACAAGTGGCAACAGCGAGTTTATCTTTATTTCTAGTATTAAAATTTTTAATATCGCTATTTTTCTTAAACAAATTAATATTTTTGTGAACATATATCAGATTTTCATAGATGTACTCGTACATCATACATCATCTCAACGAACGGTTCTAAGCTGACACAATCCACCGATTTCTTACGACCACTTATGTTTATAACATGGTTTTCGTGAAAACCTTAAAAATATCTACCTATACTTACAATCATAACTTTCACTAAATATACTTAAATGGAAGTGAAAAGGACCTAACAGGAAGGACACCATTAAATTAAGTTCGAACCCATGTCGTTGTTAACAATTAAGCATACTTTTATATCTAAATGCGACCGTTTTAAGTAAAATAATTCTGTCAGGTTACCTAAACCCGCCCTATTTCAATGTCCTTGATCTGGCAACACTTATTCCTCGTCAAATGACCGTAGAACAATCGGAGGAAGTGACCACTTGCCCCCTCGGACGCCATCGCCATCAGAACACGCGAGGAAACGTCCATCTTCGCAAATCTTCTGGTATCCTGTATCTGGCTTCCTTTATCTTTGCTAACCTCCTCCTCTTTGCTTCCTTTATGGCGACCTCCGTTTAACTATTGACTAAGCTAAATGAAATATATTTTTGTTTAAGAGAATAGATATGCACAAATTTGTGGCAATCATGAATGCATTGAAATTAATCATGATTGCTAATTGCTTTTATTTGTTTTCTTGTATCTTTGGTCCCAATCTAAAGATCAAAGGTAACGCATTATTGCAAAGATTATCTATTATTATTAATTAACAGGATATTATTATAACACGATACATAGCATGTTGATAAAAGGCCGTCTTTATGTATAGGATAAGTATTTAATATAACATATACATAGGCAATTAATAATTATAATCATGAATTAAATTTATGGGTGTAATTGCTATCTACTATGCAAAAAGCACTCACGCACGCATCGGCCTCGGAAAGAACGATAAAACCATAATCATGATCTATGATCGTGTTAACCTCAGAGCCTGAAACTCTTCTCGAGGTTGTGAGGGAATATTTTTATCTTGGGCAGACTCTGCAATTGGGTAAACACAATCTCGAGAAAGAAGTAAACCAACAAATTCACCTGGGCTAAGCAGCGTTTAGGAAACTTCGTCAAGTCTTCTCGTCGCCTATCCCACAATGCCTAAAACAAAAGTAAACAACCAATGCGTCCTACCTGTGATGACCTATAAAATAAATAAATAAATATTGCTGGACATTTCACACAGCGCTATCTAGCCCCAAACTAAGCAGAGCTTGTACTATGGGAACCAGATAGCTGATTGAATACTTATATACTTTTTTTTGTAAATACATACTTATAATATATAGAAAAACAACCAGACCCGGAACAAATATCTGTAGATCATGCAAACATTTGTTCCGCGGTGGGAATCGAACCCACTACCTATGTAGCCGAGACGTGGACGAGAATTTGTCAAAGTCTTTGAAAAGTCTCTCAGCGAATAACGGAAAGGGAACTTCTGTGAAGGATAGAATCTGAAACGAGGTTATCCAACAGAGAACCCAGGTGGTCGACATAGCTTAGAAGGTCAGTAGATGAGTTGAAGTAGCAGTGGGCTGGTCATATCTTCCGCAGAACCGATAACCAACGGTCGGGATAAATATGTTCTGGAGTTAATCTTCAAATCAATTTGGACGAATCGGCGTTGTATGTATGTATGTTTGTTTGTCTGAGGATAACTTGAAATTTGGTATAGTAGGTAGTGATGGTAAAACTATGATGTGACTAAATGAGCTAAACATTTGTTGAGATATTGAGGTTCCAGAGGGGTAATAAAAATCAAAGAGGTTTAACAAAAGGTTTTTTTTTCAGTATATTTCAACGCCGTTTTTATTTTTAGTTTAAATCGTATAGTTTTTGGGTTATTAGCCAAAATAAAAACTGAACTTGGACGAAATTGGCATCGTATAGAAAATGTAGGTAAAATATTTCGCCAAATAACCTTCCACCTAGTTACTAGGTGTTTCCATTTACAGGTTGAACTATTTCCGTATGGTATTTCAGGTATGTACCAAATTTGCAATCGAAATGTTTTCTCGCAACGGTACTGTATTTATGGTACTGTATTACTGTACATTTATGTCAAATTCTAGTGGTACATACATACCTACGCAAATGAATCAATCGGCTCGAAAAAAGAGATTTATTATTCTAATAATTTGTTCAACAAGCCTTAATAGCTAATGTAATGATACGTAGATTTTGTTATAGTAAGTAGACTGTTGATGGAGCCAAAAAAATGTTAGGTCAGTCTTCCACCTTATGGGAGATATTCTTCAGTCTTATTAAGCTGTGTGTTTTGTCCTGTCCCAAAGAAATTACTTTTCTTTCTTTCTTACCCAACTAAAAATGGTGTGCAAAACACCGCGCAGAAGAGATAATAGAAAAACACCAAGGTTACGCAATACATGACAATGGGCTGATGAAGTCGGAAGACCTGTTCAGGCTAGCTCTGAATAAGGATGGCTGCCGACTTTCAGTAATGATGAGGCAACCTGCAATCTCTAGGTTTGTATGATCTGCAAAAATGTCATGTTCGGAGTCAAAATTTTGTGGTATAGGTAATCGTTATGTCGAAGTATATTCATGGTTTGTTATTTCTTTATTTAATACTAGCCGACTTGCCTCCGTCTTTGCAGGCATGATTTATCAATAAAAACATTACTCTTCTTCTGTGCTGTCGGATAAAACGTAGACTATGTTATACAGGGATAATGTAGCATTCTAATGGTGGAAGAATTTTTGAAATCGGACCAGTAGTTTTTGAGTTTATTCGTTACAAACATATCTACAACAATACGAATCATTCCTCTTTATAATATTAGGATAGATTATAAAAGCTAGTAAAAGTAAACAAAAGTTTAACTAAAGCTAGTTTTAAAATACCGTTGCGAATAGCACAATCTGTATTAACGAGTTCAAACTAAGTTTTTATCTCGGTGGTGCTTTGATAACATTATCTTTCATAATAACAAATATTATTTTAAGTTGCTAATATGTATGAGCATGACATTTTAATTGAAATAAACGATAATACGATACGCGTCGAAAATTATTTATCAATAGGAAATTGCAATGAATCTTACTATTTACTAATAAAAAAAAATGTTTGAGGTTGGGAGTTTATTAGCATGATCATATGATAGAGAATATTTTTTGAGAATGGTCTAATATATTTTATAGACTGCGATACAATCTTAGCATTGCCGTGGAGTGCTGTCCTAACATAGCGGTCACTCAGAGTCAAGGCAATTCCCCCAATAGCGCGCCTATTAGCAGCCAGGTCAATGACTGCGGCACTTGCGAAATACGATCACTTTGATATTCAAAATCGAAAGTGTGATATGATACGATAACATGGAAACTGTACATGGTTAATCAAAACTTTGACTTTGGCATATAGCTAAGCTGGAATATGACCTAATTCTCCGGTTAAACTAAATTTAACGAAATACCGAATTGATGCCCATATTCTAGAACTAACAACATTAAATCGAGACTTGGGAACTCCTAAATTTATAAGAGTCCATTCATTAAAAACAGTAAAAAATGTACGCTTGAAAAACTCCATATTATATGTACCTTTTTCATTCATTTTACGAGGCAATACTCTGTTCCACTTCACATCAGGCGGACTATATGTTTGTTCCATCTCCATGTCGTATAAATTTTGCATAAATCCCTTGCAAGATAGGATAATAAAAAGGTACAACAAGGTATAACAAATACATTATGGGATAACTTTGAATATAGGTAATTCAAAAATATGTCTGATAATATGTGCCTCTACTTCACCGGATTCTGAATTAACAGTAACTAGTAGGTATTCGTTACTTAAGATCATAAAAAAACTCGATTAATGATGACGAAGATAGAGACATTAATTTCGACACGAGCAACAAGCACACAGAAACTCCTAGATAACAATGGACAATTACTCATTTTACTTATACTTTGAGAAAATAGAAGGGGTATAGGTATATTTTTTATCCGTAGGATAGCGTTACTCAGATGTGGTGAAAAAGGCACTATTAAGAAATTTACCGTCATTAAACACCACAACTTTTAAAATTAATAATCGACACTTTACGGAATATCTTAGGATTCAACATCATTCCAAAAATTACGGATCTCTTTAATCGTAGTTTGTGGTTTTATCATTTTGGCCTGAAGGTCACACTTTAGTATAAAAGCTCTTTTAACCCGTAAAAGGGTATCAACCTCAAATAAAAGCAAAAACGTTGATTGCAGTTGCTCGGCTGCTAAATTACTGGGTTGCAATTTCGGGGAACCGCAAAAAGTTTCGGAAATTCACGGAATTACTGACTTATTTTGATCGAAGATGGGAGCTGTTTTCTGTTTGAATTTTACAGAAAGTTCACTCACTCTTCATTTCATTTATATTTATGCTCAAACAATAAACTATTGTGTCGGAATTTTTGTCATTTTACAATTAGAAAATATTTTATAAATAGTTAATGTGAAAGACAACAGTTTTGGTAAGTAGATACATATTACAAAATGATAACCTGTCCAAAAATTAAAATACAATATGATATAACATGTCAACGAAAAATAATACTAATAACAAATAACAAGTCAACAGAAAATAATGATAATAATTAATAACATATCAAGTAAATTCTTAATATTATCTTATTAGCTCTGCGTAAGCATCTTCAATAGATAATAAATCCCTCAGTTATTAGCTATCGAGACAGTCATCTCTGCGCGATGTTACTGTGTTTACCTACTTAATACATAACTATGTTCACCTAATACATTGTAGTCATAAGACAAGGCGAGTTTGTTGACTGATTCTTCAAAATCACTGAAATCCTGGGGCAGGATTTTAAATCTTCTGTGAATGAATAATGCAATAAAAAATAAGTAAATATCACAATATCTACTAATTAATCGAGCGAAGCGAGACCTCCAAATCAACTTGGGCAAATCGGCGTTGCATGTATGTATGTATGTTTGCTTGTCCGATGATAACTTTCAAACCGTGATCCGATCATCGTGAAATTTTATGGTAGCTAGTTATGGCACAATCCTGGCGTGACTAAATGAGCTAAAAATTTTTGAGGGTCCTTGAGATATTGGGGTTCAAGAGGGGTAAAAAAGGTACATACGCGATAAATACCCCTTTTATTCAGTAATTATGGGTAAAATAAAAAATGAGACTATGAGGTAAAGTGGGATGTCTAATGAAAGGTCTTCATTAGTACAATTCAACCCCGTTTTTATTTTTGATTTAATCTTTGTGGTTTTTAAGTTATCGGCCATAATATTCATGCCAAAATTCACAGGGTTGTTCACAGTGCTGAACAGTGTTGAAATTTGGTATGCGTGTACGAGTAGCTTTAGTAACACAAATATAGGGAAAAGTCTAAAACCCAGAATAACTGTAATATGTACCCTAAAAAAAGTATAACCAATTGATATGGACTCCCGTTACCTGTATTTTGAATGAAACTGTAGGTCAAATAATTTGGTTCCTTATTTTGTGGCACTATTTTATTTGTCAAAGATTGTGAATAATATTTTTTTGGGTTTTTGGGAGAAATGCGAGATCTAAGTTCGAGGCGAACCACTAGTATCTACTTTCTCAGTTATATACCTATTTAACTAATGCATAGATATGTACTTATTGCGTGTTAGTTAAGCATAGCCAAGTCAACACTTGAGTTTCAGTGAACACAGACGTACCTGTCCCGTTTGACAGGAAACTACTAATCTACCGTAACTGTAAACTAAACCCTCCAATGATATGCAAGGAATTATTGGAAAGGAAATCATTATGCCTTTTCTATAACCTGACTACTGATTTGCTACGAGACGCAACCTACGAGATGGTAATCTTCATAAGGTCTATTGACAGTAACAACACCGGCGCGGCGCACTACCAGTTTTTGTTATGACTTTATTGACGCAATTTTATTAGTCTTCTGACGTGTCAATGGACAAACTGACGGACAAATCTGAACTATTTTTGAATAGTGTTTTGCCACAGGTATAGCGTAATAGCGTACATCTATATCTATTACACTAAATTAACTAATAAGCAGAGTAATCCATTCTAATATTTTTAATAACGTATAATGTCCCACTGCTTGTCGCCACGGCAAAGGTCTCCCCCGTTTTCTTCCATTCCTTGCGTTCTCCAGAAATCTCCTGCCAGTCAGAGTGGAATCCATCCAGATCGTCGCGCCAACGTTTTCGCGGTCTGCCTCGTTGCTGTCATCCTGTAGGTTGCCAGTCGGTGGAGATCTTAGTCCACCTTTCAGGGTGCATTCGCGTGATATGACCCGCCCAGTCCCATTTACCTCCGTACCTCCGTGGCGCAGTGGGCGAACAGCCGGCTGAGACGCAGGAGGTAGCGGGTTCGATTCCCGCTGCGGAACAAATGTTTGCATGATCTACAGATATTTGTTCCGTGTTTGGGTGTTTTTCTATATATTATAAGTATGTATTTACAAAAAAAAGTATATAAGTGTTCTATCAGTTATCTGGTTCCCATAGTACAAGCTCTGCTTAGTTTGGGGCTAGATAGCGCTGTGTGAAATGTCCAGTAATATTTATTTATTTATTTATTTGAGTATTGCAGCCTTATACCTTACATCGATGATTCTGGTTTTAGAGCGTAGAGTAGTTATGCGGATTCTATCGGTTCGGTTAACACCTAAAATGCTACGCTCTATCGCTCTTTGGCACACCCCGAGTTTGAACTTTTGTGAGTCCGTTAATGACCAAGTCTGAGCACCATAGGTTAGGATAGGTAAGATAAACATTTTAATTAAATAAATAAATACTAAAAATACTAAATCTATGGAGTCATCCTTGTCAAGGTCATCCCTTGTGCAGGTGGTAGTACACAGGAGATATCAGAGTAGAAAGGGGCTCCGCAGTTACATCCTGTCCAGAAGAAGCTACGCCTTCCCCATGTGCAGAGAATTTGTCTGCAGTGGCCGACATGGGTCCGGGAGTCTGATAATCGACTTCCAGATTGGCTACGGCAGATCATAACTTGAGGTGTAATGTTCATTCGGAGTACGAGACTCAGACTCTGGTAATTGGAAAAGGTCCTGGCAGTCACGATAAATACTTTTAATTATATTATTGTTCTTATAATGTACATATTTGTATATTGTCTATGATATGTGGAGTATCTTTCTTCAGCACCACATCTCGAAGGTGGTTTATCGGTACGTTATTGGTACTGTTATTTGAGACTAGACCTTGGTAACTGCTAGTTAGTAGATTCATTAGGATTGAGATATCCTAATGAATCTGCGTACCGAGTACCTAAAAGACAGTATTAAATAAATAAATATTGTTACGAGCTGAGGGTTCGGGATAAAATAATGGGAATCGATTTAACCAAAATAGCACTTTTATTCAGCACTAAACGATGAATACACGAACTTGGTCACACGTAATCACAACACACTAATTCACACCACTGTTGCACCACTTAAAGTCACCGAAATGATCACACGTATAGCTTAATCCAGACTGACTCGGGAGCAACTACTGTTCACGCGAGACCCTTCTCCACGTCAGTCTTCCAGGGCCTCGCTGAGACTCACTCACAGACTAACTGAGACTGACTCAGACTGACTGTCCGGCCATCTCTCCGGCCTATTTATATCGCACACATTTCGATTGTTCGAGAACGATGTCGATCCTTCCAGGGAAGGGTCGGTCCCTCGACACAATGGCCACTCCTCATTCTGCGAAACCACAAACAATAGCAACAATAACACAGCAAGACAAAAGCGTTCGAGAAGGTTCGATTATTACTCATTGTTTAACAGCCTCGGCGTAACACTGCCCCCTCCTAAAACATGCTCGTCCCGAGCATTCTTAGCCTCATATCGCGGCAGCCGATCAACACGAACAATTTTAGGCGCACCTCGCGCTGAAGATGTAGCAACTAGAGGAGCCACATTGCCGTCTCCAGTACTTCAGGACACCCAGAGTCCCTTTCTCATCAGCGATCCCAATTCCAGCCTCCAAAACACGGCTCTCATGATTTCTATCTGTTCTTTCACTTCCTGGAATTACTTTCCAGATAAACCGAACGATTCCCTCATCAGTCGAGCCCAATTCCAGCCTCCAAAACACGGCTCTCATGATTTCTATCTGTTCTTTCACTTCCTGGAATTCCTTTCCAGATAAACCGAACGATTCCCTCATCAGTCGAGCACGCTCTTATGGCCAACGTCGCTGATCTTCCTGTTGACGACGCTGCTCTTCTTTATCCTGACGTCACTGTTCCTCTTGCAACCGAGTCTGCTCCACCTGTTCACGTCGCTGTTCCTTCTGCAACCGAGCCTGCTCTTCCTGCTGACGACGCTTCTCTTATTTATGTTGATGGCGTTCTTCCTCCTGCAACCAAGCCTGCTCTTCTTGCTGACGACGCTGTTCTTCCTTATCCTGACGTCATTGTTCTGCCTGCAACCGAGCCTACTCTTCTTGCTGACGACAAAGCATGGCCATAATAGCAGCAAGATCGCCTGTCACAGGAGCTTGCCCCACGGATGATGATGATGATGATGCTCCAAATGATTCGGTGGCGGCTGATTCCATCTCCATCGGCTGACGACTCTGCCGAGCTTCTTGAACCGGAGAATCTCCAAACCGCCTTTCATCCATTTCCTGTTGTCGTTGACCTCTCGTACTGACACCGTCCGCGTTATCCTTTGGTAGAACCGGCATTATTTTATCCCACTTCTGACACCAAATTGTTACGAGCTGAGGGTTCGGGATAAAATAATGGGAATCGATTTAACCAAAATAGCACTTTTATTCAGCACTAAACGATGAATACACGAACTTGGTCACACGTAATCACAACACACTAATTCACACCACTGTTGCACCACTTAAAGTCACCGAAATGATCACACGTATAGCTTAATCCAGACTGACTCGGGAGCAACTACTGTTCACGCGAGACCCTTCTCCACGTCAGTCTTCCAGGGCCTCGCTGAGACTCACTCACAGACTAACTGAGACTGACTCAGACTGACTGTCCGGCTTTTTTTTTTTTTTTTTTTCGAATGGACTAATCTCGCTGTTGGCCTCTGAGGCCGTGACAGCTTAACCGAACTTTTGGCGAGCGCAGATGGCGCTCAGCCCAGTAAGTTTTATAGGCAACTAGCGCAAGGGCACCACTTAGGTACGAACCTCGGCTTGGGCTGTTGCCGGGATGGGGATAGGAGAGAAACGCCCGGGTACATGTCTGTACCTCGTATAAGCGGCGACTGAAGGGACTCGTCGACCTCGCCGGCGAGGTCGGTGTTTCTGTGAAGTGTTTGCTCTGTCTGATATAGATGACTCACCTTCCGCATTAGCAGAGGTGATTTCGTCATCCGGGTCTCCGAGAACGTGTCTCGGACGACGGAGGATTTTAACTGACTGTCCGGCCATCTCTCCGGCCTATTTATATCGCACACATTTCGATTGTTCGAGAACGATGTCGATCCTTCCAGGGAAGGGTCGGTCCCTCGACACAATGGCCACTCCTCATTCTGCGAAACCACAAACAATAGCAACAATAACACAGCAAGACAAAAGCGTTCGAGAAGGTTCGATTATTACTCATTGTTTAACAGCCTCGGCGTAACAATATCAACGGAAATTAGGATACCGGTGCTTTAAAGGATTTCCGATGGAAAAAAAATGTCATAAACACCTAATTATCATTTCCGATTTGTTACCTTCGCGTGAACCGCAATCATGTGTAATATGTACCTACATGAAATTGCACCACAAATTTTGCAATATTATTTATTACGCCCTTTGCGTGATTCCATACGCAAATAACCACATCTTCTCTGTTCTTCACGTTTACCTTTAACTTCATGGTCACATCAAGTTTGGTGTGGTAGGCGCTCAGTTTTAACCAAAGAATTCGGGTGGTTTAACCAAAGCGTTCGAAAAATAAAAACTTCGTAGTTTAACTATGACTATGCTTATCCGAACGTGCAGACGATATTGTCAGACATATGCGATTGAACAATTGGCACTGATAGTTTATGACTATAGGGATTTAAATCCATGTGAATGAAGTCTCGGGTAAAGCTCGTAATATTATATGGCCCAAAATAATGATCGCAATATTATGGTCTCCGCTACATCGAGCAAATCCTTACAGAATAGAACAAGTGTTCCATAGTGCAAATCTACAACAAACGACAAAGCTCGCCTGGAATGTGGTAACGCAGATAATTTCGCACAAAACCAGTATCTGAGTACATTGACTTGCCTTCAAACGATCATTTCAAGGTATTTACATAATAAGAGGGTTGAGATTCACTAACACGCCCAAGTATTGGAGGTGCATGACCTTATTCGACAATGATGTTTGACTTTATACATAGGAAGATCCGGAAATTACATATATACTACTTACTTTGACAATAAAATTTAGTTTTTCTTAAAAGAAAAAAATTTATAATGATGCCCTAATCTCCTTAATATTATTGTCTAACAGAGTCCACATTAATGATGTATTTGAACTTTTTTTTTAATTTGGATATTGTATTAGCAAAGATGGTACTTATCTTATTACCACACAAAATTATTGAGCATTGAATTACGATAATTTTTGTATGTATCTATACGTAATGAAATATGTCAATCACAGAGAGAACCATTAAAAATGCAAAGGGCATTGTTTTCTCATACTAAAAGATTTCAACGCGCACCCCTCTACAAATGCTACGTCATTTCGTAGCGATCTTCTACGGCAGTTTGGCCCGCCTAGCAATATTTACAAACTATTAAATTTTGTGTTCTAATCTTTTAGATTCTTTAATTTTAAATCGTTCTTATTCAAATATTCGATCGATGCCTTGTTTCTAAAAATCTAAGCTGGGAATCAAACCTACCCATTTTCATAAAAATCAGATTTTTTAAGTTGTATAGCGGCTAGCCTTTTCGATAATCTGTCTGATAATCTGATCAAAATACTTTATCTGAACGAAACCATCATGAACTAAAAGACAACACACAGAAAAACTCTAAAATAGTTAAGGAAAAGCGTTCAAAAACTTCCCAGGACAAGATGCAAGTTATTTATAATTAATTTCATATCTTTAACCTTAAGTACCTATGAGTCACGCCTTAAAATTGATGTCATTAAAATAATAAGGTCTCCTACTGATAGGCGAATCATGGTAAGTGGCCATGATTCTCTTCAAGTGAACTTATGACACTCTATTCGCGAGTTGCGCACTAGGTTTGCATTTGGTATATTTCGGTGTCACTTAAAAAGTACCTCCCCACTGCCTGATTTTACCACCTCACAGGAACAGTTACCATCCAGGCACGATCTGCCGTGGCCAGTCTGAAAGTCCTTAAACAGGCTCCGCACCCAGGTTGGCCACTGCATACTTAATATGTGCAAATGGGGATTCAGGGAGCCTAACTTAACGCAGTGCGACTGCGGTGATCCCGCGCAGTCAATGCACTTCCTAATGTAGTACCTTTGTGCCCGAACACCTGCACAATGGAGGACTTAATAACCGCCTCATCTAATATGCTTTTGTGGCCAAACACCTGTCCAACATTATATAAATTTAAACGTAAAACTCTTGACACGCTAAGAAGAAGACTTATTTGATTTAGGCAATTAAGTGGCGCCATATAGCACAAACTGTTTATCCATACCTGATATCTCCTTGGATAATATAATAATAAATAAATAAATAAAATATTTATTTATTTGCAGAAAGGTTTCAAAGTATACATAGGGTTCTGGTACTTACGTAAAATATTAAACAGTAATACCAAAACCCAAGTTAGCAATACCTAATTCTAGTAATCGTATTGTGTATTTTGCACTTACTCGTAGTAAATAAATGAATCGAATTACGATCTATGTAATTTAGAGGCAGTATCAATCAGTTACATCAAACATTGACAAACATTGTGGTCGGAACCTGAATTCGACTATATTACGGGCCTTCAGTTAATTGTAATGTCGCACAGCAACTTTACACAACGTAAAAGTTCAGTTCGCTACTCGTAGAAAGACGACACGTATAGTGAGTCACAACTTACTAGAATCGTAATACACTGAAACAGACAGCAAATACACAAAATACAAAGGTACAGAAGTTAAATTTAGTACAATTAGCGATAACAGACAGCGAACGCACACAAAGACGAACGAGGATCTCGGATCAAGTCGGTCGACCGTTCGAACGTTTGATCCGAGATCCAAGTACGCGCGCGTCTATATGTGCATGCATTTATTATAACTCGACGTACTAAACATAACCTCTGTATTTATATTTTGTGGCACATACATAGGCACATATGTAAGTAAGTATATGCCGTCATTGATTAAATAATGGATCATAAAAATAATATTGACATGGCGACACGACAGCCCGACGAACCGTGAAATGATCTTCAAATAAGCATTTACGTACATGTAGTACCTAACTCGTAAGTTTGCAGAACCCAAAAATTTGGGAACAGCGTCTTGCTTTATGTATAAGGTAATTGAACTCAAAGCAGAAAATATATTTTTGGTTTATGTTATTACAGTACTTCATCTACAACAGGAGCTTATCAACTGACTATTTAAACCATTTTATTTATTGTAAAGGTGATATGATAGATATCTTAAATCTATTTTTTTTAAATACCAACGGGTCCACACACGAATTACTCTTTCGACTGTACAATGTTACCTATCCATTATTAATTAATAAAACACCGGTTGGTTACTAACCGGATTTTTATTAAAATAAAATATAGCTTAATTAAGGATAGTGTAGCTTTATATTTAGGTTATTTGGAAGAGAATGCATCTTAGGTTATTGCAATCTTTAGCATTACGTACCCCTTTGTACTGTTTGTATAAAGTCGGTGAAAGTATTGTCAGAATTGGTTAAGTTGTTTTTGAGGTTACTCCCAACAAACATACGAACACACAAACTTTACCTTTTTATAATATTAGTATAGTTATAGACTAGTAAGGGGTATATATACTTAGAGTTATCTAAACCAATGGAGCCTGACAGATAAATAAACAAATAAAAAAGATTCATCGTAATCGCCTTTTATCTACTTTAGTAAAATTAAACTAGTAATAGATAAAGAGTTTATTATCTCAAATTCTCTATCACATAAGTTTCTTAATGTCAAGGTAGCTTTCCCAGCGCACTTTCTATCATGAAGCACATCCTCGCAAGAACAAGACTTATTGGAACCAATTAAAGTTTATTATAGAATGATTCATTGTATTTTACGTTTTGTATTCGATTCATCAACATAATAATGCGGCCATGTGGGCCAATGATTGGCCCTAATAAGAGACCCGATTCGTAAATAGCTTATTGATCGAGCGAAGCGAGATCTCCAAATCAACTTGAGCAAATCGGCGTTGTATGTATGTAGGTATGTATGTTTGTTTGTCCGAGGATAACTTCATCTTGTTTATCCGATCATCGTGAAATTTGGTATACAGATAGGTAATAATGGCACAATTTTGGTGTGACTCAATGAGCTAAAAATTTTGGGGGGTTGTTGAGATATTGGGGTTCAAGAGGGGTAAAAATAAAATGAAAATGAGACTATTATGTCAAATAAGACGTCAGATGAAAGGTCTTCATTAGTATATTTCGACCCCGTTTTTATTTTTAGAAAAGTTTCTGTAGTTTTTGAGTTATTAGCCATAATAAAAACTAAATTTTGACAAAATTCACAGGGTATACCAGTGACCCCACAATGCTGTAATTTGGTATGCGTGTAGCTTAAGTATCGCAAATATAGACAAAAGTCTGAAATCTAGAATAACTGCAATTTGTACCCCAAAAAAGAGTAACCAAATTACACGAACTCCCGTTATCTATAATTTAAATGAAACTGTAGGTCAAGTTAGTTGGTTATTTATTTTGTGGCACTATTTTGATAGTCAAAGATTACGAATAATAGGTATTTTTTATGTTTTTATGGTAGACTCGCGAGATCTCATTTCGGGGCGAACCACTAGTTTAATGCATGTTTAAACAGTTGCTTCAAAGTAAATAGGTAAAGAGAACGTCGCTAACTGGTTAAAAGAATAAAATTAATATATAAAAATATATAAAGTTGTATGGGTATGTAATACGTAGGGAAGAAAATCATGTGACTAAAAAAGTGTTAGATATGAATGTGGATGTATATAGAAGTAGAGGAAGGCCGAAGAAGAGATGGAGATGGTGTGAAGAATGATATGGGTAAGAAAGAAGTGATAACGGAGATGACGGCTGATATATACTTTTCCTTGCATTCGTGATGAAAAGTGATGTGTTATACCTACTCGGGTTTAAGCGACACCCTCCCCTGGTGAATGAATTAACACTCTGGTGAATGATGTGTACCTAAATATCTGTTTTAGTTCTAACCATCAACGATTCTAAAAGGTACTTATGTGGAGCAGAATCCATTAAGGTTTGTAGGGCGGAACCTGATAATTGGATGGCAAACGAAAGTGCTTTTTTTATCTTTGCGGTCACGGTGGCAAGTTAAGGTAAGTTAAAAACAACTAAGTATGTATCTACTAGATAAAAAGCTTTGTTGATCGAGCGAACAACAACTTGGGCAAATCGGCGTTGTATGTATGTTTGTTTGTCCGAGAATAATTTTCGAAGCGTTGATCCGATCATCGTGAAATTTGATACATAGGTAGTGATGGCACAATTCTAGTGTGACTAAATGAGTTAAAAATGTGAGGGGGTTGTTGAGATATTGGGGTTTATATATAGAAGGGTCCCTCCTTCTCAAAACCCCTCCTCATTCCTCCAGTCGCTATCGCGGTTCCTTCACTGTCCGTGGAGTCAAACTGTAGAATTCTCTGCCATAGTCTATCCGCGCAAGTCCATCACTAAGCACTTAGGGCTTAGAGTCAAAGAGCATTACCTGTCCTTGTAAACTTTTAGATTATTATGTATAAGTAAGTATAATATGTATATTTTGTATAATGTATTATGTTTATCTATAATGTAGGTATAGTTTATAGGTATTATTTTTATATGTATAAGTATTGTATTTATTATGGTATATATTATAACTATAGGTATTTATAAGTATTTTACACCAATGTCCTTTTCTGTGCACGTACCCACCACTATAATTAACTATCTCTATCTTCAAAGATTTGCTGAAAGAAAATTCCTATTAGGGCTAAGCACGCCTTTGTACATATCCATTTTGTAAGCTGTTTTTGTCTGTAAATCTATTTGTGTACAATAAACATAAAGAAAGTAAAAAAAATGAGACTATTATATCAAGTGGGACGTCAAATGAAAGGTTTTTATTAGTACATTTTGACCCCGTATTTATTTTTAGTTTAGTTCTTGCAGTTTTTGAGTTTCTGGCCATAATAAAAACTAAGCTTTGACAAAATTCACAGGGTACACCAGTACCCTACAGTGCTGAAATTTGGTATGCGTGTAGCTTTAGTGACACAAGTATAGGCAAAAGTCTGAAATCCACTATAACTTCAATTTGTACCCCAAAAAACCAGAATTATGAACTCCCGTTACCTGTAATTTTAATGAAACTGTAGGTAAAGTAAGGTGATTATTTAAGGGTCACTATTTTGATCGTCAAAGATTACGAATCATATATTTTTTATTTTTATGGGAGACTCGCGAGATCTCAGTTCGGGGCGAACCACTAGTTATTTCAACCTTACAACATGCAGGGGGTTATCACTAAGCAACGCTGTCTGTAGGTACAGTCAACGCCAAAAGTCGCTAACCATTTACAAGCTTCCAAAAGTCCTATACACCTAACAGATCGAAAGTCATCAGAAATGCAGATCTCAGTGATACCTACCATTTGTAGACACCGCTAGCCTAGAACGCCTAGTTTCCGAAATACAGCTGTTTGAAGTTTAACAGCTGTCATCAGAAATTCAGATCTTATTGATACCTACCATTTGTCCAAAGACACCGCTAACCTAGAACGTCTAGTTTTCAAGATACAGCTGTTTGAAGTTTAACAGCTGTCATCAGAAATGAAGATCTCATTTGTCCCAAGACACAGCTACCTTAGAACGTCTAGTTTCCGAGATATGGGTGGTACTTTTAATGCGTTCAGTAATTTTTGTTCTGATGATGTTCACCGATATTTGTACCCTTACTATGTTCACTGAATAATGTGGTCATAGTCATAGCAGATCACCGACTTTCGATCTTATAGGACTTTTGGAAGTTTGTAAATGGTCAGCGACTTTTGGCGATGACTGTACGTAATTTCGGGTCACGAAGACTGCTTTTGAAGTACTCAAGGTCTGATGTAACTTTGTCGTGTAGAATATTTAATTTTGTTTTTAAACGGTATTGTCCCATCCACTGTAAAGCAAAGGCCTCCCTCCTTTCTTTCCAGTTCTTACAGTCCCTTTCCGCCATTGAACAGTGGCTTATTGACCACGAGCGAAATAGCGTTTACATACTTATTTATCTCAGAAATGTGCGTGACTTTCAACATTATAAACACAAAATTCCATAGACATCAAGCAGGTCAAATACTAACTGGGGCACAAAATATGCGTTTCTTGTTGTTTATGTCGGTGACTCGTGTTAGGAATTTGATACCAATGTACTCGTATCTACCTACCGACTACTTATAGTGTAGACCAAAACGCATGGTCACGTGTTGTATAGCAAAATGTGACAATATCGTTCGATTATGTAACTAATTACTTATCAATCCACATGGGACGATTACCGATAAATGTATATCTACGAGCACATTCATTTAATTATCGATATTGGATTCAGATGATACCTTTCTACTAACCCTGCTGTCATGTTCTAAAACTGAGTAGTTGATTTATTATATAAATTTTATGAGAAATAAACTAGTGGTTCGCCCCGATCTGAGGTCTCGCAAGTGTCCCATAAAAACAAAAAAGTATTATTTGTAATCTTTGACTATCAAAATAGTGCCACGATAGAACCACCTAACTTAACCTACAGTTTCATTCAAATTACAAGTATCGGGAGTTCCGGTTATATGGATAAATTTTTTTGGGATAGAAATTGCAGATATTCTGGATTGCACACTTTTCCCTATATTTGTGTCGCTAAAGCTACGCGCATACCAAATTTCAGCACTGTGGAGTCACTGGTGTACCCTGTGAATTTTGTCAAAGTTCAGTTTTTATTGTGGCTAATAACTTAAAAGCTATAATGATTAAACTAAAAAGAAAAACGGGGTGGAGATGTACTCTCAAAGACCTTTTATTAGACGTGCCATTTGAACAAATAGTCCCATTTATTTTTTTTACCCCTCTTGAACCCCAATATCTCAACAACCCCCTCACGTTTTTAATTCATTTAGTCACACCAAAATTGTGCCATCACTACCTACCTATATACCAAATTTCACGATGATAGGTTGATGGCTTCGAAAGTTATCCTCGGAAAAACAAACATACATATATACATACATACATACAACGCCGATTTGCCCAAGTTGATTTAGGGATCTCGGTTCACTCGATCAATTATATGAGAAATAAATAATCTTAAACTGTAATATTTTATTATATGATAAAAGCAAAATTCGATCATTATCAACATAAAAACGTAGGACGGGAGCCGTTGGGCGCAGGCCGCACCAGATTAGTCGCTCTAGAAATATATGGGGAAGGCCTGTATAATGTGATGATGAATCAAATATTATCTACGAATCCTTTGCACGATTTATTTTTACCTCTGTTACGCGTGAATCAAAATTCTATAAAGTACAAAGATTCTACACTTTATCTCGATACTGTTACAAATCGAGATAATGTCCGTAATGTAACAGTTGGTCAAATTGATAAGATTATTGTTACCACAGTGCTCTGATAAAACCAGAACTCATCTTATGAAGCATGATTTTGAACAATTTGAGCCAATTGATTTGATTACCAAGTCGCTCGTGTTTTCTGCCATTACAATTTTACACAGGCAATATACAATGTGACCATAAAAAATCAGTAGCAACAAGTAAGAAATACATAGATGTAAGTCTAACTAGATTTAAACACGGCTATACATCAAGCTATACCTACATTTCCATTTGTTCGCGCTGTATTTGTTCAGTTGGCTTAATTGCAAATTGGCCACTCCAACGCATAAGTATCCATACTTATTCGGAGTAAGATAAATATCTTAACATTCCACTCAATTGGGTTGATGTCTTGATTTATACTTCCTACAATTGCATATCCTGTCCTTGTGTTATTCGTCTGTATGACACATCACGTATACCACTAGACTTTATGTCTGGTTCGTATAAATTATTTAAATTTTTTTGACGTCATCTCAAGGTCATCTTATTGTATAAAACGAGTTATAGCTAACTTACAGTCGTTTGGCACGGTTTCAAATGGCAACTTACAACTAGGTATCTATTTAGATAGATAGATAACTCTTTATTGAATTACCACACAAACTGAAATAATACAAAAATAAGTACTAGGCGATACAATGGGCGGCCTTATCGCTTAAAGCGATCTCTTCCAGGCAACCTTTGGATGGAGCGAAATTTACGATACAGAGTGCGGTGTACTTTGGAGGATACATTTACACATATATTCTTAGGTACAATGAAAAATATGATAAAGTTTTAATCCTAATACTTCAAATATTTATAAAATAGACTAATATACATATAGGTATATGCAAATAGCAATCTATACTAACAGATAAAATACTTAAATAGTAAATAAATAACTATAGGAAGATGACATCGTCAGGTAATGTTGTTTCACCTTCAACTTGAAGCTGTGTAAGGAGGATGACCGTCTTATTTCTTCGGGCAGAGCATTCCACAGCCGAACGGACAGTAAAAGAAGCGCTGTAAAAGGAAGTGCTGTGCGAAGGAGTTCTGAGCATCAAGTTTCTATTTATACTCAACTGAGTCCCAGTTTAAGTAAAATCGTGTCCCACTACTTTATTACAGTACTAATAATCATTTTAAAACCAACTTCCAGTAGACGCGTTAGGACGTCCAATTTTGGTATCTCTGTCCGTCTGCTACGTTTTCATGACTAAACGGTTCCGAAGCTTACCTTCTAAGTAATATTTAGATGGCAAGAATCTTGTTTAATAATAGATATATCTAACTCAATATATTTGACATTATTATTTTATTACATACCTACTAATGAAATTCGACATTGCATGCGTAAAACGCTGAATATGTAACACCTTGTTCCTATTACGCATTAAATAGATTTGTATTCGATGAAATTTGGAATATAGATTAATTATGACCTAGATTGAGGCCCATGTTACTTTGCTGGTATCTGATAACATGCGAAAGCCCGCTGTCTACACGGCGTTTGCTATTTCAACTTGAATCTGTAACTTTATGGAACCTTAAGGCTCGAATACACTAGGGGACAAACGGAGCGACATGCTGCAGAACATGTTGCTCGGCACGTGAATGTCCCGAGAGACAATGCCGCGTGCGCTCGCTCTCGGAGCGGGAGCAAGCAATATGTCCCGCGTCACGTGAAATGTTGAGGAACTTGCTGCGAGACACTTTGCAACGTTGCAGCTACACGTAGATTAAGTGTTGCGCGTCATGTTGCGGAACAAAATGTCCCCTAGTGTATCCGAGGCTTTATTCGTATACCAGTTAATACTTGGGTACCTATAATCTTTTTACAAATTGTGACCAAAGAACAAGGTCTCAGAAACTGACAGCTGGTAGCTATGAGGTTAGAGGAGGTTAGGCTATGAACGTATACTATAATCTGTGGTATAACCATGGGACTTTATCGTACGTATCCCAGACAATCCTTGGATATTCTCTCTTTTTAGAAATGTTTACAAAAGGACAAGGTTTCAAAGCTTTCCCGTGAACTTGACATAAAGTAACATGTGGTGCACATCTGTTGGAATGTCTGCGACTGCAAGAGCAATGCGTTTTGGGTGTGAACGAATTACGCTTACCACATTTTTGTATTATGTTAGTTGCTGAGCATTTTAATTGTTTATATTTGCTACATCAAAAAATATCTACTTAAACGTCTCAGTGTATTGTGTCTATAGCTAAATTAAAATATTCTAGCGCAGGATCGTGATGATGAACGTAGATGATGATGAGGATAAAGTCCTAATCCTGTGCTTTAGAGATAATATCAAACTCACTTTAGTCTAACTCTCTGACATTAGATAACTAAATGGTCTAGGTCATAATAATCGATTTTGTTATAATGTTTTGCATGAACTTAGAAATCATAATACATATAAGTTTATCTTGTATAATTAGTTAAGGTTTTTTATACTGCTTTGAGATGGAACAAACACCTGATGTTAAGTGGTAACAATCGCCTATAACAAAGTATTGCCCCCTAGGTCACGCATCTTAGAAACGTGCGCTACGATGCACTGTCCTGCGTCCATCAACTTGAGGCATAAATGTGTAAAGCCTAATGTGCCTGTAATTTCACCGGCAACCATACCCTTCAAACAGAAACAGGAATGCTGCTTGGTAACAGAAATAGTGATGGTGGTAGTTCTTCCCCGGGCGAGTCCTTTCACAAGGAATTCTACTAGGTACTCTTAATTCATATTTGTACACCATCTACCTGGATAATAAATTAAAGAAGGATCAAAGAAATGTAATATCATAATTTAGGTGACTAAATTATATGTAAATATACAGTGTGTCCCTGGATAAAGTGCAACCCCGAAAGGGGGTGAAACTAGATCAAAAATTATCGACAAAAAAATAGAAAAAAAAATTAAAAAAAAATTCGTATATACTTTATTGATGTATTAAAATTTTTATTACTAATATACTAATATTATAAAAATTATTTCTTCCAAAGTAGTAGGTCTATTTTGTTAAAATAAAAACCATAATCATGTCAGATATGTGACGATGACGATAAAATAACAAATAACTCACAAACGAGTGGCTATCGTGACTTAAAGTTTAATTTTTGTATTAAAATTACATTTTTTAGGCTGTTTTTTTCCAATAAACTCCAAAAATCTTAAAATTAAGCCTATAATACTAGAAATTTTTATGACTTTTTATTATTGTCTATCATAATAGCTTTTAAATAAAAAAAAACCTACGTTCTAACATAAAAAATGTGCTGGCTAGGAGCTTTTAAAGTTGACCACTGATTACGTCACCACTCAGGTAGAGACACGTTTTTTTTTGCTGCTCAGGTAGTATTAAAAATCAAATTTTAGTTACAACATTTTTATTTAACTTATTACATGTGTAAGTATGAAATAAGGGTTTTGTTTAATGCATTAAATGCTCAAAATGGCTTCCTTGTTGTTGTAGGCACATTGCATTTAATACAAAAATTAAACTTTAAGTCACGATAGCCACTTGTTTGTGAGTTATTTGTTATTTTATCGTCATCGTCACATATCTGACATGATTATGGTTTTTATTTTAACAAAATAGACCTACTACTTTGGAAGAAATCATTTTTTTATTAAATAGAGTCATTAGTGAGCAATAAAAATTTTAATTCATCAATAAAGTATGTATATACTAAATTTTTTTAATTTTTTTTTTTTCTATTTTTTTGTCGATAATTTTTGATCTAGTTTCACCCCCTTTCGGGGTTGCACTTTATCCAGGGACACACTGTATATGTATATGTAAATATATTCATGAAAATAAACGTTCTGAATTCTGTTTAAAGTTCTGGTAAAACCACAGATCCCGAAGAAATAAATTTTCGTGGTCAAAATTGGTCAACGACAAACCTTTTGAGTTATTTTAGTGTACAATAGTGTAATATAGTGTTAGTGCTATTCATAAATAAAAACAAGACCAAAGTGTCTTCCCATTAAATAGAGACTGTAAGAAAAGTGCCAATTGACACATTCTTAATCATAATCTTATTATACAAAACAAAGTTGGGTTTGATCGAACACTTGACGACCTCCGTGGTACAGTGGGCAAATAGCCGGCTGAGACGCAGGAGGTAGCGGGTTCGATTCCCACCGCGGAACCAATGTTTGTATGATCTACTGATATTTGTTCCGGGTATTAATGTTTTTCTATATATTATAAGTATGTACATATTTACAAAAAAAAGTATATAAGTATTCTATCAGTTATCTGGTTCCCATAGTACAAGCTCTGCTTAGTTCGGGGATAGATAGCGCTGTGTGAAATGACAAGCCATATTTATTTTATTTACTTATTATAACTCGAGAACGGCTGGACCGATTTTCATGGTTTTTGTTGTATTTGTCTCCGTCCCGAATAGCAGAATAACTATTAAAATATTGGAAAAATTCACGCAAAATGGAATTATAAAGAAAATTTATTTTCTCATACATAATGATGGCAGTTTGACAATTCTACCGGGGTGACGTACATTGTCAGCCCGCGTCATATGAATGACAAGGCGGTACGAAGTTCGACGGGTCAACTAGTTCTATTATGAAACCAAGTTAGCATAAAATTGCTCAAAACTAGAGTACCTACACTTACGATGGATAACAAATATAAAAAAAGAACAAAACAATACTGACAGAAAAGTTACTTACCACTTTCACAACATTGAGCATTCCACTTCTTGAGACGAATACTTTTGATAGAATCTTGAAATTCTTGAAACTGGTTACCGTGATCAGTGTGCATGAAGTAATAATGTTGTTCCAAACGTAGAATAGGTACTTACATGCCTGTTTAGTCGACAAGAACCGCAAGGTCGGCACAAGGCTATTTTTAGGGAGGATATCACATCACACTAATATTATAAATGTGAAAGTTTTGATGTTTGTTTGTTACTCAATCACGTCCCGATTTCAATGAAATTTGGTGCGTTGATAGATTATAACCTGGATTGAAACAAAGGCTTTTGTTGACAAACAACGCGTGCGAAGCCGCTGGCGGAAGCTAGTTCAAAATATGTTTAACTTTAAAAATCTCGTTTTATGGTCTTGAGCAGTTTGTTCACCTTATAAGGATGTAATTAGGAGGCCAACATAGTCTTTTCAATGGATGATTAAAATGGAAGACATTAAAACAATGGTGTTAGAAAGAGATAACGAAAAATACAGAATAAGAGGAATGTTAGATAGAAGAGATAACCCAGTGGTTCTAGATCTAAAAATATATATTTAGAGGCTATGGGTCTCTTAAAATACAAAATATTTTAATGTTCAGTACATAACATTGAGCAAGATGAAAATTAACTTCTTCCATTGAGTGAGCCCGTAAGTTTATGTAAACTTCCAGTGTTGTTGAAGTAAGTCTTTCCCAGAATATGCATTACTAGCTGACCCGCCCGAGACTTCACACGCGTGCTTTGTTAATAAAAACATTACCCTCCTTCTTCGCAGTCAGGTATAAAGTAACATATGTCTCAATCCCGGTCATAATCTATTTAAATATTTCATCGAAATAGGTCCAGCCCAGCCGTGTTAGTCGTGAAAACGTATCAAACAGACAACAAAATTAAAAATCTGTGCTAAACAAATGCACATAAAATTATTTTAAATAAGCATTATATAAATTCTAGATTTACAACGTGAAATAGTTATAAATAACAGTTTAGTCAAAATACTTTTAGAGTCGCTTTAGCCTGTCGAGTCAGTGGATTATTAGATGTTTAAAATAGGTACCCAGATTGTGGTTTGTTACTTATGTATTTCTGTTAATAAATACTTTCAAATTTATAATTATAATAAATATAATTTATAATTTATATATAAAATATCGCTAACTACAGTCTGGGTACCCTGGGTGTATAATATATATTAATTATAATCTGGAAGGTACACGTTTAATAAATACAAACTACAGAAAATAATTAAAACGCCGCCGTAGCGTCTAAACCTACTTAGATATTTGGAACTTTAGATCGTAGGAATAGTCATAGACTTTTTATCTGAGCACCGCATTGTAGACATAGCCTAGTCTACCATGCTATCTAAAGTTCAACGTCTCCTCTATTGTACAACTCAGTCTATTTAGATGACATAAAAAATGGTTAGTTTACCGAGTCGTTGCTATTCAACCAGACTGTTAGTTCAGGTTCAGTAATTAGTTCACGATCGGATGAATCATGAATTCATGACAGTTTGTTACTACCGAGATGAGACAGTGAACTCTACTAAATAACAAAGTTTTCGTTGAATAAAAACCCAGCTTTGTGTAGTTATATTTTTACAAAAAACAAACCCTTGTATTCTGCCTTTATCTTTGGAAAATGACTCTGACGTATGCACCAAAGATACCAAAACAGAACGTACAAATTTTATTTATTGTTTTTTATTTACCTAGAAAATATTTTTATTTATATTTATTTTGACTATATTAAGTTACTCAATTATCTGAAATAAATGAATACAATGCAATAACGTTTTATGTATTTTTTTTTCATACTGAATTACAGCTGGTTGGGCAATAAGGCAATCTTAACAACTAGTAACTTATATTAAAGTAGGTATAGCTAAATTTATTGATTTTAACGAAAGTTCTGTAAGTTCTGTATTCCATATTCACTGAGCGAATATGTAAAGATACCTATGTACTTACATTGTTTAATTTATGTAATTGATTTAAATTAGTTTAATCCTGTATTGATATGTAAATATTATCATAATCATTTATTGCCAAATAAAATAAATGTTAAAAGATGTCACATTTAATTTAAATTGGTTTCACTATAGGTACTCTACCCCACTCACCGGCTTTCATATTTGTTCACATAAAAATATATCTACTATTAGTTACATTACACTATTTATGTCAAACATTTAGTATTCAATTACAATTGTTCTCTGTCAAATTAATCATGTCATTATTCATTAAAGTATTCTTCTAATGTATGGTCTTATCTAACAGCCATAATTTTAAATTGTGCCTAAATTTAAGAAGTAGCAATTCTTCAATGTCCTTTGATAAATTATTAAATATTTTTAAGTACAGCCATTACATATACATTATTTTTATAAATATTAAGTTTGCAATGTAGTAGATAAAGTCTATTATGATGCCTTGTATGCCTTTGCATTTTGTCAGTGTTTTAGAAATCGTTCTGAACTTTCTTTAACTAAGTTACATATCCCATTTATACGGGCAATAGGCATGAATTTATGTTCCTTAAAAATAGAACGACAGCTTTCTGTAAAACAGGCTTCACACACTGCGCGAACAGACTTTTTTTGCGCTATAAAAGCTTTATTATTGTCAGTCGAGTTTCCCCATAGAATAAGACTTTATAATACTTAGTACATTGTTATACAAGGGCTGTAAGCGACCTATTGCACTTACTCGTATCTAATGTGTTGATCGCTTACACCCGAGTATAACACATAACTTTTGATCACGAATGTGAGGAAATCAAAAAAGTCTTTCTAGAACAGTTTGTTGCTAAAAAGGAAATTCGCATTCCCGGTACCCATCGTTTTTTTCACTACAAGACTACGACCTCTTTTATATAACAGAAATAAAGATTTGTCATAGAGGTTGCATTCCAATAAAGCATATGAATGTGGCCTCTTTATTTTTTAAATAGCAATATGGATTTGTCACGGTGATTGTATTTAATTTTAGCATTTATGAATGTATCCTCTTTTGTTTTTAAATAGAAATAAGGATTTAGCATAAAGATTGTATTTATTTTTAGCTTATTAAGAATGCAATGATCCTGATTCTATTTTCAAATTTACTCGCATTTACGGAGCCACCCAATATCGAGTTTACACTGACCAACTTTTAGAGCATGAGTGATGAAAAAATTTTTTATTCTGCAAAAGTATAATACGGGCTAAAATAATAGATGATGAAAGTATAAGGCTAACTCTAACAAACTAACTCTCAATACACAGATATTTTTTTAACGAGCATCCATTTTGTCATTGTTTGTCAAGACATACATCCGAATAGCTAATTGCGATAATTGTAATGTCTGTTATTGATAGTTTTTTAACTTAATTAAATTCGACATTTTTCATATTTTTCAACATTTTAAAAAGGTGATTCAAGACTTGTAAGTAGGTAAGTAATTAGATAAAAATTAATAATCAAGGCTACAAGAAGCAATCTTGTTGGTAACCTTCATACAAAGCTATGTGGCGATGATTTTGTGGACACAGCGATGTCTGCATCGACCAATCCTTATCTTTCGTAATCTCAAATGAAAATCTATTTGTTCTATACACTAATATAGGTATGGTACACATTCATATGTTTTCTGACCAAATATTCTTATTATTACCTCTATCTTCCTAAATTTGGTTCATGGAGTTTCCTAAAAAAATTATAACTGTCTCAAGCCAGTGATTTGGCTTTCCCCACAAACTTTCCAACATTAGGAATAGAAAAATAATTTAACTACCAAATCAAGCATTCGTGTCGACAAAATATAGCCCAATCTGCGCCTGTGCAAACCTCTAAAAATTTAGCTCGCGGCGACGGCCTAGCGCTTGACGTCACTCACTGAGCAAACTTACTTATCATCGCGAACAGGAAACACATACCTAAAAAGTTAGGTATATAGGTACCCAACAGAAGCTAATTATACCTACCCAAAACAGAAAGGTGAACGTTTTGTGGCTACCGATTTCCTTAAAGTGTTCTAAGGGTCATGACCACTTCGGTTTAGTTAGTGGTATTTTCCTAAAATTTGTGGTTTATAAATATTTCTGTTAATTGTTTGTAGGTAGTTGAAAACTTATAAAAAATTAAGTTGCAATAATGTGCAGAAGGATTCTGTTTGATAATTTGAATATTGCAAGGTATCCTAAAATCTTGTAGGTGTCACGTGTTTTTTGCGTAGAAGTGGCCAGTGTCTCGGTACCTGGAACGTGGATCTTATGTACCTAGATAAGGCCCAGGTTCTATTGTCATCAGAAAGGTCTTCGTCTACAGAACAACCGTCAACCGATCTTGTGCAGCCTGCAGCCAACGGTTCTCACCAACTCTAAATAAGTACACTTGAGAGCAATAAAATTGCACATCCGCACATTTTTACTTAAAAGTTAATTTTTTTTTTATTTGGAGCTTACAGCAAATTAAAATCAAATTAAATTAAAGTGCATAATCTAGGCATTCGCAGAACTGATAAAGGGTTGACATTTACCTTTAAAAACAACTCATTAGCAACAAAACAATAGACCCCCTTATGTCGCTCGATCCAGGTAAGGCCGGCGGCGGGATTTATCGCAGGTATAAAAGAGTGCATATTGTGGGAATGGTCATCATTTAATCCTCCGTCGTCCGAGACACGTTCTCGGAGACCCGGATGACGAAATCACCTCTGCTAATGCGGAAGGTGAGTCATCTATATCAGACAGAGCAAACACTTCACAGAAACACCGACCTCGCCGGCGAGGTCGACGAGTCCCTTCAGTCGCCGCTTATACGAGGTACAGACATGTACCCGGGCGTTTCTCTCCTATCCCCATCCCGGCAACAGCCCAAGCCGAGGTTCGTACCTAAGTGGTGCCCTTGCGCTAGTTGCCTATAAAACTTACTGGGCTGAGCGCCATCTGCGCTCGCCAAAAGTTCGGTTAAGCTGTCACGGCCTCAGAGGCCAACAGCGAGATTAGTCCATTCGAAAAAAAAACAAAAAAATGGTCATCATTTGCATACCAACGTACAGTGTGAAAGGTTCTCTATTGATATTGGCTTCAAACGGAACACGAAAATGGATACTACACCAGAAGTAGCCGCTCAAGTGGTTGCCCTTGTTGAATCGGGGCTTAAGCAAAGTCAAGTGGCTCGACAATTGAGTTTGAGCCGATTTACCGTTCGGCGTGTATACCAGAGGTATCAAGAGACTGGTGGCTACCAACGGCGACAAGGATCGGGCCGTCCCCGTGCTACAACAGAGCGTGATAACCGCTTTCTTATAACGACATCTTTAAGAAATCGTCGTTTGAACGCAGTTCAACTGGGCCAACGACTTCAAGAAGTTCGTGAAGTAGAAGTTAGCCGGTGGACAGTCAGAAGACGATTGAGAGAAGGTGGCCTGACTGCACACAGGCCAGCAAACGGGCCGAAATTGACCCCAGCCCACCGAGAAGCCCGCCTTCAGTTCGCTCGAGACCATTTGAATTGGACCGAAGAGCAGTGGAGTGCAGTCCTGTTCTCTGATGAGTGCAGGATGTGCTTGCATGGCAACGACGGACGGGGGAAGGTGTATAAAAGATCGGGAGAGCGATTTGCCCAATGCTGCATAACAGAACGTGTCGCCTATGGCGGTGGATCAATCATGTTTTGGGGAGGCATGTCTATGGAAGCAAAAACCGAGCTTGCCTTCATCACCGGACCGAATACTGGTCGCCAATCAAGAGGATTGACTTCCATACGATACATTGAGGAAGTACTCGAGAGCCACGTCGTACCTTTTGCTGGGTTTATCGGCGAAAACTTTCTGTTTATGCAAGATAATGCAAGACCGCATACTGCTGGCATAGTGATCGAGTACCTTCAAGAGGTGGATGTGACCGTTATGGAGTGGCCAGCTCGAAGCCCAGACCTCAATCCCATCGAACATCTATGGCAGGGGTCGGCAACCTTATGCTATAGCCGGGCCACATATGTTGCCAGAGTATCAGTGCGGGCCGCACTTATATTCATATGTTCGGGCATGTATTTTTAATATTTGAAATAAAACGCATATATATTCATACAATTATCTCTTTTTTAATTGAACTACTATACTAACATAAAAGTAAGAACTAGTGAGATTTTTGAGGCTGCATTTGACTTG
Source organism: Philereme transversata (assembly GCA_963924445.1). Classification (NCBI taxonomy): domain Eukaryota; kingdom Metazoa; phylum Arthropoda; class Insecta; order Lepidoptera; family Geometridae; genus Philereme; species Philereme transversata. The sequence continues at coordinate 19,349,494 of OZ004340.1, forward strand.
CAAGTTTTTTAACGTCTGCTTTCATTTTAGTAGTAGACACGCGCAGTATCGCGTCTAAATGTTCATCCGTTAACCGCGAACAATTCTTATTTTTGCGGTAGTTGAGAATTGAAAAAGTCTGCTCACACAAATATGTACTACCAAACATAGTTATTATCTGCTGAGCAAACTTTTTCAATTCTTTGAAGTTTTCAGAACTCAAACCTCCGTAGAACTGTATCAAGTCAGTGCTTTCCTTAAATGCCGTTTTAAGTGTGCTATTACTTTGCAAATCTACTATGTTCATTTGTAAATTGCTTGGTATCTCACTAATATCAATTGCAAAAGGGTTTTGGAATATTTCCATGTTAAGGGAGCTCTTTTTAAAGTCGGTGAATCGATTTACAAACTCAGTTTGTAGTTGTGTTAACACGTTTCTCATTGTAATATTTTGCCACACAAAATTATCTCCAGCTTCTTCCACGGCTTTCTTGCAATTAGGAAAATGGTCAAGCTTTTTTTCATCAATATGCTTGATAAACAGTTTCAGTTTCATTTCAAATGACTTTACATCTGTATACATATCGCAAATCAATTTATTTTTTCCCTGCAAGCGTTTGTTGAGCTGATTCAGGTCCTTAGTCAAATCAGTCAAAAAACCAAGATCGATAATCCACTGTTTGTTAGTAAGCTCTTCTACTGGCTTTCCTTTCATCTCCATGAAGTTGCCAATTTCTTTCCTCAAATCAAAAAACCGTTCCAAAACGGCACCTCGACTGAGCCACCTCACTTCACAGTAGTAAACCACGTCACCATGTTCAGCTTCCAGATCTTCCAAAAACTTTTGGAACTGACGGTGTGTGAGCCCATTTCTTCTTATAAAATTAACAGTGGATGTTACAGTATCCATTATTTCTTTCCAGGATATAACTTTGGAGCACAATGCCTCTTGATGGACAATACAGTGAAAAATCAATGGCACAGTAGATCCAGAATCTTTCACTTTGCTGATGATTCTCCCAACAACACCTTTGTTTTGACCGCTCATGTTCTTGCCTCCATCGGTAGTGACACTTGTTAACTTTTCCCAGCTTAATTGCAATGAATCCAGAGCTTGTTCCACATGGTGAAATAAATCTTCTCCCGTAGTTGTACCTTTCAAACTGCACATTTTCACAAGCTCTTCGTAAACAGTAAAGTTTTCGTCAATGCCGCGTACAAATATGAGTAACTGTGCTGTATCCGACACGTCCGTACTTTCATCCATCGCTAAAGAGAAGCAGTCGAAAGACTGCGCCTTATCCCTGAGTTGTTCACACAAATTAGCACCCAAGTCTTCAGTACGTCGGGTGCAAGTTCTTGCAGAGAGACTAAGACTTTCAAACATTTTTTTCTGCTCTGGGCATATTTCTTCTGCGATAGCTAAGACACACTCTTTTACTAATTCACTATCGGTAAACGGACGTCCACTTTTTGCAAGAATCTCTGCTACCCTGTAACTGGCCCGAACATTCGATTCGCTGTTGTCTGCCACAACCTTAAATATGTTTTGTTGATTTTGTAATGACGATTTCAAAGTGGAAATTTTCCTTTTCCGTATTTCTCCTTCAAGACAGTCAAATTTAGCTTTGTGCTCGGTGTCGTAATGTCGCTTCAGGTTATATTCCTTTACTACAGAAATACTCTTTTGACAAATCAAGCATAACGGTTTTCCTTTAAACTCGATAAAAAAGTATAATTCTGTCCATAATTCGTTAAAAACTCTTTTTTCTTCTTCTATCTTCCTTTTTCTTGAAGCCATGTTTATATAATTATTCTGTAACAATAATGAAAAAAATTAAATTCGTTGTAAAATTATATGTTCCAGTTAGCACCTACAAATTCAACTCCACATTCAAATAATAATTAAAACATGACACACTCGTAACTAACTTCATGTCATGTAACTACTATCCCCGTCCTTATAACATTTACCCATCAATCTGAAGGTTCACATTAACAAGCAGTAAATAAAATAAAACAAAATGCTCGCGAGTGCATACAACTTACCTCATACGTCGTGCGTGAGAAGCTATCAGCGAAGGGAAGAAAGGTGAAACGAAACGCGTAGCTAGCAACCAGATGAGACGTGAGTTTCCGGCGAATTTCCACAACCGAATGTGGCGAGAGCTGCGCGCGGCTGTGATTTTAACTAAAACCGGTCGCTTTGAATTTTTTCGCCGCCGCACACCTGCGTCTAATCAAAGACTGCCGCCCCGCCTATTGTCTCAAAGGAGCCGCCCGCCGCCGCACGTGCGGCGGATAAACGCAAAAGAAATTGCCAAGAATTGAATAAGTACAGCAAATATTTATTTTCGGTAGAAACAATACATAACATCACAGTCTTGATAAACAGTTCTTAAGAAATGAAATAGAGGTACATTTTTATCACCCCGCGTGGGAGCGAGCTTTCAAGAATACTCTCATGGCCCAGCAGCATGGCCGTATAAATTCTAGTGAATTTATATGGCCTTTTGCTTCGGTATTTTTTTCTTACGGACCTCAGGGTTGCGGGCCGCACCGAGATAGTCTACGGGCCGCATGCGGCCCGCGGGCCGCCGGTTGCCGACCCCTGATCTATGGGACGAGCTGAAAAGAAGAGTTCGAGGCCGAGATGCTCCTCCATCGACTCTACAGGAGCTGCAACAGGCGATCGCAGAGGAATGGGAGGCTATTCCTCAAGACTTTATCAAAAGTCTAGTAACATCAATGAAAACACGGATGGAGTCAGTGATTCAGGCTAGGGGAGGGAACACTCGGTATTAATAACAAACTTTAAATTAATTTTATCTTTTAATTTCATAACTTTGACACCAATACTTGAATAAAGAATTTTTTACTAAACATGCATTTTTGTTATTGATCCACAAAAGCATTTTTATGTAATGATTGAAAGACAAATCAGATACCACTGGATAGGTATTAAAATAGACTATGAATCTGCATTACAGAAACATAATATTTTTTGTTTTTTTTTAGTTATGTCAAAAAATCATGAATGTGCGATTTTTTTGCTCTCAAGTTTAGATTTACTTGCATGTAGGTAATACTGGGTGAAACAATTTAATTAATGCGGGTTTTCCTTATCAAAATTCCCAACAATTACCTATGGACTGGACTGACTTATCAATTACAATGAACCGTTAGATACGCTCTGCCCATGCAATCTACCAGCCGAAAACTCACATTTATTTCGTTAACAATTGATTAGTTCCAATTTCGACGAAGCGGTATTGCGTAAATTGCGATCGTTTAATCATCATTGATAAAACTAGATTAATTTTTTTCATAATTTTCCTACTATAACATCATGGTAACCGCTTTTGTTTTAAAAATAATTAAAGGGCATGGTATGATTCACGCTATGTACCTACTTAGTTGCAAACAAAATTACAAGTTAGAGTAAAAGACCAAGTTCGTACCGCATAAACGCGATTAGAAACAAGGAGCATTTTTGGTAAAAGTCCTTAATTAATTCTGCTATAGAAGTGTTCATATTTTTAACGGATGTAATCCAATATTTAGCAATTTATTTGAGGTCTTAAGTAGAGTAAGGTAAGGTAGGTATTCCTCAGTTTATATCACATCTAGAAGAGCTAGTCAGCGATCTAGGCCGAATTGATGAGTCACCTCAGAAGGCCGAGTCACAGAGCCTAGGCTAGGTCTCTGACACCGACCTACTACTTATTTGCATCGTAAAATCAAATTGGTATTCAAGCAGATACCAAGGTTTGTATCATTTAATTTTATTTACTACTAATTCTTTATTAGCTACTTTAGTTGTTATTATGTTCATAAAGATGGAGTTGCAAATAGGGTGCGTGTTTGCATTGCAACACTCAACCATAATCTTTAAACGTGTAAAAGAATGAAGTTAGTCAAAAGTAGAACATTAAAGCGTTTCTTTTGTTTTGACATAAAAAGTCGCAGAAGTGGCAAAACTTGCATTTTAACTATACTATACGATAACTTACACCAGCTACTTCATTAGAGCATCCAAACGGAAAATTAAGGTGCAGAATATATAAAAATAATTTAGAAATGATGTTGCCTGCCTGACATAATAAGTGATTTTATTCCCATAACACAAACTCATGACTCTTAATCATAACATTATTAAATATTAGCAGTTATACAAAGACCAGATATCGCCAATTTTTTATATATTTAGGAATTTGGAGCCTACGCGTATGAGTAAGGGTTTGTAGCGTACTCTTTACGGCTTTATCTAAGCGAAACCACACGTCACACGTGCTCCAAATGGAATGTATCAGAATACCTAAAATCATGAATCCATAATAAGAAGGAAGGAGTCTGGGTGGAGAGGTACGCAGATACCAACTCGTTGCCTATTACCAACGATCCAGGGAACTCATAGATTGTTAGACTTCTTAGTCGTAGCACTCTTGGCAGAGTGGTCGTGGTCGTCATGTCAGGGTTGTCCCGCGCTTAACTATCCTTCGCCACTCCTTTCGCATCGCTGCTCTTCTGGCACATTCGTTTAAAGGAATTGTTAGAGTACTTAGTTAAAATCCCTAAATTATAAGAGCTTTATAAATATGTATATAATATGCGACATTGTTCATAAAAACCGCTATCTACTGATACTCGGTACTAAAGAACAACTCCGTATATTTTTAGAGATATACTTAAAATTATTTCTGCAAGACAATGGCTTGACTTATAATAAGTTATGATATAGTAATAATAAACAGGGATAAGATAAATATGATAAGTCTGTGCCTAAACAATTACGTAGGTACCTAAGAAATAAGGCTAGTCTAAATATTTAAATGGTTACATTTAGTATGACATTTGAGACTAATTTTACTGTATTATTATTAATCCATTATTGACATTTTGTTATTATTATTTGGTAGTTAGACTTAATTTCCTGAAATTACATGTATTTTGCACTCCAATAAAGGTGAATATTAAAATGATACTAAGTATTTATTTCTGTGACATCTTTAAAACCTACCCATGTTCTGGCAAATAAACAAATTATATAATATAACAACATACTATATAATTTACACCCAAAAAGTAAAAAAAAAGTCAAAAGTCAAATATTTTTATTGATTAAAATCACAAGGATCACTTTGAAACGTCACCCAACGCCTCGAGCACGTACAAGAAAAATTTATTAGGTACTTTAAAAGTTACGAGGATGGCTGTATCTACCATTTCCGACATCTTTCTTTACAATGTTCAAACGTAGAAACCTGTTATTAGCCTTGCGTTTTAGTTCTATAAGTTGTCCAAATAAATTGTATCGCCGTTGGTTTCTCTAAATAAATAAATAAATAAAAAAATATATAACACTAGACCTTTATCTAAAACTCTATTCGTTAAATTAGATATCTTTATATTATAGCCATTTTTTGGTGTGTAAGAGCATTATAAGCTTATATCATCCTATCTAATACGGTAAATAATAATCATATTCTCTAATCGCTATTTAGACCAACTAATCGGAACACCTGCCTAATATCATACCTAATGTCTAACTAATACCTTTCAAATATAAGTAATCGATTATTTAATTTTATTTATCTTTTAGTCATAAATTAGTTCTAATTTAGTACATCTTATATTCTATTATCTACACGGTTTTCTACAGTCAAGCATAATATTACTATGCCCTGATTTGGGTTATATGTTCTGTTCATGAAACCTGTCAATATAACACGACTGCAATACATTATATGAGTATCATTCAGATGTTTTATGGATTTGTGTTTTCAATGATGTCGTTTGATGCGACACAACAGGCAACGTTCAAAATCCGCCTTGCAAAAAACCCTCAAACCGGTCTTCTGCAGAGACCGGTCGGTCCGCTCTCATTGCACGCACACGCACGAAGAATGCTAATCGTCATGATAGCCATGTCAGTTTCTTGACCAGGACCAGGGTTTCATCACTCAAAATACCAATTGACCCATAGAAAGACACCAAACATGTAACTAAAGTATTTAGGTGAGTTTTTGTGAGCCAACCCAGTTATTTTGGAACCTCCTCCGTTAAAGCTCGTTAACATGTATAGCCAGGAATAGAAGAGCAAATTTACAAAGACACTAGTTGAATGCCGGCGACTTCGTCCGCCAATTTTCCGGATCTGAACAGCGCCATCAATAGATATACCGGGTCCACCTATAGCTAAAAAGTATCCAGGAAACTCCATAAGTACAAAAAAACATGAAAATCGGTAAAACCGTTTAGGAGGAGAACAATTACGAACAGACGCACACCGGGTTTTATATACCTAGGCAAGTATATAAAGATTTTCACTTTTGGGGAGAATGGCACAGCTCAGCCGGGAGTGAAGTTAGACTGTGGACGTTGATGAATTCATGAATATTTAACCCATTCCAATGACAATGAAATAGAGGACTTTTTGGTAATAAACGGCAAGTCTGTAGCATATCTGGACAGATTTTGCCTGTGTGTGTTCTACCGCTTGTACTCGTATAATGGGTTGTGTTTTGAGGAGTTGTTTGATATGGTTGGTTTTATCATCGCACCGCTCGCAATCGGCAGGGAATCCATCCACAAACCTTGGAGACGATCTGGTCACGTACCTTGAGGTTCCAGAAGAATTTCCTCCCGCGAACACTTCGCTTGAGAAATGGTCTCCATGCCGAGGTTTTCCCTAAGGACTACAGTATGGGGTTCTTCAAAAAGGGCGTTTTGAAAATTTTAAAGGGTCGGCAACGCGCGAGTGCCATTGGAGAGCCTTTGGTGTTACAAACGTCCATAGGCTAAGGTAACTATGTAGTTACCATCAGGTAAGCCGTATGCTTGTTTGCTACCTTAGTGGTAAAAAAAATCTCCTAAATCCTTGAGTTGTTCTTTAGTTTATTACCACAAAAACTAGTAGATATTAACCCGGAAACTAACAGACAAATTTTACCTTGACCTAAGCGCTGCGCCATCAATGTGTTCTCAACATGCGTCGATACTACGTAGAACAGATAAAAACTATTTTGTCGCATAAATTTTAAACATTAATAAAAAATGATGGATTTGATGTCTATATTTATATCTATTAAGTAGTCTCAACCTGGCTCCGAAATCCTAAAAGACATTAGTTTCAGTAGTTTTTCCAGAAATCCTTAACTGGCCCTACCTATTCTATATCCGGAGAAGGCCAATTCTCGGTAGATTCGTAGTAGGTTCTCTAGGTGTATTCTCCAACTAGCTACCTACAGTACCTAGCTATGATTAGAGCTAATTAGAGCTTAATAAGAAAAATCAAATAATACAAGAAAAAGTTTAACAACGATTAAATATCCTCATTTCCATAAGTGTAAAATAGTCTCCATAACCGAGACTAATCCGGTACAATGTTACAAACTGTGTACAAATCGAGAGGATTACCAAACCACTTTTATACAACCAATTACCAGCCGACAGTATGTTTTTAAGACAGCACGATATGGACACGACAGAATACAGCAATGACTCCGAGCTTCAAATCGCTACGAATATAGCTAGAATGGATGTGCTGGGCAAGCGTAGCCCATTGAACACCTTGGGGCTTAGCCAAGTTACAGTTGATTAGCGATGACGCTAGTCGATAAGTCCGAAAATGTATGGGATTTGACACATGCAATAGAAATACCACGTAATACAGCGACAACAAATGTATGTAGAAATCGAATAGATTCGTAGCGAATGTAATTTAGCTACGGGCCCTTGTCTCTGACTCTACAGCGGCCTAAACTGCAACATGTCACCAGAGACGCCGCGCTTCGTATAAATCATCTCCAATTGGATAGAAGTCAATATTTCTTTGTCCAATGAAATCTTAAAGACAATTTTGAATAGTAATTTCACAACTTTTTTAAATTAACGTTATTGAATTACGTCTAAATTGCTATTTTTTTTAATTTTTACATCGATTTGAGCAATTTCAGTGCCAAACTTTTTCTCATCTAAATAATCCGATATGACAACTTACATTTTTATAGTTATCTTTTAAATACACTTAAATTTTTAACTGTCATTTTTTACCTGTATCACTTGGTAGTTTGTTTTAAAAGCCTGGCCTACACTTTGCCCTTTACTAACTGTATGGAGATACACGATTTACTAAGTTATCTTGATCTTTATTTCTAGTGTTAAGTAACTAGTAAAACTATGATCATCCCTATTTTATTTAAACAAATTAATATTTTTGTGTTACATGTGAAGTCAGTGTATTTTTATCGTGCTGTAGTTCATAATAAATGTATAGTAGCACTCCATTTTGTCGTGACGTCTAAAACGATGTGAACATGTACCTATCTAAGTGGTAGTGAGCAAGAAGCGATTGTTACCAATTCGTGGTCTTATTCACGTCTGAAGAGAATAAACTTACAATAATCATCTGCATATTGTAAGAGGTAATGTTCCCACACAGCTGCTCCCAGCAACATCTCGATGCGCAAGAGTGTATCGGACTACGTGATATGCCGCAGAAAGCAATAAAACATAAATAAAACATTGCGGTTTTGATAATAATAAGTACCCACAAGAGGTCGGTAGTACTACCATCAGAAAAATGGTTTCAGGAAACAATGGATAGTGCCAATTTGCCTATCAAACAATTAGGCGACTTACGCAAAGCCTAATGGTATTTAGTGTCGAGTAGTCCCGAGTAAAGAAACTAGGACGATTATTATTAGTATAAAAAAATATAGCATACGTTTATAAAAGGCGAGAAGTTTATAGTCAAAATGAGCAGTTATGAGCATTAGAAAACACTATCGTAACATCTACAAGGTTAAATCGAGATAAGTTCCAGAATACAGACTGCATTCAATACTCGAACGGATTGAGATCTATCATTGTATGCAAAATGCAACAGTTCCACTTGCAAATCTTACAATTCTAGTGTTAAAACAATGTAGACTTCTTACAACCGTGAAATAGAGTCGATATTTTTTAAAACACAATTTGATTGCACTTACTTGCTTTAAGTATTTTTAAGGAGGGAGCTACCTACTACATAAAAGTTTTGTAATTTATCGGGCTACATTCACCGGATTTGCACAATCCTATGAAGCCTTATTCTATTTTTTACCGAAAATAAATTTTAACAAAATTTCGGTGTTTTCCAGAATAGGTATGTTATTTATTTATTTATTTAAGCCTTTTTCTTTCCCGACATTAATATGAATTATTATATACATTAATAGATATAAATTTACTTTCATTCATTTACAAGTACATTTTATTTATATGTATTTTCTTTTATATATTTTATATTGATTTAATTTATTAGGTACTGCATTTTTTTGTATGTATATGTAATAGAATATGTTATGTAAGATTAATAGCCGAAAATGGGACAAAAAAGCAGTACTCACGTCATAGCTCCAAGTGCAAGATACTCCAGCAAACTTGGCGACGCACCTTCCGAGCTCCACGTCCTCATGCGTCGTGTACAGGTGCTTGAGGCAGTACTTCACGTGAGGAGCTACTCTTCGCAACGTCTCCCGGGACAGTAGCACACCTGGACCACCCATGCAAAAGTTCTCATTGTAGTCCAAAGATAAGGCATCACGTTCCGCCGTAGTACCCCTTCCCGCCTGCCCAATGAACTGAGGTTTTCTACTATCCACCGACCGCAAGAATTCTTCCAACTTATCACCGCGCACGTACACGTCATCGTCCGCACGCATGAACCACTCGAATCTGTCCCCGTACTTCTCGTACATGTATAACAACATCATAAAGGATTTCTTCTGCGGAGGGTAGCTGTCATCTACGTTTTTTAACGGCACTAGAGGTAAATCTGGCGCGCGCGAGACTTCCGAACTGAAGAACGCGATACGTCCAGGTAAGTCCTTACTCCAAGTCTCGTAGACGGCGCGCGCACGCGTCGTGAGATACTGCTCCGCAGTCATCACGCCCACGAACACCAAAGTCCGGTTAGAGTTCTGCACCGTCTCGTTGGGTAGCAGACCGATGGCGGCCAGGGGGTCCGCCTCCGCGAATAGTCGCGCCGCGTCCGGACATGCTTCGATGCCGGTCCGGGACGACGTCCGCAGGCACAGCTTGAGGAATACCCCTAACGTCACACCAGCCACCACCCCCGCTACCAGATGCATCCACCTGCTCCTCCGAGCCATCGCAACGCAACTGAGGAAGGCTCAACGAAGGCGCCCACTGTTATCCGGCGTCCACATGTGCGCATTCCGGGAACGACCTTTTTATCCCTTTTTTGTAGCGGCCGGGAGGGGTAGACATTAGCGGGCTGCTTTTTTGTTCGGCTCACTCCCGTCGTCGGCGGGGAACGATCACATGGCGCGACGCGGCCGCACTGTCGCGAGCGAGATACCAAATCGAACCCTATCGCGCTATCGCCGCCGAATATCGGATTCGCAGATGTTATCGGAGCGAGCGCGGCGCTTGTGGACATGCGAGACGGTCATGTTACGCGGCGCTCGGACGGAACGCGTCTTGCGCGGGAACTGTTCGACTCGTGCGCCGATCTGCGAGCGACTGCACCGAGGAATAAACAACACACGGCCAGCGGCAGTTCCGTCCGAGAGTCGGACACGTCACGGCGCTCTCGCTCGCTCCAGTCGGCCGGCTTTGCAACGTCTCGCTCTAGCGCGGCGCCGGCCGGCGCGGTGGGCCGGTGTCGCGGATGCGAACTTGTCCCATTGCCTTGCCATTCATCGTCTGCGATGACAATAGACAATGCGGTGGTCGGCCATTGTCTGGCCGGTGGCGGTGGGTCAGCAGCTCGCGGAAACTACATCTGATGACCTATTTGCGAGTCTCCGGGAGCCGCTGGACACGATGACGGAAGCGTAGTTCCTTTTACCTGTGCATACGCACACGCTCGGATTTCACGTGTTGCTTCGAGTCTGCTGACATCGATAGCTGCAGGTTCATGAACGCCCTTGATCCCGGAGCTCAAGTTCATCCTGTTTCCGCAACTTCGCGATTACGAGTTCAATGCATTTTTAATAACACGCAATGTTATATCAGCAAATAAATCTTAGTGTGACTTACAAACGAGAAAAATATAAAACTAAAGACGCCTGTTTTAAAATATCCGACAATCTAAGAGAAACTAAGATCGCAGAAAACTCGACATTAATCAAACGTCTTGGCATTGACCTGCTACAAAAATGGGACAAGATAACTGAATCTCCGATAAGATACGATAAATCTTATTTTAAAGCAGTAGAGTTCAGTATTGTAGATGTTTTTGATATGAACGCAGATATTGATGACACCATTCACGTAGTTCATCATTTGCATGACAGATTGATTCCCAACAGCAGGGTAAGTAAAGTAATAAGAACCAATATCCACTAGCCCGATGTGGAGCAGGGATCCCATTCTATCGGGGTGGCGATGTTAAAGAATAACTCTTTACTGTGATTCGGACAACACAAACAGGAAGTAGAGTTCTCATACCGACTCATTTGAATAATGCCTCAAGCGAACTAGACAGCGCAAAAAGTAGGTGTTGCGGTTTTATAAATAAACTATTTAGAAATGAGATTAAAATGATGATCCACGCGATTTGATTTTACATAAGCACGTTTGAATTGAACTATTTTTCTGGAACAGTTACATTTGAACTCTACTTACCACCTTCATAAGAGAAATACGGATGGGTATACCTCTAGGTTTGCTGTTGAACTCATAGTATTGAAATAATTAGCTCAAAAGAACCTTACAAATTTAGGTGTGCTCATAAACCTATATTAAATACTTGTTAAAGTGTATAAAATAGTAAAACATGATTTTAAAATAACATTTTATATTACCTATACATTTGTTTGTGAAGCTGTAATGTATAAAATTATTTAACTACCAGCAAGCTCACTTATAATTTAAACTTTCTAGTAATAAATAAAACAGTGTTAATCAAACTCTCATTCTGTACAATAATGGTATAACCTCGGTATAACATATTATTTTTCTTATTATAGTATTTAAATACAAAAATAATAATCCAATAAGTGCCTAGAGTTATATCTACTGAAATACTGAAACACTTGTTAATACCATGATATGTATTCAAAGTAATCCATAAAGAATGTGGGGAACTATGTGTATGTAAAGATGCATATACTTAATATAGTTTCAAGTTTATTTTGTAGTCTATGGCCTCATGTTCTAGAACTATGTAAGACACAAGCGTAGATTTTTAAGTTCCAATATAGGAACTGTTAATAATATTTTTTTTTTTCTCTAACCTATCTCGTCCCACTGCTGGGCAAAGGTCTCCCCCAAGTCCCTCCAAGTATCCCTATCCATCGCTATCTCCCACCATCTTCTTTGGAAGGTGACCAAATCGTCCCGCCAACGCTTTCTCGGCCGACCCCGACGTCGCCCTCCGTCTTCAGGCGTCCATGGTGTCACAATATGGGCCCATTTCTCGGAGTGCATTCGGGCAACGTGGCCCGCCCAGTCCCACTTAAGTCCAGCCGATCTCCTCCCTACATCTGAAATGCCGGTAAGTGAGCGCAGAATGGTGTTACGAACTCGGTCGACACGTTTAAAGCCGAGAATGCTGCGCTCCATTGCCCTTTGACAAATCTTGAGCTTTGACTTCTGGGCTTCAGTCAGAGACCATGTCTGCGCACCGTAAGTTAGGATGGGCAGGATACACATGTCGATGAGTTGGCGCTTAAGTGTCAGAGGAAGGTCACCCTTCATGTGCTCCTTCATGGACCAGTAGCTCTTCCAGGCATTCTCGATACGGCGATCGATTTCCTTATCTTGCCTGTTTCCGAAGCTAGCTAACTGGCCCAAGTAAATATACTCATCGACATACTGTATTACCTGTCCATCTACCTCGACCTTACGTTTCGTGCTGTTTGACATGATCTTCGTCTTCGACTGGTTCATTCGAAGCCCAACCTCAAGACTTGCCGCGCTCAGATCTTGGAGCATTTGTTGCAGTTCTGAAGGAGTAGGTGCAAAAAGTACTATGTCATCCGCAAACCGCAAATTTGTCAAGCGTTTGCCTCCGATGAAAATTCCCTTGGTGGTCCATGAGTCTGCTAGGGTTTTGAAGATCTCTTCCAAGGTACTAGTAAAAATTTTGGGAGAAAGCGGATCTCCTTGCTTCACTCCCTTCTTAATATAATATATGCTTTATAATATTATTATTGCTTAAATAAGAGGGGACTCTTCTAACACAGGTTTTTAACTTAAACGCTCCCAACCCTAGTATTTAAAAAGGTAGGTAGGTACTTATAACAAATAATAAAAAGTTTTTGTTTTATCATAAATACGAGGTTTATCACGTACCGTTTTTATCGGTATGCAGGAATCCTACACCACAGTCGGCAACCGCTTCCGCAAAGCTACGGCGTGTAGTGCGAGGCGAGACGCGTTGCGGAGCGGATCGCACTCACCCTGATGAAGGTTCACCATAGGTTCACGAATTGAATCGAAACATTGTCGATCATAACACGGATAAAACGATACGTAAAAATTCTGTATTTATAATAATGATTGATATAAATTATCAAGTTGCTTGCTATTATGCTTGAGTCACGATTTAATATAATTATAGAAAGAATATTACATTTTTGCGTTAAATGCAGAAATATTTCTACGCGAGACCATAGAAACGTTTGGGTATTACCACAAATTTAAAAGTTAAACACGTATAAGCGCGTATTTAAAAAAACTCCTATCCAAAAATTGGTAAGGAATTTTTTAAAGACGCGTTAAATAATTGTTTTACTTTTTTGTGGTAACAAGGTCATGTCTAGGGTGTTCGTTCATGCCAGCCTGACTGAAATTCGGCATTATGATTATTATTATGCTGGTCAGCAAGCTTAGCGTAACTACCCTACACAAAAGCTTAGTGGGAGGTAGAACAACATTTTATGTCGTGAATTCGATGTGTATAGAAAAAAAAATATTCTTGGAAGAGTAGATAATCGCCACGCTAAGCCTACCGACTTGATAGACAATGAAGACACAAAAAAGGTTAACATAAATATATTATTTAGGTTAGTAGTATTTACCTAGTTAGATTGTGATTGCAACTAGTAACTTTTTAACCAAACTACTTAACTGATTTTGTTGAAATGAGATCAACATGAAAGTATCTATATCCTTTTAAATAAAAAGTGTTTTCCATATCGGTTGATAAATGACGGAGTTCTAATGTAATAAGAAACATAAAACCGAATTGCGTCCCTATAAAATTTGACGGTTGCCCTGATTTTTTTTGGGATCCCATCATCAGATCGTGACTTGGTGCCAATGGGACCACCTGGGAAGTATACCCTTTTAAAAAAAAAAGAATTTCTGGAATCGGTCGAGGCGTCTTCGAGTAATCGGGAAACATACATAAAAGTTTCCGACGAATTGAGAATCTCCTCTTATTTTTTGAAGTTGGTTAAAAATATAGTAAGGCAAAAAATAACTATTTTTTTCCCAACTGTTTTTAGGGTGTATGTATATGTCTGTTTGGCGCGTCCTGTAGTATAAACGGCTAGAGAATTTTTTTAAACGAATTATTATTGTGATTCACGAGAGTGGCAACTAAGTATGCCACTCTCGTGAATCGAATCGAGCAACGTGGCATAGTTGCTCTATAGAAGTTTCAAAAAATATATCTATTATGGTGGCTGGAATTCGACATATTCGTACCCAGCGAAACAAAAATTTATCAAAAGCTATCGCGTGAGGTATCAAAATAAAGGAATTTTAAAGACTCAAAATAAAGGATTTAAAATAAAGACCACATTAAAAATATATAATACCCATAGGTAAAAAGGGTTGGCGTTAAAAAAAACCCAGTTCTTGACGAACAAATTTGTGTGAGATGTTAATCTTACGCAATAAATAATGGAAAACAAAGTCGGGTTAGTTACACCATAGATAACTCAAGAACGGCAGATTGGTATATAGATAGATTATGATCGGGATTGAAACATAGGCTACTTTTTACCTGACTGCGCATGAAGGTAATGTTTTTATTAACAAACCACGCGTGAAAAGTCGCGGGCGGCTCAACTAGTTATTAATATTTTAAAAATAAATAACCCGACACCATAAAAAACCCAAAACAGGTAAACAAGCTTGCACAATTTTTGCAGTGGGTTTTTTTCTATATTTTTTTTTATCAAACACAATCGTATTACTTACGTTTATTTAATCAAGTGTTCCAGTATTCAGTAACCAAAGCGTACGACCGCACATACAACCTTTGTAAAAATATTCAGTCTAATTATTGCCTTTTTAGCCAACAAAATTGTAGAGCATAATTTGTTACACTTCAGTGTCCGTTCACAGAGACCGGCTCGGAATAGAGTACATTTTTATAGAGTTTAAAAAAGAGTTCTTCTGTTTTAAATGAGAATGCACACATATCAACTCAGAAAGGAATCGTCACCGTATCAACTCACCTCGCCTCAGGACAAGCTCACGAACCGCGGTGCGGTGCGCTGACGGCTCGTCGTCCCCGCGCTTGCGCCTCTCCGTACCCGAGCGGTGAAACTAGTGCCGCCTAGCCGTCAACCAGCGGGCGGCGAGCCGTAAGCGCGGCGTCGCCTTGCCGTAGCCAAGGAGCAGCAGATCCGCTTTGATTACGTGCTTACGTTAGGTTGACGACGAGGCGAACGGCGATACGGTGACGATCCCTTTCCCGCACAATGTAAAACAAATCAACCTTATTTCAATGACCCAAAACTCTTTTTTTAAACGCTAAAATAAAAATGTGCTCTCCTCTTTGAGCCGGTCTGTGCGAACGGACACTAACACATTATTATTATTATAGTGGACGAGTGTCGTCCTAAATTATTCGTGTGATGTCTCGAACTATATGAGCCGCCTCCCCCATTTCTCCCATTATGTATCTTGAAATTCGGCCAAAGTTACTATAAAGAATTGTTAAATCTTACTATTGTCAGTTGAGTTGGTCACTGGGTGATTTAGATAAAGAATAGGGGGTCCAAGTGTTATATTTTTTACAGAGTTGCAAAAGCCAAAGGTACCAACTCAAAGTCTTTTTTTTTACCTTTTATTTTCCACAATAACAACGGAAAGGATGAGGATTCATTACTACCTATTTTTACGTAGGCGACACTTCTATTCAGTATTAATGCGAAGATGCTTTGAATAATTAAATCATGAAGTTAGTTCATTTGTAAAATTTGTAAAAATGAACTTGGTTTAAAGTTATGGGGTACATCTTACTAGACATTATCTTGAATCTTGAAAATCACCCAGTGATCAACGTTTGACAAGTAAAACGCATAACAACTGCTTATAGGCAACTGTATACACTAAATTACTTAAAAAAAGAAGTGTTTTTTCTCTCTTAGTGACTAATTTCTACAAATGTATGTCTATAAAATGAGAATCTGATATTGGCATAAAGCATTAGCTATAAGAATTTGTTTACATTGTTATCAAGTGCTGTTGATTCTGTAATTAATGCATAAAAAATAAAAAATGGGACCATCAAGAATTGGTGGGTCATGTATTCCTTCCATACAAAATTGTCAATACATAGATCAAACAGTAGAATCTCTTTTAACCTGAATTGAAATTAGCAAGCAAAATAACAATATGTATTATTTACAATATAAACATACTCTATGTATAATCTTAGTTACTGTTTCTTCATTATTTAGAAGATAGTACTATCAACTTGAGATATACAATTCATGATTGACATCAGAACGTTGGGCCCCCGCTCGCTAGGGATCTGGTTTCCATGTCAACTTATAGCTAACATTTTGTAGTTGTCGAAAATCATATTCCCTAAATTTGTAGTTCAGCAGTTATGAGCAATTATCTAGGTCCGTAAAGTTGACATGGAAATCAGATCCCTAGCGAAGGGGTCTCAAGGGTTGACCTTACGCGAACTTACTTTAAGCACATCTTTATAGAGACCTGTATTATCTAGTTATTATTAAATACGTGCGTAATGGCCTACAAGCCTTTAAGCTAATTTAGAAAGTTCATAAGACAGTTTGAAGACATACTTTTATTATTATTCATTCATAAAAAACTACTCATAAATATTTTTTGGTTAATTGGAAAGTTCGTTCTACAATGAAGGCCTTCAGGTAATAAATTAGGTAGGTATTTAGTATTTAAAATAAGTCTAAATAACGTAACAAAACCAGACAAGAAAGTATTAATTTAATTACGCTCATATAATAAAACAAGCTTGCTGATTCGCCCCGGCTTCGCACAGATTTTTCGAAATAAAGTAAGGGATAATGTGGCTTTCTATTAGTGAAATAATTTTAATAATGGGATCAGTAGTTCCAAAGGTTACCCCCTACATACAAACAAACAAACCCTTTATATTATTGGTATAGAAGTATACATAAATACCTGACCTCACTCAACAACTGATTATTAAATGCGTATTTTTGTAATTTGTCTTCCATCATTGTGTGATTTCTTTTAATAATAACACTAATCTACAACGTCCGGAAAAAATATATTAAAATTTACTTATTTGTCCAGTTTAATTTACAAATGCCTTAAAAAAACTTCAGGTTTGTCTACATTTTAGAGCAAATGCAATTCTCAACTCATCTCTCTTTTTTTGGCAATACTTACAAAAACAACTTAATTTAATTTAAAAAACTAATATATCATTTAATGAAGCCACAATCATTCCCTAAATCTCCGCGACCTTGGATGGAATCAAACCATTGTGAATAAGTACGACCAACCCGCTTCAACCGACAGAAGACACAGTTACAGTTCACATAAATATCTACTCTATTGAGTAAACTACACAGAACATTTTCGTATCAAACTTAGTATCACATTGACGAATAAACTTTCACTTGCCTTATTAGCAATTTAGTGTTATGAGACAAGTTCGTCCAGTGCTTTGTCTCGGTTAAATTCGTGCTTCACGAGGGCAGCTGACACACTCCCTTCGGGAAAGCCTAGGTCCATCAAATCGCCCAGTATTAGAAGACCCTCGATCACCTGGAATTTCAAGATCATCTTCTGATCATCTTTGAGGAAAATGTGTTAGATAAAATTTGCGATAAGATGAGGTTAATGTAGTTTTCCTTAAACTGTTTTACTGTAGTTATTTATGTAGAAACTAGGTACTAGCTACAAAAATTACAATAAGTGAATTATTGTGTGGTGCATATTGCAGACACATCAGCACAATGCTTCTTGTCCTACTTGCTATAGATGAGCATCATCATTTTAATATGTTAATATGTACTTGTATATGTTTGAATCATACATAATTTAATTAATGTAATTATAAGTTACAGTAGTTGTTTAAACAACAGCTGTTAAACAAACAGTTTTATCAGTGATAAATGCTCACCTTTTTATCATTGTAGCCTACAAGAGTGCAAATTCTTGCTACCCTGTCTAAAGGAAATCCCATTCCATGTATTTTCTGACACATCGCCTGTACATTTGGAGACAGTTTTTCAAATGGATTTGGTAGTTGCTCTTTCTTCCTATATTTCCTCTCTCCTTTCCTGTCTTCCTTCGTTTTACTGCTAGAAGGAGCCTGTGGGATTGGACTCGGGTTATACGACCTTTCATTAACTCTCTGCTTTGCTAAAGTTATTTCTTCATTCAGCTCTCGGACTATATCAGGAACACTTCTGGATCTCGATTTAATGATATTTTTTGATGTCTGGAGATCCTGGTTTTCTGGAGCCAAGTTGTAAGTTGGAGTGGGATAATTGACAGGCACTTGAGGGTATTGGCAGTAGTAAGGCTGTGTCATGTGATTAGATCCATTTGACACGACTTGAATATCTGATGTAGTGGGCATTTGGTAATATGGATCAACAGTTTGGTATGAAGCAGGGGCGTAGTATTGATAGTTAGGCATGTACATGTTTTCATTCTCTGTAGGAATGTAGTAACCATTGGTCGGGTAGTGTTGGGGTGCATACATCATACTTGGGCCTTGCCCTGGTTGTTCTACAAATGTATTGGGCATGTATGTGACTCCCTCAATATGTGCTTGAGACGAACAGTTAGGCATGGTGTAATACATGTCAGTAACATTTGCAGGTTCATTACAACTATTAGAAGCTTTTTGACTCTGCAACACTTGAGCGAGCAATTCCATATCATTTATAGTTTTTAACTCTACGTTATCAAATGGACTTGATGTGTCATTCTCAAAATCTTTGAATGTCAATGTCTCAACATTACGACTGTAAGAGACTGATTTAACTTTAGAATTTAGCCTTAGATTTTGAAGTGGGTCTGAAATAGGATCATCCATTAGACAGTTCTCTTGATAATTACATTTCACTTGTACAGGTTGCAATATATTCATTTGGGAGTCTGTAGGGTTAGAACTCAATGGAAAATTAGCTTCATGTATTGTTGTGTCAATGGAGTTTTCAGTACTGGCAGGTATATCACAGCTTTTGCTAGTTTTTTCGTCGGGAGACAAGGCACTGATCTCCTCAGTGCTCGGGTAGGACACTTCCGACACGCTGAGCTGCTTGAGGCGCTCCTCATCTTCGGCAACAGCTAGAGCATCCAACTTCTTCTGCTTCGCTTCCTCCAGCAGCTGTAACCGGTGTTTCCTCTCGTTTTTCTTCGTTTCCTTCGCACCACGGAGCTCCTTGAGCTTAGCCAAAACGTTGCTCTCGAAAGTAGAGCAATATTTGGCAGAGTCGACTGCATTTTGAGCACGGATCGGACATTCGTTCACTGTATAAGGTAAGTCGATTCTCGGAGGTCGTTTGTATTTTTCCGATATTTTAACGGGTACACCCTCCATAAAGTCCTGGAAATGTGACATATCAGAACCCTGTACGATTTAGACAGGGCTAATCAAACAATGAGACCAACAAAGTTTCTTCTTTTTGCACTTTAAGGGTTACATGGTCTTTATTCAACGTCATCACTCGTTTAATTTATGTTATGCCTGATGAATTGTAATAATCAGCCATAGAATATCAATCATCTGCAGATTTATAGTTTAAAAAAAGGTATTTGCAAATTTTACGAATTTTCCAGCTGTAACAAATCACTCTTCACATTCTGAAATGTCATTACGTTTTTTGTCAACAATTCATTCAACCAACGAAAGAAAACGATTTAAAATGAAGCATTATTATTTTAGAGGAAAAACATATACTTTACAGTCGCGAAAGACAGGGACAAGAGAGAGAAGAAATGCTTCATGACAATACAATAGGAAGTAAGAATATTTTTGTTACAGTGGAAATGCCAATGTCATTCTTTCTTTGTGACATGACAGTAACCTTGAAACCAAAAATAGTTGCATGCACTAAAAAACAACGAGTTATTTAATGTTTTTTTCACGTGATAGATAGAACTAGAAAACTACATTAGAATACATATATGTAGACAAATATAATAAAAAAAACATTCTATCTAGAAAGCACTAGCTGGAAATGGAACATAAAATTCGTAAGAAAAAAAAGAAAAATCACGTGTCACATTTCACTGACCGCCGTCAGATGTCGTGAGTGTTGCTTAAAAGTCATGGCGGATCTATTTCATTAGATTTTTACAAGATTTGCCGTAATTCGTGGGTAGTTAATTAATACCGGTGTCGAAATAACTATAGCTCATTTTGTTCGTACTGTGCAAGACCAGTGACACGTAACCGAAATCGCCACCGACTAGCAGCCATCAAAACGAGCTCGTGAAGACGTCCAAATCGAACTTCTCGAAATTCTCCGGCTGGATCTAAGTTCTAAAGAAATAATAGTTTTTAACGTCTCACTGTACACTTAATAATTCACTACACCTACTATGACGCAATAGCCATTTTGTTACGTCGGATTTAACTGTCGAGTTACAGGTCAGTACGCTATAGAGTCGCAAATCACACGTCGGGCGAATCGCCGGCCAATCTATTATGTTGTAACCTCACCGGCAGATCGAGGCGACATGGCCGAGGGTGCGCCGATGATGTACCACGGAGGTGGAGGGTTCGGCGGGCCGGGACAGATGTACGTGGTGCCTGGGCAGCTGGAACGGCTGCCGCGCCAGTATCCGCTGGAGGTGCTACAGATCATGGGAGGAGTGTCGCGTGGCTCGCAGCCCTCGGGCCAGGGCACGCCGCGGCGCTGGCAGCCGCGCCGGGACCGCCAGCAGATTCCCAAGGGCAGCGGAGACTCTGCCTTTGGATATGAATCTGATGACTCAAGCCAGTCTAGCAATGCCTCTGGCTCTTACAAGTCTGGAGAAAAGGGTGAATCCATAGGTAAATATATAGCAAAACAGTGTAAATTAGCTGTATGTTTATGCTGAAAAGTTAGCTCATGTTTGTGCTATTAATTTTTCTAGTACCCTCAAACTAAATTGCAAGAGCATCATCACCGTAATCTAACTCAATTCCACAAATAGGATTGTAATGCTGATTGCATTCTATTTTGTTATTATTTTAATATATAAAATCTATTCTATATATCTGCTGTGAGAATCAATTTGACAATTTTTATCAGAAATAGATTTGAAATTGTCTTTCCTGAAGTTAAAAGCTAATTTAAAGGCTAATCAAGGTTAATAAGGAATGTACTAAAAGAAGCTTCCTGTAAATGTATGTCAATATGTCATCACAATAATATAATTGCTAAATAATTCATCACAATGAATCATCCTTTGACATCACAACTTACTACATGGCTGTGGCTAAGTAGGTACATGTTCTTAAACTGATTTAATCTAAAGTATAGGCACATAATACAGTGAAGTACTTTGTTTTAACTTAGTCATACAAATAAACCATAAACGAATTCTACTAAACACACCTATGAACCATTTCACAAACATCATTCTTTGAACAAACAACTAATTGAAATTGATACAACCATTTGGGAGCTCGGATGCCATGGGCAAACACAGATCCAGATAGATAAGAATTTTTAATCACCCCTTAGTTTCCATTATGGGGCAAAAATCTTAAACCTTCACTTTTGTATGATTTAAACAAGCATCTGAGTGGATAAGATAAGAATGAGGGCTATTAAAGGTTTATTGTATGTTTCCTAATTTAATAGCACTATGAAAGGTTTTGTTAAAATCAGAGATTAAATATATTATTTAATATATTTAATAATTAACATTATTCAAACATTGCAAAATTGTGTTTTCAATTCTTTGAGCTTCGTTTACAAATTCTAATATCAATATTAGATAAGTTTTGAAAATAATATCTAACAGATTTAGCCTTGGTAGTGCTACAGATAAGCAAACATGTCGCCTGACAACATTCTTGAGAATTTATAAAAATATTATAAGTATTCTATCAGTTAACTGGTTCCCATAGTACAAGCTTTGCTTAGTTTGGGGCTAAAATGTGCTGTTTGAAATGTCCAGCATCGTTATTATTATTATTGTTATAATTAATAAGTATAAACTGTTAGTTTGTATCAGGTAATGGCTAATTCTGGACATGGGTTTCGCCATAATTTTATTTTTCGATTTATGTTAGTTCTATCATGTTCTATCATGTAAATGTCCAAATACATTGTTTTTTAACCCCCAGCGCGAAAAAGGGGTGATATAAGTTTGACGCCTATGTCTGTGTGGTCTGTCTGGCGGCGGCATCCGTAGTTCCCAAATGAATGGATCTATTTGAATGCTGTTTTTTTAGAAGCGACTGAAAAGAAAGGCCCTCATGTTACTCAGAGACTAAAAATAATTAAGAGTGCCACTAACCAACTAACAATTTGCTCGTAGTTATAAAACTGATGTAGATGCAGACTGGCACACTTTTTTCTCTTAGCCCTAGCAGTATCCAACTGCTGGCAAAAAAGCAACCCGGCCTTCCTTTCACTTATCTCAGTCCTGTGTGTATTCATATATGAGTCATGGTGACTGAATGAAATACATGTATTTTATTTGAATTAATGTTTCAGGCGAAGATCCTGCCCGGTCGCGCGGCATGCACCCGGGGCAGGCGCACTCGCACGTGCACACGCACAGCGCGCGCGAATGGCGCTCCCGGCGCGGCTACCGGGATGTGCGCACTCAGCGGCGGATAGCGCCCGACAGATACCTCAACAACGCCACATATCCCTACCAAGTCAAGTTTACCCCGGATGATTTGCTCAATGGTGAGGATTTTACCTTTGTACACTAATATTATAAATGTGAAGGTTTGAATGTTTGTTTCTTTATTTGTTTGATTGTTAGTTTGTTTGTTACTCAATCACGTCGTAACGGCTGAACCGATATCGATGAAATTTGGTATATACGTAGATTATAACCTGGATTACCACATAGGCTACATTTTATCCCATAAATCAGTTCCGATTAGATAAAAATTGGCTGTCACAACAATTACGATATTAAGTTGTTGTGTCGCAACATTAATTTTTCATTATCCTGCAATCATTCTGTAAACGAGGGCCTTTTAGAAAATAAATAAAAACAACAGACGCATAAGGGTCAACGCAAACCGAGACGCGACGAGGCGCGCACTTTTTAAGATAGCGTAGCGATACATTAAAGAACTTGTTTACTAAACAAAAAGGTACAAATTTTATTGAGAGCCGAAAGATATGTGACTACGGATATAAAGCTACGCGTCGAAGTACGCCTCGTTACATCGCCCTGGGCAACGCAGAACGTCTTGCCGGTCATCGCAAGCACTGAAGGTGGCTTCGCATTCGTGGTAGCGCAGACACATCTGTGGCGGTGCGTCGGATCCGCCGCTGGTCGGTAACTTCGAACGTGTGGGGCGAGCTCGTGCGAGGCACGTTCTACTTTCTCTTTCACTTGGCACTTTGGAAAGTCAAAATCGAATCTCGGATTCTCACTGACAGACACGCACCGTGGGAAGAACTAAACGCGCCGCAGTGCGCTGATACTTGAGAGTACTTCGCAGCGCCGCTTTACAATACAATAATATTTATTTCAGACTAAAAATATATACGTAAAAAACTATGGACGTACTTAGTTTTTGTATACACAATTAAATTTAAAATCTTAAAACTATGTTAGTGACATACAACAACAAACAATGAGTCACTTCGCCACTAATGCAGCTGGGGATTGCAGTATGGACGTAACAGTGGCTCACAAGCTCACAATCAGACCAGAGACGTCTTCGGCGACAACGATCAGCTAGCTCTTGGTACTGCCCCGTATACGATGCAACAGGGATGCCGCCCTTTTACGCAATATCGCATAAAAATCATCAGTCCGCGCATCTGCAAACATCCCGGCCGCACTACAATATCGTGGCAAACCCAACAGCAATCTGTAGCCATTATTATATTGGACTCTTAAGGCTTTTTGCGTATATCGGACCCACAGACTGCACGTGTATAAGGACTGACAGTACGCCCTAAACAGTGCTACCTTCACAGGTGTGGAACAACGTGCGAATCTGCGGGCCTTTACGCAGCGCTGTGATTCTCGTAAAACAAGTAGCTCCTTCAATCAACTGCGTGCCTCGTCGCTACGCGTCTGAGTGTGAGCTGATCCTAAGATGCGAATACATTATTATTCATCCTAAAACTTGTTACAGGCTCTAAATATGACACACTATCTCAAGAGATGTGGGAAAAATTCATGAAGTCGCAGCAGACAGAGGAAACCTTTTCGAAAAAGATGAACTTGTGGCGATATCTATACATCACTATCAAGGTATTAACTTTATTTCTAACTCTCTTAACCCTTTCCCGGTAAAGTTGATCTTAGATCATAGATGGTTATTGAAGATGACCATTTTAACTAAGAAATTTTCAGCAGAAGCTTATTTTTGCAAGCCTATCTTCAATGCGGGACAAACCCTCTGTTCTCGATAGACTATCTTGATATTTCGCTGGCCAGGCTGACCACCGCGATTCTAACGGACACACTCAGTGGTGATTTTAAAACATGCCTGGCCCAATCCGAGTTTGATTTGAAAGAATTGTCATGTAAAAAAATGTTTGACAAATTCAAGGCTTGGTCCATAGGAACGCGTGAAATCGCCTAATTCGCAAGACAAAATGATCCGTGAGTCTTAAATTAATAAAACACTGACTTTTAACGCATTGATAAACATTTTTATATTAGTACTATTTTCACTAAAAACAGGTAATGATTTGTGAGTTTTAGTGGAAAGAGTGCTCATAACCATGGTAGTTTCAAAAGTAACATAGGTATGCAATTTTTTGGGTAAACATATCTTTAGTGCACGGCCGTTTGAACCCACAACCTCCAGTCCAGATAGAAAGCCGTACATCCTACTGTCCAATGAAAGTCCACAAACGATTTGCTTCAACTTTTCTGGAACTCACTTCCGGCGTATGTTTTTCGGACCAGAATCTCTGAGTCTTCAAGTCCAGAGTGAACAGGTTATTTTTAGGCAAGCGTGCTCCATCTTCAATCACACCATCACTTACCATCACCTATATTCTATCTATCTGCTTTTGCCTTATAGTGCGGTAAGCAAATCAAAATATTTTATATTTTTCCGTGCGCAACGTTTTGCGCACAATCGCTTATCGTGGTAAGGCAAAAGCAAAAATACTCAATACGTAATCGTTTAATGTATTCCACAATGTTTATACTATTATATATATATTTATATTAATACATGGTAATTAATAGGTACATGATCATTATGGACCCTGCACAACAATATTTTGGAGAGAATTGGACGTAATTGTTCTTGTTAGGTTATATTCATTTTAAAAAGAAAACATTCGAATCTAATGTCCAATGTAAATATTTTTATATGTTAGCAGACTTCCGTGTAGGTACACACAAAGGTTCCAACGGAAGACCAGCGCTGTGTTACCTTGCTTGTGACCTTGCAAAATACTGAGTTGGAACCTTTTTGTGGCAACTACACACAATATACTTATGTATATCTACAAATAACTTATATCTGTGTAATCTTTTGTTGTACTGGATTTTTATTTTTTTGTGTTGTTAATTGTTGTTATTAGTGGTTGGCATAATAAAAAACTATTTTCTTTCTTTCTTTCTAATGTTAAAGTAGGTAGTAGGTAAATATCTAAAATTTCAAGATTTTAAAACCATCTCAAATATTTTCAGGCTTAGCCTGTCCTGTATAGGCTTGAAAATTTTTGAGATGGTTTAAAATCTTGGAATTTTCCGTAAGTGTTTGGATAACACTATAAAAATAAAAATACAATCTTAAATTTGTCATTAAAATCTTCGTCAATTGTATTGTAAGTTTTAGTAGTTAGTAAGTATTTTAGTTGTTTTATGAATTTTATGTTACTAGTCTCATTTTTGAACGCGTCAGGTAGTTTGTTAAATATTTTGATCCACATTACGGAAAGGCTTGAAGAGTGTAGTTTGAGTCGGGAAGTAGGGATCCGAGCTATAGAATATTATATATGATATATTATCTATACATATAAAATGCTTTGTCCTGAATGACTGACTGACGGATCAATGCACAGCCTAAACCGCTGATCGTAGATACCTGAAACTTGGAGGATGTATTCTTTTTATGTCGTAGGCATCCGATAAGAAAGGATTTTCCGAAATTCTACCTCAGTCGGGAAGTAGGGATCCGAGCTATAGAATATTATATATGATATATTATCTATACATATAAAATGCTTTGTCCTGAATGACTGACTGACGGATCAATGCACAGCCTCAACCGCTGATCGTAGATACCTGAAACTTGGAGGATGTATTCTTTTTATGTCGTAGGCATTCGATAAGAAAGGATTTTCCGAAATTCTACCTCTAAAGGGGTGAAAAAGGGGGCCAAAGTTTGTATGGGACAACATGATTGCTTGGTCCAACCTACTTAAAAATTTGCATAAACCTTTTTAACAGAATAGATGGAAGGCGTGTATTTTTATTCGTATTTTATTGAAAATCATCCCCTAACGGGGTTAAAAAGGGGTAGAAAGTTATTATGGCGGTGATTTGCTTCGAAGTTGATATCAATACTCCTTAGTGCTTTTGATTTAAATTACATATTATTTTGACACATGTTTGAAAACTCAATCCGATTTTATTCAAAAAAGGTTGATCTCACTTAAAAGCATAAGCAAATACTTTTCTTCTTTTTTTTAATAATTAAATTCTTTTTTAAAATAAGAATGTTTCGAAAGTAACCATACTATAATAGTACCTAATTTGAAGGTTTCTAAGCTTAAAGAGATTATGCACTTTTAGGACACGGCCTCATAGGGACGTAGAGTTCGAAATTTGAAATGGTAAGGATGTTTGTCTATTTATTTGTTTGTTTGTTACTCAATCAAGTCGTAACGGCTGAACCGAATTAAATGAAATTTAGTATGTACATAAATTATAACCAAGATTAACATATAAGCTACTTTTTATCCCTTATAATTACATATGATAGAATATAGAGTTCGACCGTAACGCAACTTAAAGTTTGCCCGCGACGGAACGGAGATATTTGCGTTTAGGGTGAGAGGTTGTTTGTGGGTGCTAAAAACGAATGTTCCCATTTATCTCCAAAACGGTTTGACTTTAGATAAGGTTTTCTGTAAAAGGTTTGTGATTAATCGGCGATGGTTCTTAGATAGTGCTGTTAATTCGCCAGAGGGCGCTGTATTAAAGTTTTTTTTTTGTGAAGTGATCTCAGCTGTAAAATGGAAATTTATTACGAGTTTTTTATGTACATATTTAATTTTTTTTTCTACTTGGAGATGGAACAAGCTTATGACCCACCTGATGTGGTAACCATCGCCTATAACAGAGAATTGCTTCGTAGGTCACGCACGTTAGAAATGTGCCCTACGATGCACTGCCCTGCGTCCATCAACTTGAGACATACAGGTGTAAAGCCTCATGTGCCTGTAATTTCACCGACAACCATACCCTTCAAACCGAAACAGCAATGCTGCTTGAGTCCTTGCACAAGGAACTCTACTACTCGTATATGTCTGCGGTGTTTAAAATGTTGAGTAGTTTAATTGAATGTATCTCTTAACAGACGCTAGTCCCTCGCTACGGGCTGTACGTGGTGGGCTCCACGATGTCGGGCTTCGGCCTGGACTCGTCCGACATGGACCTGTGCCTGTTCGTGCGTCAGCACGACAACATAGAGCCGAGAGCGCACGCGCTCGTACACCTCAGCCATGTGCTCAATATCATCAAGAACTTCGATCCTGGTGAGTTTGCTCGCATCAGTTTCAATTGCAACTTATTTTTTGTGCCCCCTGATGTCAAGTAGTTGCCGTAGCCTATAACAAAGCATTGCCTCGTAAGTCACGCACCTTAACAACTAATTTCTGTTGGTTTTGCAGTCGGGCTAATTGTTTTTTGTCAATTCTTGTCACACTCCATATCGTTTCCAAATGTATTCTGTAAACGCCTATTCTTGAAGGACTCGGGGTCCAGAGGCTACAAATTGTGCTATAGTAACTAAGGGCAGTACTTTGGCAACTTTCTAAAAGCCTTAATGTAAAAGAAAACCTAAAAAAACATTACCCTCCATTCTTTTTGACGACCTCCGTAGCGGAGTGGGCGAATAGTCGGATGAGATAACAACGTACACGCTTTTATAACAAACTCCCAAGTGATGTACAAAAATTGACAGTTAACTAATTAAAAAACGTAATTAAACAAAATCTTTATAAAAAATCCTACTATAACATGGAGGCAAGGATGTTCATGAAGGAGACTGTGCACAAGATTAGAATCGCACAGAGAGCCATGACGCGCCATGCTCGGCATCACACTGCTAGACCGAGTCCCCAATACCGAAATTCGCAACCGGACTAAAGTTCAAGACGTTAGCAAGCATATGTTGGGACTCAAATGGAGTTGGGCAGGACATCTGGCCAGGCGTGGTGATGACAGGTGGATCAGGGTGCTGCTGAGTGGTGGCCCTAATATGGAACCAGGAACGCAGGTCGTATGTAGGTTAGAACAGCGCAGGACAGAGGAGAATGGCGACAACGAAGAGAGGCCTATGCCCAGCAGTGGGATGAGAAGGGCTGACAACGATGATGATGATGATAATATATCAGATTATTGTGATTATAGAGAAGCTTGGGATTGAAATTCCTCGCAACTCGTTCAAAAATGTTAAAATTTAGACGTAATTTATTTTCTTTATTGTATGTATTCTAAAAGGATCATTAAAAAAACGATCAGCCTTGTTTCTTGCCTTTCTTTCCTGGCTTGGGCACGAAGGAACAGGTAGTAAAATTGAGGTTTCAAAGTGATCCTTGTGATTTTAATGAATAAAAAAAATTTGATTTTGATTCGCTTTTCGATTTTGAGACGCAGGAGGTATCGGGTTCGATTTCCGCCGCGGAATAAATATTTGCATGATCTACAGATTTTTTCCGGGTCTGAATGTTTTTCTATATAATTTATGGATGTATTAACAAAAAAATGTATATAAGTATTATATCAGTTTTCTGGTCCCATATTACAAGCTCTGCTTAGTTTGGGGCTAGAAAGCGCTGTGGAAATGTCTAGCAATATTGATTATTTATTTATACCTTGTCAGTCAGTCAGCTCAGTTGGTGCAAATAGAGCCCTGATACCCTGCTGCAAATACCCTCAAGCAGAGTGCCAAAAAAAAAACAGTGATACAATAAAGGAAAAACAAACTAGAACAGTAGGTACTCTAATGGAGAAGTTGAACTGATTGATGGCTCGAGAACAGTTATAAAACATCAAAACGTCTATAGTTCATTAGCCTCTCCCATAGATTTACAGAGTGACCGATCTAGTGCGGCTGCACCCAACGGCTGGATGGCACTTCGGACATCACCCCGTGACTCAAAGATAGTTGTCTCTGACGTTGAAGCCAGGGTTAAGCATGAAAGTCCGACCCTTATCCACACTTCCCAAACAACAATGGCCAAAGTGTTGAAGACCCTTGACGACCCAACGGCTCTCAGCAACCCTTATCAGGTCATCATTCCATCTTGTTTCTTTCTGCCCCAACAGCCGTCAATTTTTCGAGCTATGTGCCTCGTCCACTGCTACTTCAGCTTGCTAATCCTCTTGGCTATGCCTGTGACCTTTGGTTGCCTACGAATCTTCTCAATTCTGATTCTATCTCGTAGAGAAACACTAAGCACAGCCCTCTCCATAGTACGCTGATCGACCTCGATCCTTCTTTTGAAGCCCATTGTGAGAGACCACGCCACGTTTCTGTGCCATATGTCATCACTGGTAACATTTTATTCACAGAATTTGCGATACCAAGTATTTGTAATAATTCCAGCTGCAGAATTGATCCAGGCTAAAGTCCCGATCCTGAAGTTCCGCGACGCGCGCTTCGGCCTGCAAATGGACCTCAACTGCAACAACGTGGTCGGCATCCGGAACACTCGTCTGCTGCACTGCTTCTCCCGGAGTGAGTGCATTCCCTAACATATAATGCTTAACTCATGTAAGCCTTAGACGCAGGCCAGACTGAAGAGACAAGAAATACCTTTACTGAAATTTCATACAAAATTTATAGAAGTGTCGCAACACAAAATATACAGAGAAGACGGGACGATGATGATGATAAGGATTGGTTTGTAAAGTTAGTTTGTGTACATTTGTTGCAGTGGACTGGCGCGTGCGGCCGCTGGTGGTGGTGACGAAGCTGTGGGCGCAGGCGCACAACATCAATGACGCGAGACAGAGGACGCTGTCTTCTTATTCGCTCACACTCATGGTCATACACTTCCTGCAGTGTGAGTATCACGAGCTCCTTTATTCCTAACAGAATCATTATTCAATAGGTCAAGTCACAGAATGTAATGTCAGGGTTCATAATTAGTAGCACTCAAACTCTAAATTGATTGATTAAAAATTATTTATTGCATAAACAAAATTGATAAATCAACATACAATAAATGATTATGAATATGAAAAAAAACTGTACTAAGACGAACCTAATGCTAGAAAGCATTATTTTCCAGTTAACCTTTATTTTTGAGATGGTTTTAAAAATCTTGGAATTTTCCGTATGTGTTCGGGTAACACTATAAAAATAAAAATACTGTTTGAAATAAGAAACCCGACATCTCTTGTCAATGCACTAAATTGAAACGCTTGGCATTGAGCCAGTCAAAAACTGTATAAGTTTTCCTGTAGATGGAGCTAACAGCGCTGTAGTCGTAATCTGAATCATCTTACTAATTTCGACCCTGACGTGACATAGCCTGGTAGCACAATTGGATGGATTGTGCATCCTCGTATCAAGAGGAAGGTTGCGGGTTCAAGTCCCGTCTAGGCTTAAAATTTTTGAGATGGTTTTATAAATCTTAAAAATCTTGGAACCTTTGTGTAATGTGGAACAACAAAATGTCGTTTTCTTTGAGCATTTTGAATCCTTAATTTATACCTGTTCCTCGCGACCAGCTACCTTAAACAACCTTAGAGATTGCATTGTTAACATCGTCAAAACCTCATGATCATCTCTTAGAATGGGATAGATCATTAATGTATACTAAAATCAGAATTGGTCCGAGTTTTGATCGTTGTGGAATACTCATTGTAACCACAGACCTCTGATAACGCTTTCCATGCAACATGCACAGGTCACTGCAACAGGTAGTGTAGGAATGCGCAACGCCGATACATTCATGACTCTGTAGATAACAATGATCTTAGATTATCTTAAATGATTCTTAGGCTAGATTTTACACAACTTCCACCTGTACTTTTTAATGGAACACAAATAGCACAATAGTCAGACGGTGAAAAACCTGGGAATTATCATGGGTGCCGTGTATTACTGAGATCAGCCGCAAAATGTTTGCTTCTTCAGCTTCGTTACGTAGACTTAGTAAATTTTTACCGACTGCCTTAGATTACTCCGAAGCCAGCTACCTCGACATTTCTGAAGTCCATATGAAGATGAAGAATGAGCAAACTTGAGCGCCTTCAAAACGGTTCAAGTATTCGGTTCATATTCGGCTTGCGCAAGTTTGACCATGTCTCAGAATTCCGCGCAAAACTTAGTGGTCATCCGTCTTTGCTGGAATGCACATATTCTATCACTTCTTTCTCTTTAATCCCACTTCACCTTCTTATATTAAGGAGCGTTTCTAGTTTCTGTATCAGGCACACTCTCGAATCCTTCTTTCTTCCGAAGCTCCTACAGCTTCGAACCCGTCCACAGTTCACAATTTTATGGTGACTCCTTCACAGTACAAGCTGTGCGCCTGTGGAACGCCTTACCTTTGTCTATAAGGTCGTCCAAATCTCTTCCTATTTTCAAAGTCAAGGTATACAACCATTTCCTTTCGTTGTCTCGTATATAACTGCTAGTTAGTGTTTATGTTAATTATCCTCCATATGTAGTGTATTTATTTTTATATTATTATTATAATCTATAGGTATATTTTATTTTATGGGTTCTGTATAATATATGTATGTTAAAGGTACTCTTACACCGCCGTCTTTTGATTTTCCGTTCACCTAAGATCGCTGCAGACTGTTTTGACTTCAATTATAATCCTATATTAATTATAAACATAATGTTTTCTGTACATCAGGTGGCACGAGCCCCAGCATCTTGCCGCGCGGCGTGGAGGCGGCGTGCTGGTGGGAGAGCGTGCCGGCACACAACCGCGCTTCGCTCGCGGAGCTCTTCATCAGCATGCTGCGCTACTACGCAGACTTCCCGTGAGTATGCTGTACAGCAGGCGGCTCAAGTCCCGGGATCAGCTAGTAAACGTATTTATTGTCAATGTTATGGGTAACCATCTAGATTAGGTAAAAAAAATAAGTCATGCATCACTTTTCATTTGACTATTTGTCATTGTCTATATCTCTGTGACCAAAACCGAGGTTTCTCTTTCTCCCAGCAGCTTGAAAACTACCTTAGCAAATTAAAAGATTTAGTGATTGCCCATCCATCAGACAAATTTATTTTGTTGGAGAATTTAACCTCCTTGTTGGAGAACTACGTGGTCACCCTGTTCTGATTCACATTTTTTACCCACTTACTCCAGAACTATTGAAACTCAACTCATAGAAACTTATGGATATTCAATAAGTTTACATTAATGGGTACGACTAAATCGCAATCCTTCACTTAGTATTTATATAACAAAGGTAAGAACTCGATTAATATAAATTTATCAAAAATTGACTGGTCATCTGAATTTTCATCCAGGTGCCTTGATGCTGTTGAATACTTTTATTCTATTCGTGGCCAGCTTAAAACTCAATTTATTCCTACGAAATCTGTCCGTGATTACTCGTACCCAAGGTGGTTCTCCTCGGCTCTTACAAAGATAGTTAGGGAGAAATCAAAGTTGTTAAAAAAAATACGTAAATAAAGTTGATAATAAATAAAGAGGAAGTCTTAAAGCTAATCTTGAAACTGGATACGTCCAAATCAGCTGGTCCCGACAAAATTAGTCCTATATTTATAAAAAAGGCTGTGCTGATTCGATAATTATTCTAATAGCCCTGTTATTAAAAATCGATCTGTACATGTACTCTCCCTACTAGCTGGAAATCCGCTTTTGTCACACCTATTCATAAGAAAGGCTCTATACCCGAAGTCAGCAACTACAGACCCATCTCAAAGCTCTGCATTATTGCTAAATTGTTTGAGAAGGTCGTCTACAATCAATTATATGCTGCGTTTCATCATTCGTTCAATCCATTTCAGCACGGCTTTCTAAAAGGTCGGTCTACGACGTCGAACCTCGTTCTCTTCTAATTCTTCTTAATTCTAATTTTCTAGCTGAAGCCATGGACAATGGATGCCAGGTGGACGTAGTCTACATAGATTACAGTAAAGCCTTTGATCGAATCGACCATGGACTACTGCTTTCGAAACTTCACCTATTGGGTATAAGAGGCGACCTGCTGAGATGGTTCTCCTCCTACATAAAAAATCGATCCCATGCAGTTATCAACAACTACATCTCTAGCTGGGTATCTGTTCCTAGTGGTGTTCCCCAAGGTTCTCTGCTCGCCCCCCTTTTCTGATATTTGCAAATGACATCTCTAATTGTTTTCTTAACAGTCATCTGCTGTGTTTTGCGGACGACATGAAAATTTTTAGATCTATTAGATCATCCGATGACGTTCGTTATCTTCAAGATGACCTCTCTAGACTTGATGATTATTGTGACACTTATTAGTTAGATATAAATCCGTCTAAGTGTTCTGCCGTCACCTTTACCCGCAAAACCATTGTTATAAAATCAACCTACTTGTTAAAACAGCATGTTTTACAAATACGCGATTTCGTTAGAGATATTGGGGTGCTTCATAACTCGTAGCTGTAATTTGATAAGCATGTTGATTCTATCGTTTCTAAAGCTTCACGAACATTAGGGTTTGTAATGCGGAGTTCAGCCAGTTTTGATCGAGCAAAAACATATAAAATTGTTTACTGTACCTTTGTCCGAAGCACCCTTGAACACGCATCTCAAATATGGAACCCTCCTCGAGCGAATCCAAATTAAATTTATGAAGTACCTCTGCTTCCGCTTAAAGATTCCTTATAGGTTTTTCGATCATCTTAATCTTTGTACAAAATTTTATTGCCTTCGTCTCCAAACGACGCGAAATAGCTGACCTATCCTTTTTACTCAAAATAACCCCAATAACATCGACTGTTCTGAGTTGCTAAGCAAAATTGGTATTAATGTTTCTTTTAAAATAAAAAGATATAATCTCCTGTAGGTGGAACAAATTAGAGGCAAAATTCATTTCTGTGGCGTGCAAGCGACAATTTTAATAAATTGTGCAGAAGCAATTATTTCGATCTATTCAGCACGCACGAGTGTCAACTCAGCTAGACAGCGATTGAGCAAAGACTTTCTTGTTTTATGAAATTATTAACATATTATGTTGGATAACTGTTGAACTGAGTGTTGATAAATTATGTTCTTACCTAGTTATGTTGCTAAAAAGTTGCTATACCTGAAAGCCTTTAATTGGTTTTCTGTTTTGTACTAGTTAATTGTTAAGTAAATATAGCTGTTAGTTTTCCATAAAATAAAGAAATAAATTGTATGTATGTATGTCCCCCCGCAGGTACTCGCGCATGGCGGTGTCGGTGCGTGCGGGTGCGCGCGTGCCGGTGGCGGAGTGCCGCGCAGTGCGTGCCTGTAAGAACGACCCGCATCAGTGGAAGCTGCTCTGCGTAGAAGGTAAGTGTACGGCAACCAACCCCGCACATTCACCACTAATCGTTATGTTTATACTAGACGCCGACGCTCCTCGCCAAGCGACGATGATATTGCTATCTCGCTCGCTCTTGCAGCTCTTACGGGAGCCGTTAATGATGCACCGAATACTTAGTAATGCGCAGAGTATCGATAACACTAATTACCAGTAATTGTATAGAAAACATTATGGCATATTATGAATGTGGCCAGTTTCATAAATATAAATAGGATTTGTCATGGAGATTGTATTTTATTTTAGCTTACTAAGAATGCTCATTGCATTTTTATTTGAGCCTCATTCTATTTTCATATTTACTCTCTCTCGGGCTGTAAATCGCATTTACGGAGTCGTTATCCCCTTAACAATTTTGTAGTGATATACAAGTGGTAATACGATGTGGCTACACGATGTAGTAATACGATAGCCGACTCTGTCTGCCTAACCACTTCACTATACTATTCCTTCCTACTAGAGTTCTGAATTTATGTTTTAAAATTAAACATCGATTTTAACTGTATGATACAACATTCATTAAGACATTCTTACTAGCTGTATATACAAAATCTGTTCTCTAATGTTATTTTATTACTGGAATAAAGGCGAAGGATTAAAACAACTCATCATAGCACGCTATGCGACACATGTATGATGATCCTGCGACAGAGGCGTTCGCGAGAGCAGGATACCACTAGCATAAATATAGCGCGTTCCATGCACGCTGCGGACGTCCGCTGTTGCGTTCGCTCCATATTAATATATAGTGGTAATTGATCATGTATGCCTGATCCCACCATCCCCATTCTTTCATCGGACAACCAGACGCTACATTGTAGACATACCTCCCATACGCACAAAGCGGTACTCGTGCACCTTTATTATGCGCACCGCCAAGGAGTGGAACGCCTTGCCTGAGGCTGTGTTTCCTGATAACTACAACCTAAGGATCTTCAAGTCGCGAGTGAATA
Organism: Philereme transversata; assembly: GCA_963924445.1. Taxonomy (NCBI): domain Eukaryota; kingdom Metazoa; phylum Arthropoda; class Insecta; order Lepidoptera; family Geometridae; genus Philereme; species Philereme transversata. Next base: position 19,385,514 of record OZ004340.1, read on the forward strand.
GGTTTCTTCTAGGCAAGCGTGTACCATCGTAGACTACATCATCAGGCGAGATAGTGGTCAAACGTTAGCCTATAATCTATAAAAACAATAAAAAAATTACCTAGCAATTACCACCTATTATTACATTATAGAATACAATGAACGATTGAGTATTGAGAAAACTGTTTAACATGTTGTCCCCAGAACCGTTCGACCTGACGAACACAGCGCGCTCGGTGTACGACCCGGAGACCTTCGAGAAGATCGTCGACACGTTCCGCGAGTCGCACGCGCGCCTCTCCGCCGGCCTGCGCCTCGGCGCCGCGTGGCCCACCCCCTCCCCCGCCCCCGCCACCGCTCCCGCGCCCTCGCCCTCGCCCTCCGCGCCCGACCGATGATGCCTGCTCCTCCGCCGCGCATGCATACTGACCCCGTGCGTAGCCTCTATACCCTGCAACGTGCACCACGCACCGAACGCAAACATTCAATACAATCAGATCGGCATTATTCACTGTATGATCAGTACAAAATCCATTAACAATCGTGCACGATATCGAGTCAGCTCTGAAGAAACTCAAAATGTCCATTTGAATTCACTTATGTTGTTGTGATTCGAAATGTATGAACATTAGAACTCACAACAATATAGGTGAATATGAGCCGTTTCACTGCGTTTATGAGCTGAAATTGTTCCTACACATTCAGCTATGAGCCGATGTTCATGTATTCTGAGGTTCACAGTTTTATAGTGAACCATTATGTGTAACTACATAAATAGAGTGAAATGGCCGACATAAGCTGTGATTCGATTAATTTGTGACCTGAATTTAACGACTGAATACCTAGAATTGTTTTATATGTGGTTGAAATGTGTGTACATAAATGGAGTTTCACAATTTTATGGAATGTGTAAGTACATATTCGTGGTTCACTTCTGTCGGGTCGAAGTATTCTAGTTATTCGGGCGTTTTGTTCATTAGCGGTATGTCGTATAGTATTATAGGATCGCGCGTTTCGGTGTGATTAATTTGATTCAGTATCACCGTTTTATAGTGAACTATCGAATTCAATGTGGTCTTAAATTATCGAGGGACGTTTAAGACTCAACGACACGGAACTTTTGTGCGTTTTAGACTCGCATTTTGTCTGGTGTTTAAAAGTACATTTAGTAAACCGTCTAGTGTGTTTGGAAACGTTGCTCGTAGTATTGCGGTTGGAGGGTATAGGGTAGTGCGGTTGTAGATAGCGCCCGCTCGTGCGGGGACACTAAGTGCTCTTACTGACTGTCGGCGGGACGACACGAGACGGCAGTCTGTCGGCCGCCGGGAGATGCCGTCTGAACGGCCAAGTGCAAGTTCCAGGACTTGCCGCGTCAGATGTTTAATAATTTATTGCACAGATTGTATATAATATTTATATTGATATAGAACAAATGCCACTATGAAAATTATATGTTTACATTCCATAGTGCCATATTGTCTAGTTATTGTTTTAATTAGTCGCGCCTCGGTCGCCGGTCAGTTTTTGATTATGTTTTATGCGAGTGCCGGTTCGGTTTAGGATTCAGTTTTGAGAAATATATTTATGAAGTGTCACGGCCACCGAGCGCAGGGTCCTGCGGCGCGTCTCCGGCGACTCCTGCGCTGATTCAATAGACGACGGAGCGAGCTCTACCAAATATAAACCAAATACTCCACTAATGTATAGCTCGCTCGCTCCGTTAGAGCAGTGCGGAGGCGGAGAGCGGAGGCTGCCGCAGCCGACACAAGACTGAATAGCGATTCATCGAAATAACACAAATTAGATTAAGTGAGACGATGCGCTCGCGCACGCGCCGCGTCTCGTGGAACTACGCTGCCTCACAAAAAAGCGTCCGTTCGTTTTTAATATATTTATTGTTTGTTTGTAAGTTATTTAATGTAAATATTAAGAAATTAAAAAAACATAAATATTCGTTTTAGTAATGTCGTGTTCGTTTTTGTAAATAGTATTTTTGTGATGAGTAAAGAGTAAATGACAAAAAAATACGGGGGTGCCAGGGGATGTGTGGGTGTATGGGGGTGGGTGTACTGCAGTGCGGGGGGGGGGGCAGTGCTGTATGTCGTCGTGAGGGAAGCGATGTATGGTGCTAAATCTAGAGTTACTGTTCCAAATATGCAAATTTTGCGGCTCAAATAATAAATAGTACACAAAGTTTCAAATTATGTAAGAGTTATGTAATTTTATTGAAATGTACAGGCGGTAACAAAAGTAACTGCAACGTTCAATTTAAGAAGTCAATGTCCTATGCGGCTGCTATTGTTGCCGGCTGTACGCGGAGATTGTGATATATTTTGAGGTATTATATGTCCGCAAGTTTCAGTGTATTTTGTTCACAATGTTACCTTAATGCTTCCAAATGGTGCTATAGTTGTGTTGAGGCTCGCTTCGCTAACGGCAAACTATCACTGAGATCTCTAACTAAACTAATATGAATCAGTCTGCAGTTAACGAATAGCTTGCGTGTAATGATCGGTTCGCTCACCAGAATTACAAATGAATTATTAAATGATATTCAAACTTGAGGTCATATTGAATGCAGCTGCGCTGGCGCCGTGAGATATGTCGCGCGTGACAACTTTATTCGATGTCGAGAGAAGTGAGTCATTCGCCGTTATTATCTTTGTTGTCACAAACCTTCACTCGACGTCTCGTTATCTCGTCCAAGTAAAGTTAAATAAAAATTTAATGTTTTATTCATCAAAATAGCAAGGAACGTCAATTTTACCGCCTGCTCCTTCGCAACCAAGCCAGAATAGAAAGGCAAGAAACAGCCCCGGATCTAGGGGGGGCAAACCGGGGCAAAGTTTACAATTAAAAAAAAATACTAGTTTCAAAAAGCACTTGGCATCCAGCGCATGCCGTTCTCGTTTTCTCCACGTCCGTGGTCCACCTTCTTAGTTAAAGCATCAAACTTAACTAACCCCCCCCCCCTAACCTACCCCTCTCAAACGCTGCAGGAGAGAGGGCGCCATATCAAGCTTCTGCCCCGGTTAAGAAAAATTCTAGATCCAGGGCTGAAAAACAAGGCTGGCTGTTCTTTTTAATGACTTTCGACGACAAAAAACTCGCGCAGTGTCAAAAATCGTCTAAATGTGTGCACATGTCAGCACTAGAAATAAAGAGATATCTCTGTAATAAAAGAGAAAATGAGTCAAGAGAATGTTGTCACGCCACGCGTGTAGCCCTGCTGGTTCCAAAAAGAGTCGAGAGAATGTTGTCACGCCACGCGTGTAGCTCAGCTGGTTCCAAAACGAGTCGAGAGAACGTTGTCACTGCACGCGAGTAGCTCAGCTGGTTCCAAAACGAGTCGAGAGAATGTTGTCACGCCACGCGTGTAGCTCAGCTGGTTCCAAAACGAGTCGATAGAATGTTGTCACGCCACGCGTGTAGCCCAGCTGGTTCCAAAACGAGTCTAGAGAATGTTGTCACGCCACGCGTGTAACTCAGCTGGTTCCAAAATGAGTCGAGATAATGTTGTCACGCCACGCGTGTAGCCCAGCTGGTTCCAAAAAGAGTCGAGAGAATGTTGTCACGCCACGCGTGTAGCTCAGCTGGTTCCAAAACGAGTCGAGAGAATGTTGTCACTGCACGCGAGTAGCTCAGCTGGTTCCAAAACGAGTCGAGATAATGTCACGCCACGCGTGTAGCTCAGCTGGTTTCAAAACGTTTATCATGTTATATTCATATAAATAAGCTTTATTAATAAATATTTGAGTATAAACTACTAGGTTAGTGTATAGCCAGGTTTGTTCCGACTAAATCGGTACGTGGCCTAATCTCCTAGTGATATTAGCCAAAAGCAATAAGTCTTAGGTAAGAGTTATATGCCTTAGGATTACTCGGAATCGACTATGCATATCTATAAACATACAAACATGGTAATATTATTTTAATTTAGTCATTTTAATTTTTGAAATGAAAAGTGCTACGACATCAAACTTACTGATTGGAAATGAAAATCTTTACAAATAAAAAAAAGGCTGATGTTTTGTCTTTGAAATCGACTTTTACATGTACCAAAGGGAAAATGTAGTTTGATTATATATCTGTTAATCTTGCCTCGCATGTATACGCATCACTTTACTAAGGTTTACAGGAGATGCCAATTTCTAAGCATAGTAAGTACTTAAATTAATCAGTAAATTTCTCGACTGACTAAAGTAAATTGTTGTTGCATTAAAAAGTTTAAAGAATATTAAAGATTACAGAAATATAAAACATCACATTAATTAAAATTAGCTGAATGAACTACATAATATAGTTTCAATATTTTATTTTTTTACCTCGTAGCATGAAATAGCATGAAATTTTTAAAAGCTTTTTACAGCTGGTGGTGCTTTTGAACTACAGCGATGACTTCCCTTTGAGTTGCACAAAAACTTTTATTTCGCTAAATAAGGAGAAAATTATGCTAGTCGATGTAAGGTACGTCTCGTGGTGTCACTCCGATATGTTTTGACAGATGCCAGTGCAGTGTTGTTTCGTTAAGTTTGTGTATAACGGCGCTAGATTAGAGTCGGTTTGTTAGTTTAGTAATGTTAGGAGACGTGGTCCTGCGAGCGCGAGCCGCTGCCGAGTGCCGACCCCTAGCCCTAGAAACACACATCGTTTCGTTTATATATAAAAATGGCTGGCTATATTATATTATACTATATAGATCGTTATGTATTATGTATAAGTTTTATAACGATTTTACATAAGCGGCACGTCGACGCGCTGGATTCATAAAGTACAATCAATAATTTTTAAAAACGTGTTATTTATAAGAAAACTGATTAGAATAATGATGTTGATGTCCAAAGGTGTCTCAGTAACTGTTAATTTTTGAAAAGATATAAAAGTGACACGAAAAATACTTAAAAAAATACAAAAAAAATTAAAAATATAAAAAGTAAAAAAAATACACAAAAAAATCTGTAAAATCTAAAAAATCATTTTACGTTGACTTCCATCCCAGTCAGATTTGAGAGACGGGTGCACACCGGCCCGTCATCCCCCTGGGGTAGTCCCCCAGGGGTGAACCTCGGTGAACGAGATCACGTTCAATCTCTAATGAAAATCGTAGTTTTATATGTGCGTTGACGAGATCGTTTTATGGGGACAGGATCCATCGGAGGAAACCAACCCTGTCTTTATCTAGGTATGTTACTCATACAATTTTTTACGTATTATGGAAGGCACTTACCATTATTTTTTTACCTTAAATGATTAGATTCAATGTTATAACACGAGCTATCTATTTTGTACAACTATCTCCCTTTCCTATCCATAAAGGGAGCAATGTAGAGTTAATAACTGTTAAAGGACCATTTCTAAAGTAGTTCTAACGCAAGGTGCCTTCCTAAGATGGTTGCAATACTCAATAATTGCTCCCATACAAAGACAGTAAATATTTTTATAAAATCAAAATATTTTAAGAGCTTGTACCATACAATCATTTACCTGCAAAATATTTTGTATTTATATCTATTTTTAAATAATGTAATAGAAAAATCTACGAAAAATATAATTGGTTAATGATGTTTGCCTCAAATCTTAAAATATTTTACGTGATATTTTGATAAATCATATAGAAATCAAAAACTGTATTAATATTGTATGTTTTAGCTGGTAACCCTCAATTTGAAAGTTCATTTTAGGGTCTAATCTGAAAGGAACCTTTTGTAATTACTACTCGATGTTACCAGAAAAACTTGAAAATTATGTGGAGTTACAAAAAGTTGTATTACATTGTTGCATTGGTTACCAGAATATTATTCACTCTAAAAACATCTGGCCTTATCAAGTGGCAGTGGTTTGTACAATATACGCGAGATCTGGCTCATTGGCAGTTTTATCTAAATTCGGTTCGGTATTTATGTATTGTGGAACCACTTGCCGATTATACTTGTATTTACGGGTTCACGGACTGTTGCGATCATTTGCTGGTTAATGAGATGATAAAGAACAAGTACATAAAGTAATAGTTTTCTCCTAATCTGTGCTTGCATTTTTGTTACACTTTTCCAGCGTAAAGCTTGCTGATAAAACGCTTGTACAGTCAGCGACATGAGTTGATTAACAAATTGAGATTTTATAATAATAGTTTAAAGAGTACATCAGAAAAAAAGAGTGTTTTACACGACATTAGGAAAGGGCTAAGGTGTATCTACAAATACAGTTTATACATTTAAAAATATGCCTTGTGTCAGATTTATTTCGATTTTAAAAACTGTTAACCAACTTATGTTGCTGACCGTACGCTTCCGCTTCCGACTGAAAATCGCACTGGTTATGAAATCCCTTCGTATTGTACGAAATTCAAGCGTTCAATAAATAAAATGCTAAATACACAGTGAATGTGTCAAACTATACAATACTTTCAGAACTCTGAAAAATTGTAGCAGTCCAGTCATCACTTTGAATGTGTTGCTTTTTTGTATGTAGTTGTTTAATGAAACCGTAATTTGTTGTCAATAAGCGGTCGCTAACTTATGTTTCTTAATAAATATTTTTGTCACTTTTTGACAACGTTTTTTATCTTATTTGTTGCATTTTATAATATTGAACAAAAGCGAATTTTCGTCTTCATCGTTGTACAAAAAATAAATTGTAAAGAAAATATTCTGTAATAGTTAAAATATATACAAACTGCCAAAATATCTTGTTTTATTTTTAACCTCTAATCGTTACCACACATTAACACAACTTTTCATCACGAGGTAATTATAAAAGTATTTTTTAAGCGTATTGCTAAAAGAAAATGTAGGTACGTTCCCGGTCCTGTTATTGTTGGTAAAAACGGAACAAAATACCTATTGGTTTTGAAATTTTGATTAAATAATATTGACCTTTCTATGGGCAAAAAAGAAATATTTTCATTCTGATAGCCAAAAAATGTTAAGGAGCAAAATTTTAAAATAGGGTTACGAGGTCAAGTGGGGTTTCATATCAAAGAGATTTACACATTTCAAAACCATTTTTTGTACAGTTTTGGTGTTAAGTGTAATACAAAGACTACAGGAAAATTATAACGAAGTCTTTTTAAAACAGTTCTGATGTGTTAAAAGTTTTCTTGGTTTCCCTGTCACATAACTAAATGGCGCTGCTTAATTGACGACCTCCGTGGTGCAGTGGGCGAATAGGTGGCTGAAACGCAGGAAGTAGGTGGTTCGATTCCCATTGCGGAACAAATGTTTTCATGATCTACAGATATGTGTTCCGGATCTTTCTATATGTAATGTGAGTATGTATTTACAAAACAAAGTATACTAGTGGTTCGCCCTGAAGTGAGATCTCGCGAGTCTCCCATAAAAACAAAAAAAATATTATTTGTAATCTTTGACTATCAAAATAGGGCCACGAAATAAATCCAACCGACTTGATCTACAGTTTCATTCAAATTACAGGTAACGGGAGTTCATGTTAATTGTTTAATCTGTTTTGGGGTAGAAATTGCAGTTATTCTGCATTTCAAACTTTTCCCTATATTTGTGTCACTAAAGCTACACGCATACCAAATTTCAGCACTGGGGTCACTGGTGTACCCTGTGAATTTTATCAAAGTACAGTTTTGTTTATGGCTATTATGGCTAAAAACTTAAAAACTACAAAGTTTCAACTAAAAATAAAAACGGGGTCGAAATGAACTCACAAAGACCTTTTATTAGACTTGCCACTTGACCGGATAGTCCCATTTTGTTTTTTTGTTACCCCTCTTGAACCCCAATATCTCAACAAACACATTTTTTAGCTCAAGCTCATTTAATCACACCAAAATTGTGCCATCACTATATACCAAATTTTACGATGATCGGATAAACGCTTCGAAAGTTATCCTCGGACAAACAAACATACATACATACAACGCCGATTTGCCCAAGTTGATTTAGGGATCTCGATTCGCTCGATCAATAAAACTAGTATTCTATCAGTTATCTGGTTCCATAGTAAATAATGTTCTGCTTAGTTTGGGCTATACTCGCTACAATAAAGTCCGATTGTCATTTTTCTAGCAAACGTTATTCCAATGTTGTATCATTGGGTTCAATGCCGTAGAGTTGCGATGGTTTTTAACTACTTCGGAACCAAACAAAATCCATTAAAAAAAATCTAACCATTTATGTAGGTACTAACGTAAAATTTTGAGGTACCTATTCTTTAGATGTAGACCCTATGTAGTCTATAAACCCTTACACAAATAAATTATGCTATCACCAAGGTAATTTTATGTAGATAATACTTATACAGGTTGTTTGGTAATATACTGACGATATTCAAGTGACGGTGTCTCGAAACATAACAAGACTTCTCAAAAAAAAAACTACTAGTAAATTTTAAAGAAATCGACTAATTAAACTTACCGCCTACTCTTGCAATCGATATTATTCCAAAAATAAAGAACGATTTGATATCTCTTTCGGAAATGGCTGCGGGTTTTGGGTTAGAAAGGGACAAGAGATATCTCGAGATGTCACCAATACAGTATCTGTGGTTAGATGGTAAGCACACAACTTAAGTGTGTTAAAGTGTTTGTTTTTTCATGTCAGAATAAATTTCACATATCGATGGTAAACATTTCACAAAATTTGTTATGCTCATCAAAATGTGGATGCAGTTTTAGAAATAATGAGGGCTTTTCATTTTGGCTTATATCTTAAACCATATTTTCTGGCGACGCATCTCAAGACAGCGCCATCTATTACGCTAGTTGGAACTAGTTTATTCTATTTATATCGAAATGAAAAAACCCTCATTGATCGGAAATATCTCAAGAATCGCTTTTTGTAGCAACATATTTTTTATTTCTACTCTTGTTCCCTTCTCTACTCTGTATTTTGACGTAATCGGGCCTAAACTGCCTCCGTGGCGCAGTGGGCGTATAGCCGGCTGAGACGCAGGAGGTAGCGGGTATATATATATTGTAAATACATACTTATAATATATAGAAATAAATTATTATAAAAATTAAATATATATATATATATATTGTAAATACATACTTATAATATATAGAAAAACACCCAGACACGGAACAAATATCTGTAGATCATGCAAACATTTGTTCCGCAGCGGGAACCGAACCCGCTACCTCCTGCGTCTCAGCCGGCTATACGCCCACTGCGCCACGGACGTGTCTTCTTCTCACACACACCGGCGAAGCCGGTGTGGGGGATGCAGTGCCGGGCTTTTTGGCCCTTTCCTGCAGAGTTCTTTCCGCCCCCCGTTTCAACGGGGGGGTCATCGGGTCGGCTCGCGGAGCCTCAGGTTTGCTACTCACGCGTTACTGGCCGCCCGATGCTCACTCCGCAGGGAGGATCGTCGGACGGTCGCCGCGCAGGTACCTTTGTTGGGAGGAAGGTAGGGGGAAGGGATGAGGGAGGGATGTCCCCGTCTGGCGATGCCTGGTCCTCATCGTCAGTTTCTGTGACCAGCTCCCGCGGATACGGCTTACTCTTAGGGGGCCTTTCTGTGAGAGGAGCTAGTTCTCTTAGATGTTTGTAAGAGGAGGTGTCGAGGCGCGCAAACATCCTGGTTGCTAGGCGGCCTATAAATTGGTCTAAGCTCTCAATTTCTAGGTCTCGCTGAATGGTGGCATTCCGTACGTACCGTGGTGCGTCTACGATCGTCCGGAGGCATTGGCTTTGCTGACTTCGCAGTGTCTTTCTGTGGCCTTCGGCTAACAAAGCATACCTACCACGCGGGGGCCGCGTATGTGAGACGCGGGCGGACGTAAGTCTTGTACAGTCCAACCTTCATTCTGAGTGGAATGTTGGACCGGAGGACGGGCTTCAGCAGCGCTCTAGTAGTACTCGCTAGGCCACGGACGTTCCTGGCGTGTTTACTCATCGTGAGGTTCCGGTCTAAAGTAACCCCCAGGTACTTAGCCGTGTGCGACCAGGCCACCGGTTGTTCCTCCAGGGTGAGTTTTGGCGGTAGTGTGAGCCTCTTCGAGAATGCCACCGCCTGTGTTTTACCCACGTTGACATTCAGTCTCCATTTTGTCAGCCAGGCGGGGAGCTCTGCTAGGACCCTTTGCATTTTGGTGGCGGCGTGATTGAGGTTCATGGATTTTGTGATATATGCTGCGTCGTCCGCGTAAAGGGCTAACAGAGCATCTTCTGAGTTGGGTATGTCATCGGTGTATCGTGAGTAACACACAGGGGAGAGGCAGCTGCCTTGTGGTACTCCCGCCTCTATGGGTCGTCTGGAGGAGAGCGCTTGCTCCACACGCACTGAGAAGCTGCGGCCTTGAAGAAACGACGCTATTACCTTCACCACCTTCTGCGGTATTGGTGAGGTAGCCATCTTATAGAGGAGTCCCGCGTGTCAGACTCGGTCGAACGCTTTTTCCATGTCCAGGAATACTGCGACTGAGTGTTCTCGCCTGTTATGGGCGGTAGTGAGGTGATGCAGTACCCTACACAGTTGTAGCGTTGTGCTGTGTTCCGACCTGAATCCGTACTGTTCTGGACGCGGGGGGATGTGGGGATTAATGTGGGTGAGGAGGAGCTTTTCAAACAATTTTGATAGGCTAGGAAGAAGGGTAATTGGACGGTAGCTCTCTGGGAGCAGGATGTTTTTGCCGGGTTTCGGTATCATGATAACCCGGCCGGATTTCCAGGGAGAGGGGAAGTGACCGCTTCTCATGATCCCGTTGAAGAGTCGGGTCACGGAGGCGATCATTTTGTAGGGGAAGTGGCGGATGGCAGCGTTCGTTATATTATCTTCGCCGGGTGCCTTCCTTGGCTTTGTCCGGCGTATGGCCCGTTGGACTTGCCCGGGAGAGAAGAATATACCTTCTGCGGTGTCTGCCTCCTGGGTATCGGCCTTGAGGTAGTTTTCGACAAAGGTTTCCACTTCTGTTGTGTGTACCGGATCTTTGTCTGGGTTGTTCTTGAACTGAGCCTCAAGGCTGTCTGCGAAGATCTCCGCTCTGTCTTCAGCTCGGTATCTTGGGTTACCATCTTGGTGCTTGAGAGGTCGAATAGGAGTTGGGGTGTTCCTCAACTGTCGACAGAGCTTGTGGAGCGATGCCCAGTCTTCTGTGGCGTCTTCTATCCTGCTCTCCCATTTCTTGGCATTGTCCTCCTGTATCTCTGCTTTCACCTCGTCGCAGAGGGCGTTCAGCTTGGTCTTTAGACGTGGATCTCTTGTTCTCTGCCATTGTTTCCTCAGCCTACGTTTCTCTGATAGGAGTTTGGTCAGGTGTGCTGGTGCTCTCGCTAGTCTGTTGTTGCGAGGTGGTAGTGAGGCTTCGGAAAGTGCCCCTTGGATTGCGCTCGTAATCTCCGCGGCCAGTTGGTCCACTTCTGCGGGGTTTTCCACTGGTCGCGTGGGGGCTGTGTTCTGTAGGGTCTCCGAGAACAAGGTCCAGTCGATTCCGGGTCTTGGTCTTGGTGGTTTGAGAGCAGCCGGGCTGGTTTCCAGAGTCAACAGGACTGGTTGGTGGTCGGACTGTAGCTCGTCGAGCAGTACCTCCAGCTTCGGGTGGTTTGGTAGGTTGGTGTGGACTGCGAGGTCGATGACGTCAGGTGTTTGGTTCACCTGGGTAGGGTAGTGGGTGGGCGTCTCTGGGCCTGCGACCTCGTAGCCATGGGTTTCCGCGTACTTCTGGAGGATACCGCCGTCCCTGTTCCTCAGGTTTGAGTTCCAGTTCCTGTGTTTGCAGTTCCAGTCCCCGGCCGCTATCATTTGGCCTGTTGGAGGTGTGGGTAGGAGCTTCCGGAGGTCCGCTTGTGCTAACGGCGTACTTCCTGGGGGGTGGTAAATGGCGTGGATTTGAATGGGGTTGCCGTCTATACAGATCTCAACCCCCAGTGCCTTCATGGACATCAAGTCTAGCTCCGGAAGCGGTTGGTGGACCAGCCGTCTCCTGACCAGGACCATCAGACCCCTGATGCACCTTCCCTCCGCGCTTTGGTCGTCCTTTCGGTATTCCTGGTAGCCCGGGAACTTAGGCTTATCGGTGCTTTTTAGCATAGTCTCGTTGATGAGAGCCACGTCTATGTTTTGCTCCTTGAGTAGGGGCCTCAGAAGTAGTGTTTTGTTCCCCTTCTTACTTGTGAGGCCCCGAGCGTTCCAGAACATGACTCTCAGTTCCCTACTTTGAAGAGCTTCCCGATCCCGCAGAGCACAATTGGGATCGGGTCTCCCCCCGTTCGCAGGGTTTGGAGGACCTCCTGTAAAATTTGCAGGGCCGTGTCCAGCAACTCCAACCGGTCGCTGTCGTAGCGGTGGGTGGTCTTGGGTGGCGGGGGTGCAGGTCTGTGCAGTTTCCCCCCCTTGCGCTTGGGTTGTTGTGGTGGTGGCTGTGGGTTGGAGTGCTGGCTCAGTTGCTTGGATTCCTGCTCCTGGGGGGCGGGGGTCGGGGGTGCTCCTGTCCTGGGAGCCCTTTTTCCGATCACCGCTGGTTTGCTGATCCGAGGGGGCTGCGGGGGTCGCGAGGGTGGTGCATCCGAATCCGAAGAAGAAGATGGGTCCTCTGTCATTCTTACCCGCTTGGTTCTCCTCTTTTTCTTTTTGGGGGGTTTTGCCCTCACTAGTGGTGGGGCATTTGCGGGGGCCATCAACGAATGTCCAGAGGACTCCTGGACCGTGTTTATGTGAGGGGGCTGTGGGGCGGCCGGGGTTTTGGTACTCCCGACTGCAGCCATGCGGGGGCGCTCGCTACGATGGGGGGCCGCTGAAGCGGCGGTGTAAGCCGAGGTGCCAGCCCTCTTATTCCTGGCCTCCTTTTTGTATACGGGGCATGCTTTGCTGTTTGCGGTATGTGCCCCCTCACAGTTTGCGCATGTAGCAGGCATGTCCCGTGGTCTGGGGCATTCCCCCGCGAAGTGGGGTCCTCCGCACCGTACACAGGCTAGGGGCCGGTGACAATTGTGGCTGCTGTGGCGAAAAGCTTGGCAGCGGTGGCATTGGGCGGGGCCTTTTTTCCCCTTCCAACTCTCTATGACTACCCCGGGCATACACAATAGCTCGGTTACGTTGTATATGTCCGGGGTGAGGTTAGGGGTCCTCTTGAATTTTGCGAAGAATATGCACCCCGGCCGGCCTTTAGATGGGCGGACGACCCGGATGGCCTCCGGTTCGAACCCCAGCCGGCGGAGGTCGCCTTCTATTTCTTCCGTGGGTGTGTCTGCGGGGAGCCCGCGTATAGCCACCTTTAAGCTAAGCTCCTCGGGGAGAGCGTACGAAAACCAAATAACCATTTCCGTACGCTCTAGCGTCGTCAAGTATGCCTGTACGGTGCGGTATTCTTCTCCGGTCGCTGGTGAGAAGCGGACTCCTTTTCCGTATGGGCGGGCATTCGGTGGATGGCCTAGGCGTTCCCTAAGAGTTTTGAAGTGTGTAGCCCAATTGGGCAGCACTTCCACTATTAGCGGGGGGTATCTCGGTTTAATTACGGCGGTTGGCTTGTCGTTATTTGACAAGCCTTCCGGGTTCGGGGGCTGAGGGGGTGGGGGGGTGGTGGCAGATAATGCGGGTAGTAATGGTGAGGACGGTACCTTTTTAGTTCCTGCCGCCGATGCGTAGGAGACAGCCTTGGACGTGGAAGGCTGCTGCTGGTCCAGGGGCGATGGTTGCGGGCGTTCGGGTCTGGGAGCGCGTTGCGGGAGTGGCGTGAGGTGCGGCTTGGCGCATCTGCGCTTCACCTCCTCCTCCGACGGGCTGTCGTCGGCCCGCTTCCTACGCAGGCCTGGGGTCGGGGTATCCGGGATCTCTATTGTTTTGTGCCTCTCCACTACGGCAGCTTCCTCGGGTGTGGGCGTCGCTGGGGCCGAGAGGTTCCTCTCGTCCTCCTCTAGGGTGCTCCTCAGTACGCCGAGGTATTTGGCGGGGAGGCACTTCGCCTCTATTAGCCTTTCCAGGATTATGTAGCTCCTGTCGATCTCGGATCTGGGCGACAGAGGCTTCACAATCTGTGGCTTGGGTGGGTTTGGCGGAGGCATCTTGTCCGCGGGGGTGGGAGGGTTTCCTACCGGCACTGGGCGCGGCGTTGGGGTGCTGGTTTTCTTCTTCCTTTTCTTCTCTAGGAAGCGTTCGATCACCTGCCCTACGATCTCCGAGCGCGAACGCGAAGCCGAGCTGTCGCGGCCCGAGCTGGACGCGCGACTCGAGGGCAGGGATGTGTCGGACGTCTCTGGGAGGAGGGAGTCCTTTCGGGAGCTCCGACCATCACGGGCGGGCCCACCGGAAGGGGCGCCAGCGTCCGACATCGCGCGTAATCACACAAACACGGAACACTGGACAGAGTTAGTACGGCACAAAAACTACACAAAACACGTAGTTGGGCACTCGCCTTCGCGCGACCGGGGACTAGCGAGACGACGCCAGCACCTCGAAACCGTAATCCCGTTCGGGTTTAGCGGCTCGCGGCACTGGGTACTGCTGTCTCGCAGTCCGGAACTCGTGGGGAAAGGCGGTCCCCGCACACTTAACAAAGCGGGTCGGACTCGGCAGACGTTTCCAGAAGAAAACGCTGCCGAGATCGTTCGGAGCAGAGGGTCCGTGCGCGCGCGAAAAACTGTGTGGACGCGGTAGGCGAATGAGCCGGTCCGCGCCACGGAGGCAGTTTAGGCCCGATTATATACACTTGAGAGCAATAAAATCGCACATCCGCACATTTTTACTTAAAAGTTAATTTTTTTTTTATTTGGAGCTTACAGCAAATTAAAATCAAATTAAATTAAAGTGCATAATCTAGGCATTCGCAGAACTGATAAAGGGTTGACATTTACCTTTAAAAACAACTCATTAGCAACAAAACAATAGACCCCCTTATGTCGCTCGATCCAGGTAAGGCCGGCGGCGGGATTTATCGCAGGTATAAAAGAGTGCATATTGAGGGAATGGTCATCATTTGTATACCAACGTACAGTGTGAAAGGTTCTCTATTGATATTGGCTTCAAACGGAACACGAAAATGGATACTACACCAGAAGTAGCCGCTCAAGTGGTTGCCCTTGTTGAATCGGGGCTTAAGCAAAGTCAAGTGGCTCGACAATTGAGTTTGAGCCGATTTACCGTTCGGCGTGTATACCAGAGGTATCAAGAGACTGGTGGCTACCAACGGCGACAAGGATCGGGCCGTCCCCGTGCTACAACAGAGCGTGATAACCGCTTTCTTATAACGACATCTTTAAGAAATCGTCGTTTGAACGCAGTTCAATTGGGCCAACGACTTCAAGAAGTTCGTGAAGTAGAAGTTAGCCGGTGGACAGTCAGAAGACGATTGAGAGAAGGTGGCCTGACTGCACACAGGCCAGCAAACGGGCCGAAATTGACCCCAGCCCACCGAGAAGCCCGCCTTCAGTTCGCTCGAGACCATTTGAATTGGACCGAAGAGCAGTGGAGTGCAGTCCTGTTCTCTGATGAGTGCAGGATGTGCTTGCATGGCAACGACGGACGGGGGAAGGTGTATAGAAGATCGGGAGAGCGATTTGCCCAATGCTGCATAACAGAACGTGTCACCTATGGCGGTGGATCAATCATGTTTTGGGGAGGCATGTCTATGGAAGCAAAAACCGAGCTTGCCTTCATCACCGGACCGAATACTGGTCGCCAATCAAGAGGATTGACTTCCATACGATACATTGAGGAAGTACTCGAGAGCCACGTCGTACCTTTTGCTGGGTTTATCGGCGAAAACTTTCTGTTTATGCAAGATAATGCAAGACCGCATACTGCTGGCATAGTGATCGAGTACCTTCAAGAGGTGGATGTGACCGTTATGGAGTGGCCAGCTCGAAGCCCAGACCTCAATCCCATCGAACATCTATGGGACGAGCTGAAAAGAAGAGTTCGAGGCCGAGATGCTCCTCCATCGACTCTACAGGAGCTGCAACAGGCGATCGCAGAGGAATGGGAGGCTATTCCTCAAGACTTTATCAAAAGTCTAGTAACATCAATGAAAACACGGATGGAGTCAGTGATTCAGGCTAGGGGAGGGAACACTCGGTATTAATAACAAACTTTAAATTAATTTTATCTTTTAATTTCATAACTTTGACACCAATACTTGAATAAAGAATTTTTTACTAAACATGCATTTTTGTTATTGATCCACAAAAGCATTTTTATGTAATGATTGAAAGACAAATCAGATACCACTGGATAGGTATTAAAATAGACTATGAATCTGCATTACAGAAACATAATATTTTTTGTTTTTTTTTAGTTATGTCAAAAAATCATGAATGTGCGATTTTTTTGCTCTCAAGTTTATATATATATATACAGGGTGTCCCAGAACTCAACGTCAAGCCGAAACGGGGTGACAGGATTGATCATAACCATTACGAGAAAAATCTGAAAAAAGATCTAAGTATCCCATGCAGTTTGAAAATGATGGGCATTTTAAGAAAAACCTAGAAATTTGATCAAACTGTACCAGTTTTCGGTTATTGTGGTTATTCTTTTTTATTTTTGTTCATTTGAACTTTGGAGACGTAATTCTAAATAACATTTCTAGAATCCCAATAAAAAATAATGACACAATTGCCTCAAGTTTCCGAGAATTGAGACTATTTGTTAAACTACGAATTTGAAATGTTCAAGATTTGTCGACTTTGACAGGCCCTCCTTTAAAAAAAATGTACTAGAGTGCCTTGGCAAGTGGCATTAAAAGTTGGCGCATTTAATCATAATTCTAAAATGATACAATACTTGTTAGTTCCATACAGTAAAAAAGAGTAAAAAAATTAAAACCTCAAGTAACCCGATTTTTGCTATCTCAGTTAAAATGTTTTTGATTCGCACAAGCTCTAGGTAGGTTCTTAATTTTAAGGAAAAATGATGATTTACAAAGGCTCATCGTATTTTGCAAAGAGCCGAAATGCATCCGTTTCACGTACAACGAGTTCAAAGTCTTCTACCTCGAGATTATCAGGAAAGGATTTCTTTTTGTAGAACAATGCTACAGAGGCATAATGAGAATCCCCAATTCATCCAAAAAATTATCTGGTCAGATGGATCGACATTTAAAAAAGATGGTTACATAAACTTGCACAATTATCACGAGTGGCATGTGGAGAATCCACATTTAATGCGAGAAGATAGATCCCAGTATCGTTTTAAAGTAGGTAAACCTGTGGACCGGAATTTTAAACGGTAAAATTATTGGGCCTATTGAACTGCCTGAGAACTTGAATGGAACTAATTACCTACATTTTTTAAGAGAAGATTTACCAACCCTGTTAGAGGACGTACCACTAGCAGATCTTCGCTACATGTGGTTTCAACAAGATGGCTGCCCAGCGCATTTCGCAGTGCAAGTAAGAGATTTCCTTGACCAGGAATATCCGGTAAGTTGGATTGGGCGTTCAGGCACTGTCTCGTGGCCCGCCCGTTCACCAGATTTAAATCCCCTGGATTTTTTCTATTGGGGAGTTCTCAAAGAAAAAGTTTACTCAAAGCCCATTGAGAACGTAGCCGACCTGCGTGAACGCATTTCTCAAGCAGCTGAGGAGATCAACTCTCGAAGATATGCCCGACTAATAAGTAGATCTTTTTTAAGAAGATGTAGGGCTTGTATTAAGGCTGATGGTAAACAATTTGAACATTTATTGTAATAAAAAACGTTATTTCTCTATCTGACTTTTATTCCAGCAAACCTAAATTAAACTAGATCAAGATTTTTCATTATTTTACTAATTTTACCAACTTTTATTCACTTTGGAAAAGTGGCGTCACTATTTGTCTTGCTCAATCATAGCAAACATACCCACTATCCATCTCTCTCATCATATTGCCTTAAAATTAAGAACCTACCTAGAGCTTGTGCGAATCAAAAACATTTTAACTGATATAGCAAAAATCGGGTTACTTGAGGTTTTAATTTTTTTACTGTATGGAACTAACAAGTATTGTATCATTTTAGAATTTTGATTAAATGCGCCAACTTTTAATGCTACTTGCCAAGGCACTCTAGTTCATTTTTTTTAAAGGAGGGCCTGTCAAAGTCGGCGAATCTTGAAAATTTTAAATTCGTAGTTTAACAAATAGTCTCAATTCTCGGAAACTTGAGGCAATTGTGTCATTATTTTTTATTGGGATTCTAGAAATGTTATTTAGAATTACGTCTCCAAAGTTCAAATTAACAAAAATAAAAAAGAATAACCACAATAACCGAAAAATGGTAGTTTGATCAAACTTCTAGGTTTTTCTTAAAATGCCCATAATTTTCAACTTGCATGGGATAATTTTTTTTCAGATTTTTCTCGTGATGGTTATGATCAATCCTGTCACCCCGTTTCGGCTTGACGTTGAGTTCTAGGACACCCTGTATATCAGTTATCTGGTTCCCATAGTACAAGCTCTGCTTAGTTTGGGGCTAGATAGCGCTGTGTGAAATGTCCAGCGATATTTATTGTTTATTTAATTATTTATAAGACCGGATTTAGGTTCGGAACCCTCGGTGCGCAAGTCATAATAGGCATATGTCCTAGAACTCCATATTAAAATTTCAGTTTGTGTGATTAATATATAGGTATGTTGTTGGCGTTCCTATTTGTTAATAAATAATAATAACTAAAGATTATGGTCAGGAATTATAAATAACAACAAATGCATAATTTCGTCATTTTTTATTGACATACCTTCACAGTACATTTCTCAAAGAATAAAAAGGAAGTTGAATATAGAAATAAAGTTTACAGATTAGTAGACCTGAATAATTTATTTAACAATAACTATCTAAAAGTTTGTCAAAGATGTACGACCTAAAAATATATTATTAGGTAAGCCAACGTTGCACTTTACGTATGGTACTTGTGTGCTTTTCAAAATCTTGAATACGTTGGATTCTTATAATTTCATTAGAGCACGCGCCATGGCGCAATCTAAGCCTTTTCGGCTAGTTTTGTACAAAAAAAAACCAAATACGATTTTACACGTCTGAATTCACCGCCTCCCGAGGTATTGGCAAGTTCAATTCTAAGCATTGAAATAAAAATTCTTCTAGACATAGAATCTATGTTTTTTGTGTAAATAAATGGAAAATATACATCTTAAAACTAAAGATCATAATATATTAAAATAATTCACTTGCACAGACAAACGCATACGTTTTCGCGCGAGGAACAAAAATATAGAAGTCAAATACTGTAACTTAAAGTAAATATCGCCCCCTACTGCGACTGGCCTAAATCTCCACACAAAGCGGAATAACGCAGCCGGCTTCATAGCGCGAACATAATAATGGTGGTCATCGACTGGCTCCATGCGCGCCTACACATGTACGAAGTCGACTAACTCTACGAGTAACCCGAATGGGGCGCTACATCCCTGTCGTCCTCACTATTACAATACAATACAATATTAGTTAGATCCTACGCTAACTAGATACACTCTACAACAATCAGAACTACCTATCGCGTTACATTTTGGACAGATCATCACCGTGTCTTACTAAACATTTATGTGAACGAAAATGAATTTGTGTATTCAAATACAAAATCATCTGACTTATACAAAATATAGCCTGGTTATTCAAGGTATACTAAAACAATACAAATTAACCTATACTTTTTCACATCATAATGGAAAGGATTCATAAATATGGTGTGAAAAAACCTGTCTATAAAAGAAGTCTATGGTTGTTAGTGATATTCTATGGTAGTCTTGCAGAGATTACTTCTTAGCTCCTGCGTTCTCTGAAGCATCCATTTTTTCTTCCGTTTTGACCACCTTGCCCTCTCCTGTAAACAAACATACAGGGTGAGAATATTGATCACACAAAAAATATATTGGGGGTTGAACAGTGCTTTTTTAAGGGTGAATCAGAGTGCCGTATCGTCATTGAGTCCGCAAGCATGCACGCACATCGCAGAGCGTCGAACAACTCGACGGCTAGGGACGCGCGTCGCACGCACACGGCCTCTACGACTCGTCATCAAGTCTCATCATTTCCATCCATTAAAAAGCTACTTCTTTGTACAGACCAGCTGCCCAGTTGATAAGGCCGGACCCACATTATTCGTTTTTAGATGTCAGGCTTTGCTCCCCACACTATCACAGCATGGGTATTGTATTGTATTTATACCTTTTTGATAGTATAAATGTACACTAGGAAACATCACAGCAGAATACATTGTAAAGAATCATTCTAATAGTAGGTATAAACAACTATTAACTGTCACACGTACTAAAGTCATCACATCAGCTAGTGTTTCCTCAATATCATATACATAAATATAATTATATGATTATTATATTCCTTACAATCTAAATCTCTTATAACGAAAGGCAACTTATTAAATAATTTTGTTTAATACTTTTTTATTTATTTTGTGTGTGTGATCCATCACACAGCCTTGACAAAATAAATAAAAACGATATTGTTTTTATGAATAAGGGCATCCGCTGCGTTGAGCGGGTCCCGTGCGCGGGTCTGTATGCAACCGCGGCGCAACATAGCGGCGCAACGTAGCTGTGCTCTTAAATTTTCCAGAAACCGCTCGATGCAGCGGACGGGGCCTCACAAAATTTAATAAAATAAATATATATACCGTTAGGTTGGTCGCCCTCGGGGTCGTTGGAGCGCCTGCGTTTGCGCGGGAACTTCGGCTTCAGCTTCGGTAGCGGCTCCATGTCTAGCACCTGAAATTATACAGAGATGCTTTACTTGCTTCTTTTTTAGAATGAGCCATTTAATATACAATAGACAAAGAAATTTGCACCATTCTTTAATCAAAAAATATTTGTTTCATTAAATTTTGCAACAAGGCTGTGATTTAACAGTCATACCATGCATTGTATATTCAAATATAACTCATCAATATTTTAAATACAAATTAAATGCGACAATAAGGTGATAATGATAAACCAGACTTATTTCTGTACTATTATGATTCTCTTGCCTTGAAAATTTAAATTTAATCTTTACTAGGTCATGAAAAAAAACATACCTTGTGAATCTGTCTGAATGCCATTTGTCGCAAAAACTGTTGCGCAGATGCTGTCAAATCTTCACGCTTTTGTGCAGGCATGTTCCCAACGGCATCCTGTATCAAAAGATAATTGAGCATTGATATAATTAAATAACAACCAAACCATACACTTGCTGGACTACCAATGGTTTTATCTTGATATAAATGTCATTTTTGGGAAGAAAGAGCCAACTTGTGTATAGTCTCGAGCACAGCGATTGAGAGGATCCACACAAAGCAAACGTTCTCTGCACATCCCCGACATTAAAAAATCCCAGATTAAAAAATCGAAATTCCGGAGTAAATTCCTGACATTTAATGAAAATTCCTGACTTTGCAGAATATTTCTGGGAGCAATAAATATCAGTAATTATCTAAATGACAAATAACATATTGTGTAATGTTGATTGTTAATTTATTTGTAATAAAAATATTAAATACATATAAACACCGATAAGACGGTACGTGATAAATCCCGTGTTTATAATAATGATTAACAATATTTGGTTTATTTTATGTTTTATTTTACTCGTTACCTACTTAAATTGTAGAAATTCCGGGCGTATAGCAACCCTATCCCGACAGTGGACACGTCGAGCAGATGGACGTTATTTTCTTTATCTTTGACATACATGGATAGAGAACTTTCTTCTTAAATTGTCTAGGTCTCGCGAGGCCCACATTTATTAAATCACTCTGTTTAGTAACTTTAACATTAGATATTAATGCTTTTAACAATAAGGCCGCCCATTGTACCTATGATTGAAAAGTGTATTTTCTTTCATTTGTTTATTTTAATGGTGTGCAATAAAGACATTATCTAATCTAATGTAGATTCCATTTGGTTTAAGTTCAGTTCTATATTCATTATATATAGTAACGTAACTGTGAAACTGTACGCACCACAAGTTCCTTCTCGCAAGGGTCCCGGAGGCCGGGGCCGTGGTCGAGCAGCAGGCCTCCGGCGACGGCCTCCATGACGCGGCGCAGCGCCTCGCCCGGCGACAGGCCGCAGCCCGCGGAGTGCATCACGCCGGATACTAACAGCTCCATTGCCTGCCAATCCATCAATCAAATCTATTACACTAATTACACGTGGAACAACATTCTTTCTCAAAACTTATTTCACCATCAGACATATATACATATATTTTTAAAGTTTCTTCATATTCTAATAAATAGTGTTCTTAAACGCGAATAAATCACTTGCAATAGATACATAATTCAGCAATTAATATCATTATAAAGGGTTATCCGACCCGCGACGCTATGGGTCAGACACCACAACCCTACAAAAATGTATTGACTAAATTAAACATATCACTAATTTCACGCCTGACGTGTAGTGGGCCCGTGGTGCAGTTGGGATCGGATCCTAATATCATGAGTAAGGCTACGGGTTAAAATTTATGAGATAATTTTAAAAATCTTAACATAATTCAATTGCCATTCACATTTGATTATTATTTTTAATGAAATACTTAATTAAATACCTAAAATAGCCTATATCTCTATCCAGGTCTCACAATATATCTACATATATACCAAATTTCATCGAAATCAGTCTAGACGTTTAGTCATCAAAACGTAACAAACAGAGAGACCAGTATTAGTATGGATGTATTGTATTGTATATTAGGGTTAATAATCATTTACTCTCAAAAAGATAATAATTATCACTCGCATGAGAATCAGTACACAGAAAAGATATTGTAATTCGTTTGAGTTATGGTAGGTAGGTACTCTATTAACGCATTCTGGTAGATCGTTCGTTAGTTATATAATTACTTTATTTAGTAAACATTAGTTATATGTTAAGAGAGTTTTGTGTTAAATGCGTTAAATGAGCTTACATTTTTTATATCTGAGGGTAATTTATTATAAAGCGGTGCGCCTTTGTAAACTATTGTTTTTTTGCCATAGTTCGTACGACTTTTAGGTAAGACAAGAAAGCTAGCGCGACGCGTATTTCGCTTTGTCAATTCCTTTGCTTTAGTGAACGTTAGATTAGTGTGGATCGATTTATTGACGATTTTTCGGACGAGAATGCATGTAGTATAAGTGAATACTTAACTGTTTTAAGTTCATAATTTTAGTTTCTTGGTAGATTTTATTAGTTGATGTTAGTTATCGATAGTTAAATAGCAATTTGATAGTTTTGTTTTGTAGAATTTGTAGTTCAGATAATTTAGTTTTAGCGGCACTGTCTCAAATTTCTATTAAGTATAATGGATGCGGCTTTACGAGTGAATTGTAGATGGTGTAGGTAGGTAATCGACGCGGGACACACCGAACAATGTTGCGTAGAGATCCAATTAGTGATGAGAGTTTAGTTTTAATATTTTCTATAATGATGTTCTATGTGTGTGTCCCACGCCAAATTGCGATCCATATGTAAGCCTAGGTATTTTTCACAATTTTTCTCTTGTAAAGCTACATTATTCATTTTAAGGGGGTCATAGGGTGGGATATGCTTGTTTTTGGCTTTCAAAATGGTGAAACACGTTTTTGAGACATTAATGATTAAAAGATTATGTTGGAACCTGTTAAGTCTTCTTGGGCACGTGTTATTATATCGTGAATGGAGGTTCTAAAGTAGAATAGACATATATAATCCGCGTACAACGTGATGTGTCCATGTAGATCTAACTGATGCAAGTTATTAATGTAGATTAAAAACAATAATGGGCCTAGAATTGATCCTTGTGGGACCCCACCGGATATTGGCGCCAATTCACTTTGAACGTTATTAATCCTGACTACTTGGGACCTGTTTGATAGATAGGATTGAATTATTTTTAGGGCAGTTTCTTTGATACCCATAGATTTTACTTTTTTAAATAATAATTTGTGACCAACTGTGTCAAAGGCCTTTTTTAGGTCGATAAAGATTCTTTTGTCTATGTTAGATTTTATTGTAGCTCCCAAAGTATTTGTGAATCTCCGTGGCGCAGTCTGCGAAAGGCCAGCTGAGACGCAGGAGGTAGTGGGTTCGATTCCCGCCGCGGAACAAATGTTTGCATGGTCTACAGATATTTATTCCGGGTCTGGTTGTTTCTATATATTATAAGTATGTATTTACAAAATAAAAAGTATATAAGTATTCTATCCGTTATCTGGTTCCCATAGTACAAGCTCTGCTTAGTTTGGGGCTAGATAGCGGTGTGTGAAATGTCTAGCAATTTATTATTTTTATTCAATTTATTTATTTATTGCTTTTTGGTCAGAATATATATTATTAAATGAAATTTATAGAAGTAAGGTATTTTGCAAGTCGCTTTTGTGAGATTATCTAAAAAAAAAATCGATAATATGGGTAGAACTGAAGTAGGACGCCTGGGTCTGTTTCTGGTCCTGACTCATAAATGGGAGATACTTTTGCTATTTTAAGTGTATTAGGGAATTCACCATTCTTTAAGAGCTGATTCAGACAGTTAGTTAAATTTACTAGTATTGGGTGTTTAATAGATTTTATAATTCCGGTAGTAATTCATTCTAGACCTGCACTAGAATGAGAATCTAGGTTGTTTATTATTTTGTCAACTTCATCAATTGTAGTCAGGTCAGTAAGTCCGCTAAGGGTGTCAATAGTATTAATATAATTGTGCAATAGAATATTGTAGTACTCACGTAAGAGTTGAGAGCGCCCCAGTTGGGAATGCGGCGGCACAGGTCGCGCATGATGCGGATGATGATGACGCAGGACTGCAGACTGGCCGCTCTAGCCTACACACAGAGACACGTGTCACGCAGGGCATCGACCCGACGCCGCGGCGCGCTCCCCCTCCCGCGCCACGGTTCGCCCAATTTATTGCTCCACTCTCACTTTATATTTACTTCAAAACTATGCAATGCAAAGACACAGAGCAATAAATATGGTGTTACTTCCACACGTAAAAACTGCGTTTCCGCTTCGCTCCCGTAAAATGGCTGACAAGTGCAGGGAAACGCAGCTTGGCATAATTATATTACAAGCACTTGTAGCCACATGTTCACGGAGGATCTCTTTGCAATGTTTCAAATAAAAAAGCTAACATCAATAATGAGAAATGAAACAAACATGTGACTAAATAATAACGTGCGCACTCCCTCTAGGGATATGTAAGTTAGAGTCTAACTGGCTGGAGCTGAGTTCCTAGCTAACTAGACTAGGCTATGCTAGGTTAGTACAGTAAGGTAAGGTAAGACAAGTTAAGGTATAGATACACTATATAGACTTGATATAATAAAGTGTAAAGTGGAGTGGAGTGCGCACACGTTGGTTGTTTGTATAAGTAGGTAGCAGTACCTGGAACCACTTGGCGTGCCGAAGGGCGGCCAACGCGTCCAAACACTTCTGCCGCGGGAGCACGTCCTTGTCGTCGCGTTTACAGTCGCCGCCGTCTAGCGACAACAACACAAAGGGTGTTTGACCATCACAATGTCGACGAAAACGGGGCAAACATATTAGCATGACCCTACGAGGGGATAGGGGGGGGGGGGGGGGGGGCGTTATTGGGTCGGAGTGCAATGTGCGGACGGACCGATCGCACCCCGACATAACGGTCGTGGGGGACGAGGACGATAGTCCGCAGATATTCATTACCTACTATCAGACACAGCTATCGCAAAGGGCAACATTATTATCCTAAATATTTTCAAATAATTATAATATAATAATAATAGGGAAAGTCAACAATATAATAGGCTAGCGTTCAGGTAGAATGTTTGCTCCGTTTCAGTAGAACGATATACCACTGCGGAGGCAAAGCCCGAGTGATATCTCGGGAGATGATCAAAAATCCTTTTCTTCCCGCGCCGTCTTATGCTAACACCTAAAAATAAGCATCGAACACAGATCCCAGCGCTCGCGCAGGGCGGTCACTGAACAAATTATCTTTTTTTTGCACATTTCAAAAATCATAATCATCATTAGAGGTAAATCAGATCAAGAATAAATACAGGAACATAAAATACATAGTTATAGATATTTTGTTCTTACAATTTCATTCCCAGTTGGCGTGCGGTAGAAAACGTCGATTTCGACTTCCAATTTCAGCTAGTGTCAGGATCGTCTCGGTTTAGTTTATCGCCTGTATCTCGGCTGCAGTGTACTGAATGCACGAGCAGATTACGGTAAGTGAAATTGGGTCGATAATCGGTTTCGTGGAGGGGAGGGGGCACTCACCGTTCGGCTCGCGCATCACTGCGGACGTGAGGCTCACGCGCACGCTCACGGACCCGTCCGTCACCTGTACGGCGCCCTCCGCCGGCAGCAGCTCCACCTTGTACTTCAACTCGTCTCCTGCTCCGGGGCCCTGTCGAGACAACAACCGTCATTCATCATCGCATCGCCAGCACCGCGCCATCAGACTCTGGTGACCAGAGTTGGTGATGGATCAACAACAAATGGAGAAAACTTTGTCTGATCCATGTCTACTATTTGAACGGTAGGTAAGATGTAACCAAACAAATCGGTGCTAATCAATTGCAATGTATTTGATTATTTCAAGTACCTAACTGGAGTATCTAAATGGAATAAATGATCTGAAAAAGTATCAGTTGGTGTACGCACCTTGACCTTGGCTAGATGCGCGGGCAGGTCCGCTGCGACGCGCTTCAGCAGAGTGACAGTGGGACGGTCGTGGCACAGCACCACGAGCCTGACGTCCTTGTCCCCCTTCAGCAGCAGCCCCTTGGCCAGCAGCGACACGCGCATCACGCCCTTCAGTGCGCGCCCAGACACGGCGCCCGCCGCGCCAGCGCCCTCGCCCGCTCCGCCGGCGGGCATGCCCGTCTCGCCCTCGCCCATGAACGAAAATCTGCGCGGACTCATACGATTAGATGATCCTTCCCGATATGGTTTCAACTAGCGCTACGAATCGATTCAGCAAAATGTATGTGCAAATTTAGATACATTTTGCTGAATCGATTCGTAGCGCTAGTACATGTGCAAATTTAGATGTAAGTTAAATAATAAATAAATATCGCTGGACACTTCACACAGCGCTATCTAGCCCCAAACTAAGCAAAGCTTGTACTATGGGACCAGATAACTGATAGAATACTTATATACTTTTTTTTTTTGAAATACATACTTATAATATATAGAAAAACACTCAGACACGGAACAAATATCTGTAGATCATGCAAACATTTGTTCCGCGGCGGGAATCGAACCCGCTACCTCTTGCATCTCAGCCGGCTATACGCCCACTGCGCCACGGAGGCAGTAAGTTGTAGCGATAGATGGCTCCGATGAAGCGAACTGTAGTATGGTGCGAATGCCACTCAGCTACGACTAAGTCTAATCAAGCGACACTGCTTGGCGGCAAAGATCCAACACTACCTTCAAAGTGATCGCTACCCAGCAGCCTGCTTACGATCTACCTTTACCACCACGATCGGGAGCTATCACCAACGGCTATAATCTAAATACGACGCCTACGTCAAACTAATCTACATCTTCGGAATACTAGTGAAAGAGAGTCACTTACGACCTTCGATCAACAATACACCTAGATAAAAATCCGTCTCGGTAAATAACAGCTCACTTGCGGCGTGAGCTCTTATTTTAATTAGTCTGGTTGAAACACAGCCAACGTCAACACGTACCGCAATGCCTCAATGCACATTTAAAAGTTGTAAAAATAATGCCCGGATAGCAGTTTATCAGCCGGAGTGTCTTACTTTCGGTAAGTACATGTGGAATAAGTTATATTTTAAGCTTTAAACAGACGATTAATATCGATTTTTTTAACTATTGCCGATTTTAAGCCACCGCTAAGAATGTTTGGCCAACGCCAAACGTGTGATATAGCGTTGGGCCAATAGAAGCCAATAGCAAACAGAAACGAAATAAAACGATGTAGCTCGCAAGACAATAACAGGAAAAAGTACTTTATTTATTGATTCCTATGGTTGATTTCAAAATAAATGTTATAAAAACCTACGTCTTTTCATTGTTAAGTGACAGGTATAATTTATTACCTTGTTTATTTTTTGAGACGAATGATCGTAACATTTATAGGATTTGTGACTTTATTACAAGGTGCTGTGGTTGCGATTAGGTTGAATTTAAATCTGTTGTATCATTCTATTGGTAGAATTGAATGTAGCTGTATATTTATATGTTTACGAGGACAGCATTTAGCTTTGATTTTTTTGATAACCCGTAATCTATGTAGTTGTATTGTTGATCGAAGCTCACGACGCTTTCGTATCTTGCGTCTCCTGTTTCACGCTTCTCTGAATGTCTTCTACTTTAAAGGACCGCCAAACGTTACCACCCCTACACCTGTACACAATGCAAATAAGTGCAAAAGAAAATAAACAAGGAATGAAGCTAAATGTCAATGGTACAAGGAACAAATGTTACAAAATTGCAATAACTTCAATAACATCACAGCGGTAAAGCATGTACTTACAGTTGGTTGTCGCGACCGTCCTCCTTGCCTTCAGGTCTGTCGTCTTTCTTGTCATCTGTCTTGGCTTTCGCTCCCTGTAAGTTAAACCATTCCTTAGTTTTACTCATTACTATGTCACTTTACAGAAGTGGTTGAGTGATTGAGAATAAGAATAATGCTCAATTCGAGTTTTGTTACCTGATGGGTTCATAAAGTTGGTATTGGTGTTAATGTTCAGTTGTACATTACAAACGAATGATACCTTGGGCTTGCCGGCTTCGGTGAGCGCGTCAGAGAGCGACTTGAGCGCCTTCTCTGTGTGCGAGACAGCGCGCTGGATCTCCTGCAGCTGCGCCTCCGTGGGGTAGATGTCTGCGTGCCGCGCCAGCACGTGCCGGTCGTCCGACGTCTCCGGACGCCGCCCCACCACCCCGTACGGCATGCCCATGCCCATCCCTCCCTGTTCATTCACACATTATTTATTCACATCTTTTCATGGTCAAACAAAGATAATATATTTATTTGGACCCACAGACAACATTCTAACACATTAACACACAAGCTTGTAATCTTATATACTTAGGATATTGAGCTGCTAAACATACTAGTGGCTTATTATAATGTACATTATAGCCCTAAAATGATAGTAAGAGGATCAGAGTGCCGTATCGTCATTGAATCCGCAAGCATGGACGCACATCGCAGAGCGTCGAACAACTCGATGGCTAGGGACGCGCGTCGCACGCGCACGGCCTCTACGACTCGTCATCAAGTCTCATCATTTCCAAAAAAAACTAACCGACATGACAAGTTCTCATTAAAAAGTTTTACGCTTTCGTCAAATATTCACAATGAAACCTTGAGCTAAATAAGAAACCTTGAATATAGAGAATAGAATAAAAAATGATTTGCGTCCGTAACACCATACTGCGCTCCAAAATCAAAATCGCCGATGTAGGGGAGAAGGCTGCCAGGCTGGAGTGGGAGTGGGCCAGTCACGTCTGGCGCATGCCTTACGAACTGTGGGCCACAATTGCCACGAAGTGGAGCCCTGAGACAGGGCGGCAGACCATGCCGGAGGTACCGGAACGAGGTGGACGCCGCCGAGAGGGACTGGCATACGGTGCCACTGGGCCGATGTAAATGCCGGAAATGGGAGGAGGCCTTTGCCCAACAATAGGAAAATATGGGCTAATAGTAACAAAATAATATACATTTTATCAAACAATCTACGAGGCATGCCTTTTAAGTTTTGTCGGTTGAAGAAAAAACACAACTAGAACCTTATAGTACTTTTTATTGTTTTTCAAAGTATTCACCGCGTAGCTTAATACACTTTTCCATTTGCTCAAACCAGTTATTATAACATTTATTCCACTCTAAAGTGGGGGTGTTCAAAATGGCTGACTTGAAAGCGTCGACTGCTTCTTCACCGGACTGGAACCTTTGACCACAAAGACTTTTCTTAATTTTAGGAAATGTAAAGAAATCGTTAGGGCTTAGGTCAGGACTGTATGGAGGATGGTCAAGAATTTCTACTTTTTCCTGCTTCAAATACTCAATCGTTTGACGAGCGCTGTGTGAGCTTGCGTTGTCGTGGTGCAGGATGATGCGTCGCTTTGAGTTAGATTTTCGAAGTTCGGCGATGACTTGTGGTAAACAAACTGTAGTATACCACTCTGCGTTAACCGTTTTACGATCTTCAAGTGCAATAGTCGCAACATGGCCGGTTTTTCCAACGAACGTGGCCACCATCTTCTTTGAAGTGCTTCGAGAACGAACAACTTTAGTCGGCTTTGGCTCGTCTTGAAAGACCCAGATTGTAGATTGTTGTTTGGAATCAGGATCGTAGGCATAGATCCAAGATTCGTCACCACTTATGATGTCGTAGACGTGATTTGACTCCCCTCGGTTGAACCTTTGCAGAGTTTTCTTACACCATCTGACGCGGGCCGCCTTGTGATCGTCGGAAAGCAGATGCGGTATCCAACGGCAAAGTAGCTTTCTCACACCAAGCGCTTCATGCAAGATCTTCTGAATGGTTGTCCCTGAGATGCCTAATAGAGCCTCTATCTCTCGATACGTCACATGACGATCTTCGAGAATTAGTTGTCTCACAGCAATGATGTTATCTTCAGTGAAGGCGGATTTTGGGCGTCCTTCGCGAAATCTGTCACTAACACTAGTATGTCCACGCTGGAATTCTAAATACCAGCGTTCGACAGTCCGCAGACATGGGGCTACATCACTGAACACAGATGTTAGCTCTTCTAAACACTGAAGCCGTGTCAGGCCTCTTCTAAAGTTGTAGAAAATTATTGCACGAACATTTTCCTTAGAAAGATTCATTTTCGTACGTGACCTGACAGATTCAAATCGAAACTGTGACTAAACAATAGCATTAATCCTAATACTTTCAACTGTTTTGAGATTCAAAATGTAAACACATTCGAATATAGAACAGTTCCAAATTCAAAATTGCCGGAAAATATGGAAACGACAGAACTTAAAAGGCATGCCTCGTATAATCAAGTTTCTCCTATAATCAAGTAGTTGATGAATATTCCACTTACATGGTGGTGATGCATCGGCGGCGGCACGGGTCCGCGGCCCCAGAACGGCTCGGCGCCTCCCTCCCAGTACATGCGCTCATCCTCGTCCATACCCTAAGAGGGGAAACACCACTTAAACAAAATGAACCAAACAACTTACAACTTCGCCTGATGCTAAATATTAGCACGAGCGAAATATTTCGTTCAGTGAAATGATCGAAGATGTTAATGTCGAAATCTAAAAATGGTTTGTTGATAAGTAGATTTCGCTACCGCCTTCACTACTCTATATACATCTAAAACAGTATCATTATGTGAGGACGTTTGTTGGTGGATCAGAGTGCCATATCGTCATTGAGTCCGCAAGAGTGGGCGCACATCGCACAGCGTCGAACAACTCGACAGCTAGGGACGCGCGTCACACGCGTGCGGCCTCTACGACTCGTCATCAAGTCTCATCATATCCAATAAGTCTAGATTTCATACCGCATGTTGACGATTTGAAATAACAACTTTGTAATAAATAATTAATGGTAATTACATAGCTATACATAAATGTGTGTTTTTATTATTAGGGACCCTGTTGGACACAACACAATTATATCCATAGGAGAGGCGAGATCATCATTACGCTAGACCCCATCGCTTGCATGGAGACTAGTTTTAAAAGAGGTTCCCTGTCAATCATCAAGAAATAATGCACGAAAAATATATCAAACTACACAGATTACTGTTTTTTTTACTGTAATAAAGCGCTCCTGTAATCAGTAGTTTGCGATGCTCGTAAAGTTCAAACAAGTATAAAGTGCCATTACCAACCTTATTGTATACTTGTTTATGCAAATAAATATCTTGTATCTTTGTCATTAGTACAAAGATACAAGATATATCAAGATATTATTGATTAAGATATTACATATTATTATTATTTAATTTAAGCTAAGCCTAGTGCTTCCTGTTATTTTTATTACCAGCCCGTGGAGTCCCACTGCAGGGCAAAGGCCTCAGCATATACGAGGGGAGTTCAATGTATTCTCGGTATAGGCATGAAAGAATAAGCAGAAAATTCTAAATAAAATTTTATTTCAAAGTAGTCCCCTAGGATCTGAACACACTTATTTGTCCTAGAAAATAACTTTTCAATTCCCTCCAAAAAATATTTTTCTTCCTGGTCTGAAAAATGATCGTTAATTGCTGCTTTTAACTCTTCATCGTCGGAAAAATGCTTGCCTCGAAGTTCTTTTTTGAGATTTGGGAACAGAAAGTAATCACTAGGGGCTAGGTCTGGGCTGTAGGGTGGATGATTGATTTCTTCAAATCCGCAATCCAGCACAGCAGCATTGGCAATGCGCGCATTGTAAACAGGCGCGTTGTCGTGCAGAAGCAATACACCTGCGGTTAATTTTCCTCGTCTTTTTTCGTTTATTGCCTCCTTTAAATTGCGCAGGGTGTTAGCGTAAGTTGCGCCAGTAATACTCTCACCTTTTTTTGTGTACTCGTGTGAATGGTACCCACTGATAGCTTGGTTCTTTCTGCTAATATTTTCACTCTCACGCGGGCATCTTCGAGTACAAGTTTCTCAACAATTTTTACGTTTTCTTCAGTAGCGGCACTAACCGGCCCACCGGCACGAGGGTCGTCTTCAATACTCTCTATCCCGTTTAAATTCACTTGACCACTTCTGAATTGTAGATAATGAAGGGGCAGAATCTTGGTCATCATTTCTTCGTGAATTACTTTTTGAGTCTTTCCTTGTTTTGTGAGGAATTTTATCACAGCGCGATGCTCGATTTTTTTCAACATTGTCGTATCAGTCATCGTAGTTGCATTTCCGAAATGATATTTTGAATACTAATGGCCACAATCAAATAAAATTTTGTATTTATACCCTCAATGAGCGTCATAAACTAATGAGATAATTTAATTACCCTCATCATTAGTATATTACCCCGATACCGAGAATACATTGTACGCCCCTCGTAACATATACATATGAATAGATAGGAAATTCCAAAAACTAGACTAGTGTTCGGACTGCAGGCCGCATCCATTCCGTAGGTGTCTATGTGTCTGTGTACGGTTGTATGAGTGCGGTACATACATCATGGATGCGGCGACGCCCCCACACATCGTCTCCACGCACCATCATCCGCTGAGCCTTGGCCTCGGCGAGCTTGCGCTGGTGCATCGACGGCTTCACCTTCACCTCCAGGTCCGGCTGCACCTGGACAATGATACTATGGTACACTCTCATTCCCCAACAACATTCATCACTGACCACTATTTTACTATGAAAACTTTCATCATTTATTACTTCAATCATCTATATACAGAGGGTGTTTGGTAGTATACTGACGATATTCAAGTGACGGTGTCTCAAAACATAATAAGACTTATCAAAAAAAAAAACTACTATTTATATTATCAAATTTTAAAGGAATCGACTAAGTTTAGGTGATTAATTCGATATAAAACTTACCACCAACTTACTTACTTACTTGCAATCGACATCCAAAAATAAAGGACGATTTGATATCTCTTTAGGAAATGGCTGTGGGTTTTGGGTAAGAAAGGGACAACAAGAGATATCTCGAGATGTCACCAATACAGTATCTGTGGTTAGATGGCAAGCATTATGCAATAGCACAACATAAATAATTTAATATAGTGTTTGTTTATACATGCCAAAATAAATTTCACATTTCTAATGTAAACATTTCACAAATTTATTTATTATGCTCATCAAAATAACCTCTTTCATTTTTGTGCATATATTATCAAACACCCTATATATAAAAATCAATTGCTGTTCGTCAGTGTAGCTAAAACTCGAAAACGGCTAGACAGATTTAGATGAATTTTTGAGGGTCCCTGGATGGTTCAGAGTTACAATTGGACCTGGTATGTAGCGCTGTTGTCGTGATCTAGAAAATTGCAGAGGAAGTCACGGGCATAGAACTAGTTATTATATAGTTTTTTTAATATTTTATACAGACTTATGGAGGGCGTACCACATATTGTACGGAATAAATACGGGATTTATCACGTACCGTTTTATTGTATTTTTTTTTAAACGTTTCAGCTAAATTCGTGAAACTTCAGAGAATTCAATCAGAGTGAGCGATTCGCTCCGAAGCGGGTCTCGCCTCGCACTTTGTCATTGAAACATTGTCGGTCATTACACCGATAAAACGTTACGTTATAAATGCCGTATTTATAAAAACTTTAGCTATGTTGTGTAGATGAGTTTTGTTGGAGATAAAAAGGGACATAAAGCCTCTGGCATAGCTATAGCTTCAGTTTTCTTTATTGTCTTAAAAAGTTTTAGCATTAGGATTCCATGTAAGACATAAATTATCAACATCCCTTTCTGGGCGTGTCCTCCCACAGCTGGGCATAGTCTTATTGTTTACGTTATGGGGATCCTGAGCCAGTCTAAACAAAGACCGATCCGCGATCGACGTCTTCGATCTATCTCATCAGATCAGAGCGCGTTCCCTTTTCCTTTCTCTAAGATATAAAGACTCGTACAAATTATAAGCTGGGTCAATAAATCAGAGATTGACGTGTTCTATCCTACGATTATGGAACCATTATGTGCAATTGCTCGCCGATAAGGCTGGATACATCGATGTGTGAGAATAACGCAGGAGCGTGGTGGATGCCACAAACTTAAGAAGACCTATGCCTAGCAGTGGGTGGACAGTGATAATCATGGCTGGATATGGTTCCAGTGACATCTTTATAATTCTATCCATGTTCTGGCAGATAAATAATTATTTATATGAGCTGGTTTATGGAGTTTAAAATGTATCATTGTAGTAGGAAGAGTCACTCTCATATAATGCCGTAATCATCCAACGCGCGGATCTCTTGGTAGCCCGAGGGCCGCCAGGCTCGACGCACGCCTCAAACCTTTTACTAAGTAATCATTGAATGCTCTTCCTTCATATTGCACATTAACTATAAAAACGCCGAGAAAGCTTCGAGTTATAACTAAATAGTAGATAACTAGATGATTGTACCTAGTAGCACAGGATTATGAATGGGTGTAAATATTAATTCCGGATTCCGCTCACAGCTCACGTATCTTAGGCTAGGACTATATGGCATCCGGGTTTGTCAGGGGCTGTTTTTTAACGGCCCCTAACCAATTCGTCGCACAACCAAACAATTTAATTTTTCCTGCATCGACTACACACGATCAGAGGCCATCCGACTCCGATTTTTACCTGGAAGCAACCGGGACGTTCTTTGGGAACGTGTCGCGGTGTGGAAAGGTGTCCATTGAGCGCCTTGTGGTGCAGGGGAACGTTGAGGGTACGTGACCACGCGGTAGATCGCCAATGAGATGGACGGACCAAATCAAAGTAGCTCTTGACGTCCCCCGACACGAATGCACCAGAAAAGCAGCAATACGAGAGAAGTGGCGAAGGATTGTCAAGCGCGTCACCACCCTCACCCCAATATTTTGATCATATCTGTTGTTCTATTAACGTGTCATTTTTATTATTCCAATACATAGTACTAATATAAATAACGTTTTATATTCAGGTAAATTTTTCGCTTCTTCTTTTAGTTTCTGAGTAAATAGTTTTTTTAGACGCCAATGTATCTTTGACCTCCATATCCATCGAAAATTTAACAGAGATTAAAAAAAATAATAGAATACAAAAACCTTAATTTGATGTACTCTGTATTATGGATGTCAGTAAAAAAATTTAATAAAATTTTTCTATCTCCAGTAAATGGTGGCAGAAACTTTAATAATAAACGATAAAAATATTTTGATCACGTATGTTGTTCTAGTAACATGCCATTTTTATTATTCCAATACGTAGTACTAATATAAATAAACACTAATACGGGTCAATTTTTTGCTTCTTCTTTAGTTTTTAAGTAAATAGAGATTTTACCAGCTACCTTGTAAATCTTGCATACCATTCTAAAAAAAGTAGGCATCATCAGGGCGTCTGTCCAACGCAAGTGCTAGCAAGTATTTATATTCACTTTGGTGCTAGCGGTCGACTGAGATTTTTTCTCCTGTTTCAAACAGACCTTGTGTAGTCGATAGGATACCGAATTTGGTCTTTTCTGGTATCGGAGAGACCCAGATACCATATAGTTGTAGCCTTATAAATAAGCTCCACTTACAAATGGTTTTGATGTTTTGATCAATAATATTCCTTTAATTTAAAGTTAAAATTGTAGTTCATAAAATGTTAAGAGGGTGATGCTACATAACATGAATCATCAGGAGAGCGATAACAATATGTAGTGAAATACTCGTCAGTTTAAATAAAAGAAGGAACCTTTTTCTTATACTGCAGTCGGTGGCGCCTTCCCTTCATATGCATCTCCTTGGCGTTGGGGTCGTTGAACTTGCAGTCACACAGCTTGCAGTTGAAGGAGATGGCCTTGCCGTCGTCACCGCGGATCTCCTCGATGTAGTCCTGTCCCACGGGCTGCACCTCGGGCTCCACCTCGTCCTCGTCCTTGTCCTCCTCCTTGTCCTTGTCTCCTTGGGACACGCACACTTCTGTACCGCCAACTGTACTGAGCCCCCCGCACGCCACGAACGCTATCTTCGTCGTTCCGGCGATCGTCTTTTTGGCTAAGTCGAAAAGTCGAATTTTCTCATTGTAAAAGGTGGTAGAGTCTGGCCAGGGAAACGTGATAATGGCCATCGACTAATCAACTCGATCGAATGTGACGCGGATGGATATTGAAATATTATTTTGCGTTTGTGGACAAATTATCTCATTATCACGTTTGGCTTGCCTTCCTTGTTTGGGTATCGAGTGGGCTTGAGCCTTTTCTAAGAAGCAGATCGTTGTTCGATCGCGTTTTGGTAAAGATTATAGTTTCCTTCGCTACCAAGGTCAGGGGACATATAACACAGCAGTCAATAAGCGATTTAGCTTCCGACATGCTACATCCAGAGTTACATAATACAGAAAATAATATCGTAGAGTTCGTATAAAAAAGTCTCCCACTAAAACGGTCACACTCCATATCTGTATTTAGTGTTAAGAGTTACGTCAGTAGTTTCAAAAGAGAAAATTTGACTGTTTCAACTGTCGGCCAGGGAACGCGTCGTCGATACAGATATGACACTGTGGCGCGGGGGTCAGCTCGGTGCTCACAAATACGCTCTCCACAGCACGCACTGCACTACTCATCTGGAGAGCATATCTGAGCGCTCAATCGGTACACATACAGATATCATTCAGCAGTCAATAATATAACAAACATAAAATACAATTCTACAAAACATAAAAATATTGAGTTACACCTACAATGTTTCTAAGAATACATTCTAAGATACCAATCAATAAATCAAAACAGAGGCAAGGAACTAAGATAAGCACAACCCGTGCCAAACGATCGGGAAACTATAATGTATTCTGCTGCGTTGGTAAAGGTTTCCAATATAAGAGGTAACTTACCACCGATCTTGGTGGGCTCGGTGGAGGGGATGGGCTTGCCGAGCATGGTATGCAGCTTGACGACCTTCTGATGCTTGATGCCACGCACGTGCGCCGCGTACGCGTCCGCGCCCGTGCACATGACGTCGCACAGCTCGCAGCGCAGCGCGCCGCCGCCCGCGCCGCGCCCCGCCGCGCTCGCGCACCCCGCCGCCGCCAGCTTCACCGCCGCCTCCTTCTTCTTGTGCTTCTGACCCTCCAGGTGCTCCTTATACGTCTGCAAGTAACGATACCGGGTACTTATTCGCATTCTACGGTAATCATCCTTGTATAGTGTGCGTTATCCCTCTTCTAACCTAAAGCGCATGTAACATGTGCTTTTATAAGGGTGGATCAGAGTGCCGTATCGTCATTGAATCCGCAAGCATGGACGCACATCGCAGAGCGTCGAACAACTCGATGGCTAGGAACGCGCGTCGCACGCGCACGGCCTCTCCGACTCGTCATCAAGTCTCATCATTTCCAAAACTGAATAGCTATATCTAGCTATAAATGGTCTAGCCATTACTGACATAATAATAGGTTGGGGAAAAAGTCTTTTCGCATTATAGTATGTATGAACTTGTAATAAAATCTCTTTGGCTATACTATTTGTATCTGGCTGGTTTTGGTATTAGTCAAAGTTTAAATTTTAAAGAAGATAATTCCAAATTCAAATTAGGAAAATGTGTGATTTTTATTTCTTTTCCGTACTGTAAAGATGAGTGAATCTAATGAAGAAATTCGATACATTTTAAAATTTTACTACAAAAAAGGTAAAAATGCAACGCAAGCCGCGAAAAAAATTTGCGATGTTTATGGACCTAGTGCAGTGTCTGTGAGAGTAGCACAAATTTGGTTTAAGCGTTTTCAATCCGGAAATTTTGATGTCAAAGATGCACGTCGCTCTGGTCGCCCTATTACGGATAAAATTGATGCCATTTTTGAAAAAGTGGAGCAAGATCGGCATATCAGTAGTTACGACGTAGCTGAAGAACTGGGAATTGACCACAAAACAGTTTTGGCGCATTTAAAAACAGGGTACACAAAAAAGCTCGATATTTGGGTACCCCACGAGCTCACTGAAAGAAACCTAATGAACCGTGTACTCATTTGTGATTCTTTATTACGACGTAATGAAACTGAACCATTTTTGAAGAAGCTGATACCTGGTGATGAAAAGTGGATCACGTACGACAAGAACGTGCGAAAAAGGTCGTGGTCAAAGGCCGGTCAGGTTTCACAGACTGTGGCGAAACCCGGGTTAACTCGCAACAAGGTGATGCTGTGTGTGTGGTGGGATTGGAAGGGCATTATTCATTATGAGCTGTTACCACCAGGCAGGACCATCGATTCTGAACTCTACTGCGAACAACTGATGAGATTGAAGCAAGAAGTTAAGAGAAAGCGGCCGGAATTAATCAACAGAAGGGGTGTGGTTTTTCATCATGATAACGCTAGACCTCACACATCTTTAGCCACTCAGCAAAAATTAAGAGTTTGGCTGGGAGGTGTTAATGCATCCGCCGTATAGTCCTGACCTTGCACCTTCAGATTTCCACCTGTTTCGGTCTCTTCAGAATTCTTTAGGCAGTATCAGGTTAACATCACGAGAGGACTGCCAAAACCACTTGTCGCAGTATTTTGATCAGAAGCCCCAAAATTTCTATAGCAATGGGATCATGTCCCTACCTACAAGATGGCAAAAAGTTATCGAACAAAATGGTACCTACATACTTTAGTTAAATGTAAATAAACTATATTAAAAAATGTTTTGAATTTTCTTAAAAAATGCGAAGAAACTTTTTCCCCTACCTAATATTATTCCATAGTTATCCGTACATTAACTTAATTTCGTTATTCTTTATTGTACACAAAATAGATTGCAAACAAAAACAACTCACAAAATGGACATGTACAAAGGCGAGGTTAACTTCTTATATAAAAATAAAATAAATAAATATAAATATTGCTGGACCTTTCACACAGCGCTATCTAGCCCCAAACTAAGCAAAGCTTGTACATGAGAACGAGATAACTGATAGAATAATTATGTACATTTTTGTTGTAAATAACATACTTATAATAATAGATATAGAGAAACAACCAGACTCGGAACAAATATCTGTAGATCATGCAAACATTTGTTCCGCGGTGGGAATCGAACCCGCTACCTCCTGCGTCTCAGCCGGCTATACGCCCACTGCGCCACGGAGGTCGTCAAAATATGACGTGTAATTTGCACGCCGCTATGGCTGAATATGGTGAAATGGTATAATTCTACCCATTTTCTGGCCATTAAAGTGTTATTTCTATTGAATGGAAGATGTAGGGAGCATAATAACAGAATGAAGCGAGCAGAACACTGTTTTCAGAGTACATACACTTATTTCGATTAGCAAAGAGGTTTATAGTAAGGGTTCAGATGTAGCTACCTGTGGTCCAGCGCATGAGATGCGGCAGACGTCACAGTAGTGTAATTGCTGCGCTTTCGGCGGCGGCTTTGGGCGGCGCTGCTGGCCGGCCGGGTTCACGCTGCTCTTGTAGTTCTTCCAGCCACCACTGAGAACAAACACCACATTGCCAAACAGAACATGCACTTGTCTTGCACTTACTTTCAGGGGGGACAATAGGTACATTCCGAAACACGACATAATCGCTGCTAACGTTCACGTATTTTGCGTACCGGTTACAGTCTACAACAGTCTAGTGCTGTCAAGGATTTGGAACGCTCATGAAGGCGCGCGCAGTCAGTGCTCCTATATAATTTCATTACAACATTAAAACCAACCAGCTGCCATGTCACTTTTGACGCGCAAAATGGCGAATGTAATGACGTCATCTATAACGATTCATGGGACATCGTTGTCGCGCTCACGATGACTCGGTACGCTTACTAGCGCGATGATATCGATTTTAGTGTTTCGAAATGTATACAGGTGACAAGCGACTGAGGCTGCATCTTAACTTCTTTAACGGCCTCTCGTCTCGCTTGCGCACACACACAAAAGCTGAAATCAAGTAGCGGTCTCTGTCTCCGGCGTCGATCTCGACGCGAATCGCTGCTATCTCAGGGCCGGCACTGACTGACGGCATTGCAAAAGATTTACGCGAAAATAATTTTGAATGTAATTTTAACACCCAAGACACAAGACTCGTGGCAGACAGGGCCATAAACGTATGTGTTTCCTTTTCAATACAACTACTGGTAATTAGTGTTATCGATAGGACCTCAGCACGTCACTAACGGCTCCCGCAAGGACTGCAAGAGCGAGCGAGACAGCAACATCATCGTCGCTCGTCCCACGTTTTATGACCCCGTCTGCAAGGAGCGTTGGCGTCTAATAGTTGCTTTTCCTCTGGATTAAGCAGAGTATTTTCCTTTGGCTTAAACCGATTTAGCAAAGAGGATAGTATTGGAGTCTGGCAAACTCTGCATAACCATCCCAGTCAAAAGCGGATGTATTAAATCAGTTTACTACATATCTATTATCTGTTCTATAGAAAAATATGAATTACAAAATAAGTACATATAGTAAAGTATGAAATAATATAAATAGCGGTGAATAAATGAACCTCAATAACTTGTTAGGCTTTTTTTACATATGATGTAGAGATTTAATAAGTTATGCAAGGTTTAGAATTACCTCTGTGGCGCGGTGGGCGAGTAGTTGGTTGAGACGCACGTGCGGGTTCGATTCCCGCCGCGCGACAAATGTTTGTACGATCTGCAAGTATTTGTTTAGGTGTTGTGGTACCATAGTACTCCTAGTTCCCGATACCCACGACACAGGGAATTCTAGCGGAGGGTGACGATATGCAACTGATTATGGCCTGTTAGTTATTTACAACCATTGTTTTTCGTAATGCTTTTATAAACCTTTTTTAATTGTTTTTAATTTTATAACAAAGTGGCAACATGTGAATAACTAAATCTCAAAACTTCCCTTATAATTATACTGCATAAATTTCTACGAAACATGTGAGAAACATTTCGTAAATACCAGCTTTTAAACATCAAAATCAGCATCAGTTTAGGAGCAATGCCACAGTCAGGTGAATAGGGCACTCACCCACCGCCGCCGCCGCCCTTGCTCTGCTGCGCGACGTACATGCTGGCTGCGTTATACAGAGCGGTATCATAAGGTAAGGTAGTATATGTAAGGCACTCACCCGCCGCCGGCGCCGCCAGCACCGCCGCCTCCGCCGCCGCCGCCGCCGCCCTTGCCTTGCTGTGCGACGTACATGCTGGCTGCGTTATACAGAGCGGTATCATAAGCTGTGTTGCCTCTGCTTGTGGCTTGCTCTGCACATATAACACATTTTCATTTCATTCAAATTAAGCTTGGGACTCTGATAAGTTCTGCTTCAAAATACTTGCTTATATTTTTACACAACAGATTGATGTTTGATTCGATTCCCGCTGCGGAACAAATGTTGTCTGTGTTCTGGGTCTGGATGTCTTTCTATTTAAGTATGTAATTACAAAAAAAAAGTATTTTATGAGTTATCTGGTTCCCATAGTATAAGCTCTGCTTGGTTTGGGGCTAGATAGTGCTATGTGAAATGTTCAGCAATATTTATTTGTTCATAGTAGTAGAGTTCCTTGTGAAAGGGCTCGCCCGGGGAAGTACTACCACAATACCTATTTTGCCGCCAAACAGTATTGATGTCTCAGTTTGAAGGGTATGGTTGCCAGTGAAATTACAAGCACATGAGGCTTTACATCTGTATGCCTCATGGACGCAGGGCAGTGCATTGTAGGGTACTTTTCTAAGGTGTGTGACGATTAGATCATCAGGTAGGTCATTATGCTTTTTCCAGCTCAAGATCGTATAAAAAAAAGAAAAGATAGTAATTAACCGTGGATTTTCTGAATACCTTAGCTCATGCAGTCCTGCATAAATTGAGTCAAAGGATCACTTCCTGTTAAGCAGCTATGGTAGCACACAAGTAAAAGAGTGTAGGATCAGATTGCCGTGTCGTCACCGAGTCCACAAACGTAGACGCGCATCGCAAAACGTCGAATAACTCGACGGAAAAGCGCGCGCGCCTCGCGTACAGCAGACTCTACGACTCGTCATCAAGTTTCATCATTTCCAACAAAGTAAATTTCACCAAGTAACATTCTTTACTATCGGCCAAATCAAATGTTTTTTTATTCATTAAAATCACAAGAATCACTTTGAAACGCCAATTTTACTGCCTGTTCCTTCGCGACCAAGCCAGGAAAGAAAGTCAAGAGACAAGGTTGGTTGTTCTTTTTAATGGTCCTTTTAGAATACAGTAGGTCACACACAAGGCTTTCAGGGGACCTGATACAATAACGTAGTGATAAAAAAACCAATGTCAAAAGCAAAAGAATGCCGTCTTAACCTGGGAGGTAGCTAGATAAGCTCACAATTTAATACACTGCCCTGGGTTGAAGCTCTCTGCGACATGAACCGTAAGTTCACTTCGCGGTTTAATCATGAATAGATCTTCGTTTGATGATGTGGTCTAAGATGCAGCACAAACATCTAGAAGACACCTATTCACTCTTGCATTAAAGAGGCCCAGATCACAAACATGTTCAGGCAAGGATATTTTCTGTCTGTTCAAAATGTATCTGTATTGTGATATAGTATAAGGATCGGGTTGATTTGTGTGCAGTGCTCACGTTTGGTCTGGTGCGATTGTTGCGGCGCCTGGTACTGCTGCGCCTGGTAGGAAGAGGCGGCGCCGGAGGTGGCGGTGTAGACGCCGCCGTACGTGGGCTTGGCCGCCGACGCGGTGCGCGCGCCGCCCTGCACGCAGATCAAGTTCTATTGGACGGGAGGCTGCATCAGTACTCTGCCAAGAGGTGGGATATATCCCGGCGCAATAACCTAGCCTAGCCTATCCGTGTTAATCAACATTTTTTTTTACTCATTACTTATCTCCATGAGAAGCATGTACAATATGTTATGAAATTAAGTAATTGAAATTAGTGTACATACTACTTATTGCAATTCAGATCAAAAACTATTCAAATACAATCATTAAAATATTTTTTTAACACTAACGCAAAGACTCGATTTGCAATTAAGCATTAGATTTAAAAGAAATAATACGGCATAAATTACAAAAAAACTAAACTAGTGAATGGTTGTAGAGTAATGGCGTGTTCACATATGCATCGGTAACCAGCTACAACTCGTTTCTCCTTGAAAACCTTGAAAGTTCGACACTAGTTTGACACTTTTTTAAGGAGATACGGAGTCGTAGTCGGTTACCGACGGATATAGGAACCCGTTATAAGTATGTTTTAGTGTGATACCCATCACACCATTCTCTATCTTGAAAGTCATCCAGCGAGTGTTCATCACTGAGTGATTTTACAGTTCTTAATCATGAAATGTTAGTCACCCGGTGATTTTCAAGATACACAATAGCAGGTCAGAAGTGAACAACTTCATTTTCAAATGTACATTCTCTTTCCCGAAGCATGCATAATTGCAAGCTCAAACATTGGCTTAAAATAAGCAACTGTTTACTTTGTATGAAGCTGAATAAATACAAAACACACATTGAACATGTTTCATTAACAGGTTAGCTGTCCGATGAGGCACATGTGCCTCATGGGTGATTGCACTGGTACGTCCATGAGGCATATGTGCCTCATGGCCAATGATGTAGATAATGCAATCGATCTATCGATAATTTTTTTTAATAATTATATTATTTGTAGCATTAGTAAATTATACTACAACCAAATTCTACCAACCTAATTGAATGGTGCAATTCAATAACAGAAGATTGTTTTCAAAAAGATATTTTTCAGATGTCTAAAGTGTTACGAACATAAACGTACATTTTATCATTAAACGTAAATAATTAATTTCTTATCATACTCATCTAACTACTAACTAATAATTAATTTCAATCACTAGGACACATAAAGTATCATAAAATACTTGAAGAG
The DNA here is from genome assembly GCA_963924445.1 of Philereme transversata. Taxonomy (NCBI): domain Eukaryota; kingdom Metazoa; phylum Arthropoda; class Insecta; order Lepidoptera; family Geometridae; genus Philereme; species Philereme transversata. The sequence continues at coordinate 19,429,791 of OZ004340.1, forward strand.
AATGACGTAACTTAATACGAAACTTCATGAGCGTTAGCTGTCATTATTTACTACGAGGACGTGTACAAAGAAGATCGAAACTTGCTTCGGGACAACTAACCTGTTAATAAATGTGTCAATATCATCAACAAGCTGCCTGTTATATCAACATTGGCAGACTTCCAATCTCTACTGACATTTGCAGTCAATGTGCTTTTATTGGAGAAACTTTGAGTTACACTACCAATGATCTCATTAATGGAATATGATTAATATCTTGAGTATTACGTAGCAAAATGTTGTGTATATTACTTACAAAAGAATGCTATGTATCATATTAAACTACAAATACAAATCATTTATTTCAAATAAAACATGGGAACAAAAAAGAGAGTTCTCTGTTAAACTGTTACGTAATTTTGCTAATCAATATACCTGCGATCCATGGACCAAATAGAAACAAACAAACATACATAATTATAATTTTCCTCTACAAATATTCAACAAGTACCCACAATAAAAGCTTTACCCACTTCTGGGCATTTGGGTAAAAGGGTAAACGAACCTGAGCGTAGGTAGCCGTCGTGGAGTAGGTCGGTTTAGCGGCAGAGGCGTCGTAGGTCGGCTGGGGCTGCGGAGGGGCCGGCGTGGGGTAGGCGGCCGCTTGCTGGTAGTACGCGGACTTGCTGGCGTCGTACGCCGACGCGGCCGCCGCCGCCGCGTGCGCGTGCGCGTGCGCCGCCGCCGCTGCTGCCGAGAGGATATCATGTATAGCGTGTCTAACCTAACCCGTGTCAGTGATGCTACGTGGGCTAGCTTGCAGCGAGATTACCATCACCATTCCATTCCATTGTTCATATGCTACAGTAACCACTTACAATCAGGTGGGCTGTAAGCTTGTTAGCTACCTTAGTGGTATAAAAAAATTGGTTTGTCGCCCTAGACCAGTTTCTTCACCTCATGTTAGAAAGGAAGGCTGAGGGACGATAACCCAACAGAACAAGCGGAATTATTTTACCATTGGTAACAAGGCTCAATTCAGGGCTACACCTCAACCTGGTTAATGAAATAATGCAAGGTGGCTGAGGCCCATATTCTAATACAATACTCATGCCTTATCAACTTCAACCATCAATTATTTGAGTTTTCAATGAAAAACTGAATTCCGCTTTGAGTTGAGTTCTAGAACCATAAGAATTATGACATTTGAAAGGAACCTAAAACTAAGCCTAGTTAACATCTGAATATGGAAGTATTGTTGTGTGAACTAGTATTAAATCTGTGTTTCAACCTTTATTGATCCATTAAGTGTAAACCTTAAAACACTATCCATGGGTCTTACCACAAAAATAATTAAACAGTGTTAAGCTTGTGTTTAAAAAATTCCCATACAAAAATTGGTAAGGAATTTGTTAAACACACATTAAACAGTTGTTTAATTTTTTGTGGTAGCCATGGTATATCATTAATTTACACACCACATAATATTATTAATCGAGCGAAGCGATATCTCCAAATCAACTTAGGCAATTCGGCATTGTATATGTGTATGTATGTTTGTTTGTCCGAGGATAACTTTCGTAGCGTTTATCCGATCATCCTGAAATTTGGTACATAGGTAGGTAGTGATGGCACAATTTTGGTGTGACTTAATGAGCTACAAATATTGGGGGGTTGTTGAGATATTAGGGTTCAAGAAGGGTAAAAATAAATGAAAATGAGTCTATATTAGGTCAAGTGGAACATCAAATGAAAGGTCTTCATTAGTAAATTTGAACCCCGTTTTTATTTGCAGTTAAATTTTTGTAGTTTTTCAGTTATTGGCCATAATAAAAACAAAACTTTGACAAAATTCACAGGGTGCACCAGTGACCCCACAATGCTGAAATTTGGTATTCGTATAGCTTTAGTGACACAAATATAGGCAAAAGTCTGAAATCCAGAATAACTTCCATTTGTACCCAAAAAAACCAAATAACAAGAACCCCCGTTACATCTAATTTGAATGAAACTGTAGGTCAAGTAGGTTGGTTATGCATTTCATGGTACCAATTTACTAGTCAAAAATGAAAGCCAGCATGCACAAACGTATTTAGCGACTAAACATGTTTAAATTTGAAGTATTAGTATGATTTGACAACTCCTTAAATCATATTAGCTATAAATACGTTTAGGCATCGTTGTGCAAGTCACCCTAAGAATAATATTTATTTTGGGAGATTCGCGAGATCTCAGTTCAGGGCGAACCACTAGTCACTTTAAAGCAACTTTCTGTTTGTTAAATTTTGATGATATTTGGTATATAGGGTACCTAGATAGATTATCACAGGGTTGAGACCAGGGTTGCCAACCGTACAGGGTAGGTTGTCTTCCGAAAAACACCTATTTAACCCGTGGAATGTTTTACGAACAAACGGGTGTTCGAGAAATTTTAAAGCCCCGCGTGTCAACTGAACACACCGGTGTTCAAACTGATTCGGGCTCATTGGATCCGGTTTTTTTTCAACTTCGTATTATCTAAACGCCCATTGGCTGTACTCTCTGTGAAGTAAGGTTCATTACAACCAAAATACAGATGTTTGATTGTCTCCAAGGCCAAACCAAACACTAAAAATATTAAATCTTAGACAACAGTGTTCAGTGACTTGGGCGCGCCGCCATCTTTATGGTATTGTGTTGTTTGAGATTTAGCAAATAATGTCTACAAGAAGGAATCGGTGAGTATTGTAATACAATTTTTATATGCATCTACTGGGAAAATAGTGAAGATTACGTCAAAAGTTATAGAATCACACAAAGTGGTAAAAATTTGGCTGAAAAATGTGACTAACTTTTGAAAGACAGGATTTTTTTACTACTAAGCCGTCATGCCATGTACAGTTTTCTATTGAATTATAGTATTTATTTTAATTTATATGGTTATAAATGTACATGATCCTGCAGATAACTTATCTGGGAATATTTTAACATAAATAAGTAAGTACTTACTATAAGCAAAAGCAAATAGTAATAATTTTTCGTAAAGTTGGCCAATCTTTCAAACGCCATTATATCGATAAGTACTGTCAGCACTCAAAACTCGTGTTGAAATGATGCAAAAATGATTGGTACGAGTAGGTATCCGTGTTTGAGTAATGTGAGCTAAATGTTATTTTGAACATATATTTTTTTAATGTAATAAAGAATTAACATTTATTTATAAAATTATTTTTAACAATTTTATTTCAAAATATTTAGTCAACTTTTTGTTTATTTTTACTAATTTCATAATTATAATCATCATTATCATCATCATTATTATCAACAACGACAACAAGAGATTGTTACATTGTTAAATTTTTTTTTAGGTTGCAAAGATTGAGGTCATCGAGTTTGGAGTATGGTTCTCGATCAGTCAGTCCTTCTCCAGAACGTCGAAATACGAATTATGCTTCTGCGGCTCGCCGTGCAATTTTGATGGGTCTTGTAGACAGACTTGTAGAGTTGAGACAGAGACCCTCAGGTGGAATCGCTCCCTCGGCAGCAGTACGTATTAAATTACGATTGCAGAACAACGAGTTTTTGTCCGTATGTATAACAATAGGTGTTAGTGATGATAATCAATAATTTTCATTTTCTACAGCAGACCTGCCGCCCCTGCACTGGTCGTAAATCGCACTCCTAGGGGCTCGTTGCATGTGACAGATAAAGAAATCGTCGTGCAACGTAGCCCAGGAGGTACTATTCGCCGCGTGAAGGAGTCGGCACCTCCACTATGGTAAGGTTATTTCCCTTTGATGATATCTTACCTAGAGTAATAAAATTAAATTCTAAAATTGTTGCCGTATTTAGTAAAACAGTTAAAATTAACTTGCAGTGCAGATGTATATGAGCGGGTTGAGTCCATGGAACTTTCCGAAGAGGAGGCGGAAGAGTTTATGGCAGCCAACCCGGAACATGTGCGGCGCTGGGTTCAATGTAATGAGGGAAGGGACGCAGAGGCTCAGGAATTGTCTTTTCTGAAGCCACCTCACGCCTGGTACTACTGCAGTGGAAAGATTTGACAGTTTTTTGGGTCATGTTAGTGTTCACGATCACAGAGATACTATATTATAGTAATTTTATTTGTAAAAAGTTCTTACGATAAATTGTGTTATTTTACATACATACCTACTTACCTGTTTTTAGTTTTTCCCTGTTTACATTGTATATTTATTATTTCATTCTATTGTTGTTATATTTGTTGTATGTAATTTTCTGTTTTCTCCTACTTGTGCTTTCTCTTTGATGTTATACCTTTTGAATGTATTGTGTGAATTTGTGTGCTGCAGTAGCAAATAAATGTCAGTCTATGTCTATGTCTATTTTTATATCACCCCAAGCTTACGACGTATAATGTTATTATGATTAGCGAAGGGAAAATAGTTGGTCGTTTTAGGATAACTATTAGGTATATCCAGCAGTATTTCTTCCGCCTAATGATGATCATGAATATAGATGATCATCATCAAATCACAGGTAGGTAGTACTTTATTATTGACTACAAACTTAGAAACATCATTGTATGTAGGTAAACGTATATATTACCGTAGGTATCTTAGGCAGTTTCTCGTCATATGTACCTAATTTTTCGAACGTTAAAAAGTATTGTAATACAATTTCAATACAAGTAAAACGTTACTTTGCGATGCACTAAACATTTTATAGTACCATAAAAAGTCCCACAAAAAATGCTCAAGCTAATTTGTTTAGCTAACAGTACTTTCGGCAGTGTGACCCAAGCTCCGCGCGCATAGTCATGGCGGCCGTGATTTGTTTTAGTTTGTAAACAGCTTTGCGGTGTAGTTATTATGTTTCAAAGTGAAATGAATATCAACAATTATGCATAAATATGTATACTACAGAGTAGTAATGTTAGATTTGGTGAATACTTATCGTGAATTGGTAAAATATGGCAAAATGTGTCAAGATTTTGACTCGCAATCATGAAGTTGAAAAGAAATTAATAATTTCTGCATCAAGTAAGTTTTTTAAAACTATTTATATGACATTAACTGTTAGGAAATTTCAAGCCAAAAGCAATTATGTATAATTTATATCATATAATTATTTCGTAATGCCGTATAACTAAGTTTTTTGATGACCTGTCGATGAATAAATATGCGTCCGAAATCTCTTGACATTTGGGGCACTTTTAAGTCAGAGCAAGGCTAGCGCTCCACGGGTTAAAATAAACAACAAATAAATTTAAAAAAAATCAGATATAAAGTGTTAATTTTATGTTTATCGTTTTAAGTCTAAGGTATTTATAGATATGGGCCTTGTAATTATATTTTGTAAGTGCACATTGTTGCCATATTTACTGTGTCCGAGTTTTGAAATCAAAAATACTGTTTAAAGTTTTTTAGCAGCTTTTGTGTAAGGAAAAAAGTTCTACAGTTGGCAACGCTGGTTGGGACATGGGTTATTTTTCATTGACAAAACACGCGTGCAATGCCGCGGGCGGAGGCTAGTTCTTAGTCACTTGGTTCCCACTTCCAACTATTAAAAGAATGGATTATGGGCATTCAACCATACTGTTCATTTGTGTTTTTTGTGGCTGACTCAGGTATTATGGAATGGATGGTCAATGAACCATGCCCATCTAAAGTCCCGTTCTATGTACCTACAACATTTTATATGGTAGTGTTATGTACCTAGAAGTTTTAAGTTCTTACTGACAACCAAAAATAACCGAAAATGTACATAACTTATGCAGAAATCACTCGCAAATCACCGGTTTTGTCCACTAATCGAATTATGAGCGTGACATTCCGCATCGTTATCGATTTTTCAACCCATGCTGAATAAAAGTAAGTAGGTACCAAGTGTTTGTATTTGAATACATTACACAATCTCTAGCTATAACTAGTTTATGAACTTTCAACATTTGATTTTATGGTATGTAAATAATAATTGTGTTTGTACCTTGAGTGGCTGCCGCTGCTTGGTACGCGGTGTCGTAGCCTGTAGCGGCAGCGCGCTGGGTTCCGTACGTAGCAGCAGTAGCCGCAGGCGCTACGGCGTACCCAGTCTGACCACCGTATGCCGCGCTTGCTGTAGCAGCGCTGGAAAAATCACCAACCTCGTCACATTCTCACAAACTCAATGCTAGTATCAGGCAGGATCAATACTCTAGAGACGCCATTTTGATTAGGTCAAACACGAGCCGAGCACAAGGTACTAAAATTGCACACGTTTCAACCACTCTTTTAGCACACACTTTTAACGTATTTTAGACACAGGGCATCCTAAAAATACTTACCCGTATTGGGTTCCTCCATGAGTAAACCCAAAATAATTATTTGCTGCCATATTTCACCAATAATCCGCGTAGAAACTAGACGCTTCAGCGGAAAAGAAGACCGGCGGCGTTTTGCTTTAGATTCCTTGCCCGCGACCTTCGTTCGTCAATCCGAATCCACTCTATTGTCTATGAAAAAATTACCACTCACTCAACTAAAAATGGCGGACTCGCAGTTTTATTTTGGTGCTGCCATTTGTCTAAATTTTTTCCCTTTATCTTACAACTTATTAGCTTTGCGCAGAAACGGTGGAACATCGTGTTATGATCTCCTTCGATTAATTTTTGTGGGTATAAAATCTAGTAGATCTGTAACTCGTAAAACCACGTCGGTTTATGGTACCGTTTTCAAAAGGCAACATTAAGCATAGACAATGTAAATAACCATTAAATTTGTATTCTGTGCAAGTTGTGTGAGTGAATCAGTGTTTGTTGCACAGAACCGTAGACGGAGATTAATATAGACGGGCATTGATTATCCATACCAAGAGTAAAAAGGATGCATTAACACAGATTCACATAAGATTAAGGAAGAGAGAATCTAATTGTTTTGTCCTTTTCTGCGTATATGCGATAAAATTGCGGGTGGGGGGGTGTTGAGCACCAACGAATGGAGCACAACAATGAACAAACTTTTGTAAACTGTGAAAAGTGCCTTTTCTGGTGTTTTTCGTTGACATTAATCAGATAATAGTGTTTGCCTAGGACCCAGTGAACTTGGTAATATGGTACGTTGTAGTATTTTAGACTGTAAAAGTGATAGTATAACGGAAAGAAGAAAATTTAAGTTTTCATTGGTAAGGAGTGTTTTTGCTATTATTTGTCAATAAAACTTAATGCTGGAGAATGCGAAGTCTCCCTAATTAAACATATCATGATTTAGTTGGCTTTCTATTGCTTAAATTCGTATATTTCTTTATATGTGAGTGGTTGACCAAAAAGGGACCTGGAGGGTTTGGAAACCGTTATTCATTTTTTTTATTTTTGGAATCTGTGGTCTTTTAGCTTTGTTTTGGTCTAACCAGAATATTTTTAGGCGCCTTAGTTTTTATTTTATGAATTTTTTTGTGAGCCAAGGTAGTTTTGGAAATAATACACCTTACAAACAGCGCTCACTAGTTTTTGTGATTTTATTGTTTTATTTTACTTTTGAGGTTATCTCTAGTACAACGAAGTCTCTTTAGGTAGAAAAAGACGCTCGTACGTATCAGAAAGTGACGACGATGCTACTCAAATGGACAGTCCTAAAAGCGCACGAGTCGAAACTTGTTTCTACACGAAACTTCAAACGCGATTTACTCGAAATCAATTATTTTCCCTTGAGGTCCCTTTTTGGTCAACCACTCACATATTTTTAATTTCTAAAATCGAATATTGTTTACTATAAACCACACTAAAAACATGGTCACTAAGACCAGTTGAAATCACGCAAAAAAAGTACTCTTTAATTTAGCTAGGTTATACGATCTTTCGGGCTGCCAACAAGAACAAACCTATTTTCCCAAATGTTGGTAACTTAACGCGTCCGTGGTAATATAGAATTTTGTAAAAGTCAAATAATTTGTTTTCAGTTTTGTCACATTCAGAATTTATCAGGGAATTATAATCATCCGGTGTACATGTAAATTGGCTTAACGGATTGAAATCCAGTTTTTTTGCAATGGTTTACTTTTGATTTCAAGGGAAAATTCTTAGTTATGGTTTATTGTATAAAATATGTAGGTACCGTAGATTTTAATAAAAACCCTGATTGGTGAGCGCAGTAGATAAGGTACCTACTATTGGTGTTAAATATTCAGTGGGATGATTGTGCCATCCCCTACTCTAATAATTTTGTTGCCTTATACGTAAATCACAGGAGGAATTGAAAGGTAGCTTTTCTATGGCTTAGCTTAGAGCTTTAGAATATACCACAACATCACAATAATTAACCTACATGTTTGTTTTACAGATTTCACAAAGATTTAATTCTATTAAATTGCTGGGTTAAAGCTACGGGTTGGCGAGATTGGCAACCAACTGAAGGAGCCCGCGTCTGATCAAGACATTTTGAGACTCAATGTTGTAGACGGGCTAAAAAATAACGCTGTAGGATCCATTCCGAAGCTATATTATGTAAACGTACGTTAAAGTTTTTGATAAAACCGTCATGGCTTCAGAGCGATGCCATAAGATAATATAATCTGTTAATTAAATACCAATTTGGGAAGTTGGGCCGATTGAGGTGTTGGGCCGTTGGTTGGACCGTCATACTTATTTATATTGCGTATGATAAAGATAAGACATATTATTATTATTATTAGCCCGTAGAGTCCCACTGCAGGGCAAAGGCCTCCCTTCCCTCCTTCCACGAATCTCGGTTACTGGCTAATTGAGGCCACTTTTTCTGGTATGCATCCAGTTCATCCCTCCATCTCCGCCTGGGTCTACCACGAGGCCGCCGCCCGTTTGGAACCCATTCTGTAGTGGCTTTTGACCATAGTTCCTCTGGCATACGACAAACGTGTCCTGCCCAGTCCCACTTCAATTTTGCGGCTGTCATAGCCACGTCAGCTATCTGTGTTTTGGAGCGCAGTGTCGAGTTTCGTATACGGTCTGTGAGCCTGACTTCGAGGATGATGCGCTCCATAGCTCGTTGACAAACACCGAGGCGGGACTTTTGAATATTGGTGAGGGACCAAGTTTGTGCACCGTATGTGAGAATGGGGAGAATGCACATGTCCATTAGTTTCCGTTTTAAAGATAGTGGCAGATTTCCTTTTATGAGGTCTTTCATTGACCAATAGCTTTTCCAGGCGTTTTCTGTGCGGCGAGTAATCTCTTTATCCTGTCTCGCCTGGAAAGAGACTATTTGGCCCAAATAGACATACTCCTGGACATATGCAATCTCCACATCCTCGACTTTTATTTTCCTCTCCGTGCTGTTGGTCATTGCCTTTGTTTTTGACATATTCATCTTGAGTCCCACCTTGGCACTCGCCCTGCTCAGATCTTGAAGCATCATTTCTAACTCTGATGGTGTTGAGGAGAATAGGACAATATCGTCGGCAAATCTGAGATTGGTTAGTCTATTTTCGCCGACGACAATGCCCAGGTCTTTCCATTTAGGCGTCAAATATTGAAATACTTCTTCAAGGGTGGACGTAAAAAGCTTTGGAGACAGAGGATCGCCCTGTTTGAATGAATGAAAATTCTTTATTACTCTCCTCCTTGACTTTTCCTCCTCTTTGGATGTTGAAGTGTGGCCCGTTTTTATGAATGTGAATGCATGCTGTACTATTGAGATAAATGTTTCGCAAAAGGTTGATGTAAGTGCTTTCAATGTTTTGATTACTCAACGAATTAAATATTTCAGAGTGTTTGAGACTATCAAACGCCTTTGAATAGCCTACAAACGCAAGGTAGAGTGGAACTTTAAATTCTTTAAATTCTGAATGTTTTTCAATTATTTGGTTAAGTGAATGAAGATGATCAGTGGTGGAGAGGCCACGTCGAAAACCTGCTTGTTCTGGTGGCTGTCTAAGGTCTAACTGACCAGAGATTCTATTTTCTATTGTTTTGATAAATGCTTTGTACAGGTGAGAAACAAGACTGATAGGGCGGTAGTTGCCTATATCCGACTTGTCACCCTTTTTGTGTAAGAGAATGATGTTCGAATTACAGAAATTAGGAGGAATTGTACCAGATTTTAGTATACTGTTGAACAAGTTTGTAATATAGGGAAGCAAAGCATGTTCTCCAACTTTCAGAGCCTCGGTGGTAATTGAGTCATCACCAGGACTTCTATTATATTTCATGCTTGCGATTGCGCAATGAACCTCGTAACCGGTTATGGGCGCAATCGTATCAGAACATAAATATTGTAGATCCGGTTGGTGTGAGGGCAGATTATCAGAATACAGGTCTTTATAGAACTGGGTGCATATTTGTAAAATTCTTTCTCTGTCACCTTGTTTCACGCCGTGAATGTCCTTGAGGCAGGTTATAGTTGATTTTCCCACTTCTCTTCCCCGCATAGCATTCTTTAAAGATCTGTTTTTGTCTAAGGCAGACTGGACTAGATGTATGTTGTAAGATCTGAGATCTTTACGAATGCGTCGTTTGACTTTTTTATCAAACTCTCTGAACTCTGGTGTTAGGGGATTTAGTTTTTGTCTTTCCTCAATCAGGTCAAGGGTATTACTGGAAAGTTTTTGACATTTGGGCTTCAAGGATTTGAGTTTTTGACTGACCCTTTTGATGCTTTCTCTGATGATATTATACTGGACGTTCACATTGTCTAAACTATGTATCTGTACTATTTAAGAGGCTGAAGCTATTTTTAAGTTCTAAGTTGAATTGCGTTTTATTTCCTATAAGTGTGAGTTTATCTAGTCTTTTAATTGTATTTTTTATCATTTTTGTACATAGAATTTTTGTATCAAGACTTATTGTAGTTCGTAGTGGGCGATGATCAGAGCTAATTTTTAAACTATTTATTATTTCTGCATTTATAACTATTTGTTTATTGGAGGAGAGACAGTAATCTATTTCGTTACGTGTAACGCCATCCGGTGAAAACCAGGACCAACGACGATGTGGTTTTTTGTAAAAGAAGCTGTTGCTGATGGACATGTTTTGACCAAAAGCAAACTCTAAAAGTCGAGCCCCACAATCATTTCGGACTCCCAAACCATGAGGTCCCATTATGTTAGGGTTATCTCGTGTGTTTCTAGGGCCAATCTTGGCGTTAAAATCAGCGATGACTAATGTCCAAGTCCCCCTGTGCTCGTCACAGGCTTTATTCAAAGTATCATAGAACTCCTCCACCTCGTCATCGGGATGAGCAGATGTTGGAGCATAGACTTGAACAACTGTTAGTACTTTTTTGTCTCCGACGCGAAATTTAAGTAATGCTATTCTATCTGAATACCCTACGAACTCCATCACTTGATTTTTAAATTTTTTTGATATTAAAAATCCTACACCGTAAAAACTTCCATTTCCTATATAATAAAATAAGTTATCTTTTCTTTCAAACGTATTTTCTCCTTCTCGTCTAACTTCGGCGAGGCCAATGATATCCCACTTGATAAATTTAAGGGCATTTTCCAGTCCAATTAACTTTTCCTCGGTTCTCAAAGTTTGAGCGTTGAACGTTATTATATTTAGTTTCTCAGTGTCCTTTTTACATGCTTGGGTCGTTTGACAGAGGGATCTTTTCAGGAGGGGTTTGAGAAGACATGGTTTTCTTTAATTATATTAATTATTATAATTTCTTTAGATGTTTCACTTCTGCTGGGCGTCCCGAAACGGCCACATTTTTTGTTGTTTAATAAAGTCTCAAAATCCTTTTATTATTATAAATGCCATTTAATCGCAAAAAATATAGCTATGCTTTTTATATCCTAAATTAATATAAAAAAGCTATGCCATCTTGCTAACGTTGTTACCAAATGTTTTCTAGTCGTTTCAGAACTTGGATGAATCAAACAATTTGAACGTAACACGCGAGTCTCAGCCAACTCCAATATGTGCAATGCTGTTCGCTTCAAAAATTGGCAACTGCAGAAAAAGAATGCTGAACTTTCATGTGTGATCGAAGACTTAAAGTCTGGATCGTTTATCAAACAAGAGACTGCTGATGCATTTAAATCAATAAATCCTGTCAACCAAGACATTTTAAAAAAGTCACTGATAAAAATGCATATTTGTTAATTCATTCCATGATATTGTGTAGAATAATTTATGCGCCTGATTTATATATCCAATTCCTGTCTTTTTTCTATGTGTTACTGCTAAGAATATATATTCTCGAAAATTTGCACGTGAATAAGAATTATATGATGTTAAAAATAACTTGTTTTTATTTATTCCGCAACATCTGCCGTTGGCAAATTTATACAAGGTTCATACTGTTTTGCTGGTTGTTGCTTTAGAATACAATATTAGAATGCACGAGGATGGAGCCGCGGGCACAATGGAATGCCTTTTAAAAAATCGGGGTAAAAGTTGTATCATCTGGCAACCCAGAATTTCAATGTAGGTACTTGCTATCCGTCCTACTCTGGTATACTTTTTTATTTATTTTCTGATGGACTAAACTCGCTGTTGACCTCTGAGGCCGTGACAGCTTAACTGAACTTTTGGCGAGCGCAGATGGCGCTCAGCCCAGTAAGTTATTTAGGCAACTCGCGCAAGGGCACCACTTAGGTACGAACCTCGGCTTGGGCTGTTGCCGGGGTGGGGATAGGAGAGAAACGCCCGGGTACATGTTTGTACCTCGTATAGGCGGCGACTGAAGGGATTCGTCGACCTCGCCGGCGAGATCGGTGTTTCTGTGAAGTGTTTGCTCTGTCTGATATAGATGACTCATCTTCCGCATTAGCGGAGGTGATTTCGTCATCCGGGTCTCCGAGTACGTGTCTCGGACGACGGAGGATTTTGTTGTCGGGCGGAACTCTGGTAGGTATACGTTTTTTTTTTTTTTTCGAATGGACTAATCTCGCTGTTGGCCTCTGAGGCCGTGACAGCTTAACCGAACTTTTGGCGAGCGCAGATGGCGCTCAGCCCAGTAAGTTTTTTAGGCAACTAGCGCAAGGGCACCACTTAGGTACGAGCCTCGGCTTGGGCTGTTGCCGGGGTGGGGATTGGAGAGAAACGCCCGGGTGCATGTCTGTACCTCGTATAGGCGGCGACTGAAGGGACTCGTCGACCTCGCCGGCAAGGTCGGTGTGTCTGTGAAGTGTTTGCTCTGTCTGAAATAGATGACTCACCTTCCGCATTAGCGGAGGTGATTTCGTCATCCGGGTCTCCGAGAACGTGTCTCGGACGACGGAGGATTTAAACTCTGGTATACGCGCAGGCTTCGTCTATTATTATAGTTCTCAGTCTACGCACAGAACACGAATATCCTAACGGAGTCTCCGTTCATTCGAATTAATGAATGAATGAACATACAGAGTCTCCCGCCAGGATTTCTGTTTCACACAACAACAATACATTTAACTTCTTGGGGATGAAAAAGTGGAAAAAAAAGTAGGTAACTTCTCAGCAAAACCTGTTGTGCTAGCTAAAAAAATATATTTTTAAAAACATGTTTTTTGATACCATGGTCAGACCCTACTACATCCAGGGCTCGGATTTTCGCCAATACCAAACAAAATATGATACCGATAGATTTCCATTCACAGAAGGGGTGTGGTCGTCTAGGCTATCTATGTTGTGATGTATCTATCTGTGTTATTACTTAGCAGAGATATCCACAAGCTGTTTTTGACAAACTCATAAAATAATAGGTAAGCATAGTAGCTCAGCAATGCGGACCAAGATGGGCAAGATGGTGTATTGTTAATTGTTATGAATAAAAAGTTATTTAAGTAAACATTATATAGGCGCTTTATTCAAATTAAACTTAAAAAGTTATGCAGTGTCCACAAGAATGACTTGATTCTGTAGTTAGAAGTTCATCCAAGTAATAATTTGAATATTATTGTCAGGATATTGAGCAGTATCAATGGAACTGAAACAAAAATTAATATGTTTTATACTTTCACCATCAGGTGTACATAGGTAAATAATGTATGTTAAATGGGTATTCATTGAGTAGCTTTCTTGTTTATAATACCAACATTTTTGTGTTGAAATGCATGCAAAAAGGTACATATGCAATAAAACTGTATAATATCAATATGATATGGGTCATTTGCATTAAAATTGTACACGTTACGAAATGGAAACGAAACGGAACGTAACGAACTTGTCACTAATTGGAAGGCTAAGGCTTTGTACACAATGAGAGGATTTTTAACGTCATCATCATCAGCTGGTAGAAGTAAATTTCCGGACATTTAGAAATTCAATGTTATCTACTATCAAATAGAAAAGAAAACGCAAAGCTGGTTAAAATTGTTTCATAATTTATTTAAATATATAATGTTCTCTTTTGTATGAATCTGTTTTATTTAAATGAAATATATATTATACTAGCTGACCCCGCGAACTTCGTACCGCCTTAGAATTAGCTGAGTAAAGTGCTAATATCGGAAAAGGATTAATTCCATGGTCTTTCATTGCCGTATCGTTAGTTGGAATTCTTATATTCTGATCTTCAATTTCGGCGCTCTGTTTTTCTGTCATTTTAGTTTTGAGTCGACAATTTTGCTGTCTCAGTTTACTATTGATTTTCAGTAACCTTAAGTTGCTTTCTTTTAGAATATTATTTTTCGTGATAAGCCAGACAATTTTTTTCTTATATTTGTGTATTGAGTTGTTTTTTCTTGCAATTGTTATTTCGGGGTTATCTTTTTTCTTCTCTCCATTTATGTCGTTGTATTATTTGTTCCTCTTCACTAAGCTCATTTATTTTTTTTCCATTTTTTTAACTCTTTCTAGTTGTTCAACTCTTAAGGCTTCATGTATTTGTGGATCATTTTTTAGACGCTCTCGATAACGTTTTTGCCGTTCAGCGTTAGTAAGTGGCATCTGAAATTAATTTTTGAATTTATACATAAATCAGTAGTAGTCCCTATATAAACTACAAAACTAACTTCATGAATTAACCATCTGTTTGGACCAACGTTGTAAAAATTTTTATAGAAACTATCTTTTTGAGATTCCTATATATAATAAAATATACAAATATCAAAAAATCATCAAAATCCGACCGTCAACATTATAAATAAAACATGACTTAATAAGTATCTATTTAGGCAAAAGTAGCTTTTTTTATACAATAGGTAACCACTACTATGCCAAAGTTTGTCATCAATACCAGAAGAGAACATCTTCTGGCTGATGATAAACCAATACACACATTTTTTTTAAGTCGGTTAAGATCCCAGTGTGTACACGACCTTCCATTTCGTAACGTAACGAACATTGTTACTAACTCGGACGAAAACACAAGAATTTTCTAAACTAGATTTTGATAATGAACTTGAAAAGTCGACCATACACACTGTAATGGAATGTCTTTACGCTAAATTAAAAAAAAAAAAACAAACTTGAATAAAACGGCATTTACTCACTTCAAAGCTCCAAATTTCGTAACGAAATTGAGTTTTTTGCGTGATGAGATGTGCGCCGTTTCGCCATTTACACAAAAGAAATAAAATCGTGGCGTTGTCTATGGTTCTTAGAAAGTTGATCAGTGCTGCCAATCTATAAATATAATTGTGTTGGTTTTCTATATATTTTTTTGGCAAAAATAGCGTAACGAACAAAACATAACGAAATGGAAAAAAAAACTGTGACCGATGTTTATAAATTATTTTCTCTGTTATTTTTCATATTTTAATGTTATATGATAAAAGCTCTTATTAAGTAGTTAGGAAAATACGTTCATTAGTTGAGTAGTATAGCAAAGGGAAAACTACCAAAACAATTTTTAGTCGCAAAGACCTCTGTGTGACATGATTAATTTGTATAGCGATATATTGTCGCTATATTTTAAGGGTCACAAATGTATTAATAACTTGGTTTTTTACTGATTATTTGCAATTTATGCGATCAAACAATGATTTAATCCGGCCAATTTGTTATGGAAAGGAGCCAAACAAAGATGTTTGATTCATAAAAAATAAAACAATTTATGTGACACATTACTCATGCGGAATGTACATTTCTTCTGCAAATTACCCATATACCTTTCTATGATAAATCTTCAAAAACCCAAATAAAAAGATAAAAATTGCATATTTGCAGTTTAGTTTTGTCACAGATATGGTACAATACTTACTTCGTGTTACAGTGCGGATTGATCTCACTAAGTTCAAAATCTGGAACTTTACTGAAGATTGATCTGTATATCCTTGGTTTTGAGTATTAGAACCCCATCCCACTGAAATAAAAACATTGCTCAGAACAGAGATAGAAAATGAATTCTGAAAGCTGATGATTTTATGTAGTTCATAATGAAATGATGGTGGGAAGACTATTATGACTTGTAGTAAAATAACTTATCAGCTATTTGTAGGATGCTATTAGGTAGGCTGGCAGGCAGGCCTAACTACACTCAATTAATTTAGGTAAATGACTGGTTGGGTCTGAAATTGGTTAGCCAAGACTTTGTACGTACTTTTTTGCATAAATCTTTCTTCATGGAGTACACAGACTGCATTGAGACACAGAAGAGACGCTTCAAATAAGTTCCATAAAGTCAGCATCTTGTGAAATGTATTGGGAAAATTGGAAAGAACTAAAAAATTATCTATTAGGTAGGTACTCGCAAACGCGAAACTTTGGTTTGTTTGTTATGACAGAAGACAGCTAAGCTGAGTGAGTGAGTTGAGCCGCTGATGACGTGTGACGTGACGTGTTTTATTTAACTTTGATGTTTGCAAGTACAAGTACCTCAGTCAGCAAGTACGTAAATCGAGATAATCATTTATATCCAAGCAATTTATGCTATTTTTTTTTTATTAAAACAATAAGTAGTTCGTAAATTAGACCACCTATAAAAATAGATGTAATAGGTACATGTAACGTACATTGGAGTTGGAGCGTAAAGGACCGAATGGACCGATGCCACGCCACAGCAAATTTTGACAAAGTTTTTTTTTATAATCTCATCTCCACTCACTCTTTTTTTTTCCTTATCGGTCACTCTTTCATAACAACAGCCAGCATGCTCATTCTCCCAGCGAACGAGGTTTTATTAACATACATACCTACATCCATATTATGTTGCACTACCAATTTATTTATTTAATTTGTATGGAAAACCAACAGCTATATTAACTTAATAATTAACTAATACTTAAGATACCTGACCATAAGTTGACACTAAATTGTTCTTGAAAGTTCGATTCGCGTGCTAGGTGTGGATTCTCGATATTCCAGGAATGGTAATTATGGATGTTGAAAATCCCACAGCACTTAAAATGTGACTCACCGGTCCACAAAATAGTTTATAAAAAATTTTCATCATTAGCTTGACGCCGCAGCATTTCTTAACAAAACGCCACTCTTCTTGGGTAGTCTGCGGGTTTAAGCTGCTGGACTTTTTGTATATGGTATGGGTGAAAACCTTCTTGTTGAAGAATTCGGTGTGCCCGTGATTTCGTGATTCCGATTCGGCGTTCTATTGTCCTCACACTGACAGAAGGATCTCTTGCTACTTCTTCCAACACTGATTCCACAGTACCTAGGTCATGCATTTGAGATGGACGCCCGGTTCTTCTGCTTGGTATGCGGCCTTCCATGTAAGAGTTATGCACCCTTAAAATCATAGATGATCAGGCCAAGATTCGGGCTAAGGATCACCTCTATTTTGTACTTGCTCCCTGTACAATCTGGCAGCTT
The DNA here is from genome assembly GCA_963924445.1 of Philereme transversata. NCBI lineage: Eukaryota > Metazoa > Arthropoda > Insecta > Lepidoptera > Geometridae > Philereme > Philereme transversata. The sequence goes on from OZ004340.1 coordinate 19,447,375, forward strand.
CAGAAGCGTTTCCTCTTGAATAGCTGTAATAGTAATGCATCTTCGCATAATCTCTTGGTGAAAAAGACATTGCTCACCAAATTAATGTGCTCAAATAGTCCGTTGAGAAGGCCAAGTCCGTATACACAAAAACAAATCGTAATCACCGTAAAGAAACCAAAGTTCATCAAATAATAATAAATCGAGCGTATAGTACAAAGTGTGTATCGTAAGGCGCAAAGGCAGGCAAACAACTGGCCCAGCAGAACACAATAGATCAACCCTCGCGCCGCAACCCCCTCCACATCACTTTGTCATGCTCATGGCCCAACTGCGACCCAAATTATAAATTCCGAGAATGCATTTTGAATACAAAAACATAATAAAGCTTCGGTTGCGTGCTGCTCTGTTGTTACCTAGGAGAGTTACAGACATAGCGATAATTCGGTCTCTTATCGGCCTATTGTTATTACAGGTGAAAGATTTGCGTCCATGTTTACAATCCGGATCATGGGTGAGAACACATCGCGCAAAATTAATAAAACTTAAGTTAAACACCGAAAAAAAAAATCTAAAAAGTTTCCCTGCAGTTATTTTTAGTTAGTTAACAAACGAATTAACACGTTCAACGTCCAGTGTCACATATATGGGTCACTATGAACTGGCTCTACACGTCCGTGTCCCACATATGGGTCACTACGGAACGACCAGGTACGCACTAAGGGTAACTTAAGGAGTAAGGGGTACTAAGGTGGTTTGGTGAAATGGTTTGCAAAACATTTCTTGTTCTTGATAGACAGGTTTCGAAATATTTTATTCAAAATGCTTGCGGTCACTTTTAACTTTTAACCCTATCTGTATGATTAATAAAACATATTTATATGTGTTTATATTATATTTTATTTCTTTATATCATCAAAAATATCGGTTAAGCCAAGGCCATACTTGGCTTGGACGTATGCCATACAATTGCAACCGTAGTGTCCACATTTAATGAAACATTCACCTGTACAAGATTTACAATAAACATCTTGTAGTTGTATGGTATAATTGAGGTATTTGCATGGCTTCATACAATTAGTGCATTTGGCTGTTAAAATAATTTCTTCGTCATCAATCATTACTTCGCAGTCCGGTAAAATTTTGAAAAATATATCACAGATAATAGTTAACGGTACATGTAACTGTTTCAATTTTCTCTTCACAGATTCAATCTATAACATAATACTTAAAATATATTTCATTTAAAAAAAAAGATTAATACTAATAACCATACATTCACACTATTTTTACTATTACCTCGAAAAGAGAAACAATTTCGTCATCCGGTAAATATTCCTCCAATTTTTTTTTCAGAATAGTTAGTACTTTATCAATACTTAAATCGTATAATTTCTGAGAATTAAGTAACATATTGATATTTTTATGTATAATATTTTGTTTCTTTACTTTTGACTTTCCCGCAACGTCAAAGATAATAGATATTGGACCATATTATTGTCATTGGAGTTGACACCAAAAAGTTGGTAATATTAAAATTAAATACTTTTTAGAACGATGTAAGAGACTGAATGTAATATTCTTATTTATGTAAATCATTAAAACATGGCAAGCATAACGCTTTCTCACATTTTTTGCATTCCGACATGACTTTTTTCGCCTTTTTTCTGGCATAAGGTACGGATTTGCCTTCTTGAAATAATTTCTTATAACAGGAGGCACATCGTCGGCGTACATCCCGGTTGCGTACTTTAGTTATATGTTCTAATCTATGTGCGGAACCTTGACCAGAAAGGTGTTGTTCCCGAGCTGAATTTGTATCTATTGAAGACGATGTGTGGAGGGCTAGATCACTACGTATAATAGATCTAACTATTTCCTCTTGGGCTTTTAAAATCGTCATTTTTTTGTTGCCGCTTGGATGTAGCTCATTATAAAGTATAGTCGAATTTACCACCGCAATGGTGATAAGATCTATGGCAATTTTTTTATACCATCTTATACTTTTGCGAATGGGTCCATGGTATGACGACAATTGGTCCGCAATGTCTATACCTTTTTTTCGTAAATTATAGTCAATTACCATTTTTGGCTTAATTTTTGGTACTCTTCCTCCAGACAAAGACATCTCATGACCATGACAGGTTGATAACATTGTAACAGCTCTTTTATCTTTCCATTTTAATACCGTCATCTCATTCTGTTTTTGCATCGCAGCTATTTGTCCTAGATCTAAATTTGCATTTACAATGTCACGAGGTACATATTTTCTATTCAATTTTAAAGTGCCTAACAAATCTGTATTTCTTGATAGCAGATATTCCGCTAAGGGGATACTTGTGTAATAGTTATCCGTTACTATACATCGTCCTTCATCCAGCAAGTCTTCTGCTAACTCCACGACAATGCTTCCAGGTTTGTCTAATCCATGTAAATTATTACTTTGACCACAGTAAATCTTGTATCCCCAAGTATAACCATCGACTGTGCATATTTTGTATATTTTTATGCCATATTTATGTGCTTTAGATGGTAAATACTGTCTAAATAAAAGTCGACCTCTAAAATGGACCATAGACTCGTCCACAACTATCACCTCTCCTGGTGTGTAAATAGATCGACAATTTCGTATAATGAGATTTATTAATGGACTAATCTTGTACAATCTATCATCTTCGTCTCTTGGAGTGTCGTTGTCGCAAAAATGCCAACATTTCATTACCAAACAAATCTATTATAGGACATGCCTATCTTATGGAGTAATGGGTGATAATATATTTCGTCCATTTTCCAATATGATTCAACTGTTGGAAACTTTATCAATCCAGTCAGTATTATCACTCCAATAAATTTGAGCATTTCGGACGCGTCAACATCTTTCCAACGTTTAATTCGAGCAGACGGTAGATCATTTGCTACTTTCATACGAGAACCATATATATTTGTGTATTCTACCATTAAACACAGTACCTCGTCATTTATAATGTGACGGAATATCATAGAAATTTGTTCATCATTACCAAATAATCTTGTGTGTCGTGTAGGCTCCATACGACCCGTAAAAAGTTTCCTTGATAAGTTGGAAACATTTGATTGCCATGCGAAAGGGCTTGCAGATCGATTACGTGCACGTCGTCGTACCTGTTCACGATGGAGACTGCGGCTTCGTCGATTTCTAGGAAGACTGTTTTGAATTTCAGCTTGTATGGCTTCGATACTTTCTACTATGTCATCCATTGCCAAAAAACAAGCTGCATCTTCGTTTTCCTCGTCAGAATCCAACAAATCGTCGTCGAAATCAGAATCTTCTAATATTCTTTGTAAACGTTCAACCATTTTCAACTTCGTGAAGTGAACAAATGTGGTAAAATAAACAAAAGAATTACCTACATTGACTTGAGTTGACGTTCTATTACCTGACACTTCAAAATCTACTAATAACAAAAAGTATTTATATATATCGATAAAGTGCCAGTCCTGAGTACGGCTCTTGAAAGTTCTGTTTTTTCATGATACTAAAAGATATGGTTTACTTCCTATTGCACTCACTAAGTATTTAGAAGTGTTTCGATTACATGTCTTATTATTTACGTCTTTAACAAGACGCATTTTAAGACTGAGGTAATATGCGGGACTTACAATGAAATTCAAACATTTTGTATGGGGACTGTTATCGTGTTAAGCTTAGGAATGATAAAATGGCCAAAATCTATTTTCTAATCAGGTAGCTAATTTTAAGAATTTTCCACCTCGCCGTCTTTGAAGGCCGATTTTAGCCAAAGTAGCCCATTAAGTACTACTTTTTTTTAATGATTATGAAAGCTGATAGTCTGGAGAATTTCTAAGACTTATTTAAGAGTCATGAAACCACTTGTTAAGATTTTTAATTTAAGGTTGAATATTTAAGTCATAATTCACCGAATGTAATTTTTTGACTTTACACCAATATTTTCATAGTTTTGATCAAAGTCACGTAGCTGATTATTTTATGCATAAAAGAACAACTCATAAAAAATCAGCAGCAAAAAAAAAATCTCTAGAAAGTTTTCTACTTTTTTTTAAAGAATTTTTTAAGTTGTTCAAGTCAAAAATTTTCAAAAAATCGGAATAAAATTATTCATAACTCGAAACCTATAAAAAATCGTGGAACATACATGGGTGTGATTCGGGTACCCCAAGGGGTGTTCTATCTCTGGACTTTCGCTTGACACTATTTTTTGGGACACCTTGTCTATTTCCTCCCACAATATTGCTTTCAATACTTGATCGTGGTACTTATTTAGGATTAAATTTGTCCCACAAGGGAGGTCTCATGTGCATCAGGGTGATTCAAAGACGTGTCTTCTTCTCACACACCGGCGAAGCCGGTGTGGGGGATGCAGTGCCGGGCTTTTTGGCCCTTTCCTGCGGAGTTCTTACCGCCCCCCGTTTCAACGGGGGGGTCATCGGGTCGGCTCGCGGAGCCTCAGGTTTGCTACTCACGCGTTACTGGCCGCCCGATGCTCACTCCGCAGGGAGGATCGTCGGACCTTCAAAGGAAGATGGGTAGGGGGAAGGGATGAGGGAAGGATACCCCGATCTGACGACGCCTGGTCGTCGTCAGTGTCTGTGACAAGTTCCCGCGGGTACGGCTTACTCTTCGGTGGTCTTTCTGCGAGAGGGGCCAGTTCTCGCAGATGAGAGTAAGTGGAGTTGTCTAGGCGCTCAAACATCCTGGTCGCTAAGCGGCCTATAAATTGATCCAGACTTTCAATTTTCAGGTCCCGCTGTATGGTGGCGTTTCGAACGTACCGTGGCGCGTTGACGATCGTCCGGAGGCATAGGCTTTGCTGACTTCGCAGTATCTTTCTGTGGCCTTTGGCTAGCAAAGCATACCACGCGGGGGCCGCGTATGTGAGACGCGGGCGGACGTACGTCTTATACAATCCAACCTTCATTCGGAGCGGAATGTTGGACTGCAGGACGGGCTTGAGTAGCGCTCGGGTTACGCTCGCTAGACCGCGGACGTCCCTTGCGTGCTTTCTCATCGTGAGGTTGCGGTCTAGAGTTACTCCCAGGTATTTCGCCGTGTGCGACCAGGCCACGGGTTGATCCTCCAGAGTGAGCTTCGGCGGCAGGGTGAGCCTCTTCGAGAATGCCACCGCCTGTGTTTTACTCACGTTGACACTCAGTCTCCATTTAGTAAGCCAGTCGGGGAGCTCTGTTAGGACCCTTTGTATTTTGGTGGCGGCGTGGTTGAGGTTCATCGACTTGGTGATGTATGCTGCGTCGTCCGCGTGAAGGGCCAACAGAGCGTCTTCGGTGATGGGAATGTCATCAGTGTATCGTGAGTAACACACAGGGGAGAGGCAGCTGCCTTGCGGTACTCCCGCCTCGATGGGTCGTCTGGAGGAGAGCGCTTGCTCCACGCGCACTGAGAAGCTGCGGCCATGTAGAAACGACGCTATTACCTTCACCACCTTCTGCGGTATTGGTGAGGTAGCCATCTTGTAGAGGAGTCCCGCGTGCCAGACTCGGTCGAACGCTTTTTCCATATCCAGGAATACTGCGACTGAGTGTTCGCGCCTGTTGTAGGCGGTGGTGAGGTGATGCAGTACCCTAGTCAATTGAAGCGTCGTGCTGTGTTCAGACCGAAATCCGTATTGTTCTGGGCGCGGGGGGATATAGGGATTAATGTGGGTGAGGAGGAGCTTTTCAAACAGTTTCGATAGGCTGGGAAGAAGGGTGATAGGACGGTAGCTCTCTGGGAGCAGGATGTTTTTGCCGGGTTTCGGTATCATGATAACCCGGCCGGATTTCCAGGGGGAGGGGAAGTGACCGCTTCGCATGATCCCGTTGAAGAGCCGAGTCACGGAGGCGATCGTTTTGGGGGGGAAGTGACGGATGGCAGCGTTCGTTATATTGTCTTCGCCGGGTGCCTTCCTTGGCTTTGTCCGACGTATGGCCCGTTGGACTTGCCCGAGAGAGAAGAAAATACCTTCTGCGGTGTCTGCCTCCTGGGTATCGGCCTTGAGGTAGTTTTTGACAAAGGCTTCCACTTCTATTGTGTGTGCCGGGTCTTTGTCTGGATTGTTTTTGAACTGTGCCTCAAGGCTATCTGCGAAGATTTCCGCTCTGTCTTCAGCTCGGTAACTGGGGTTACCATCTTGGTGTCTGAGAGGTCGAATCGGGGTTGGTGTGTTCCTCAGCTGTCGACAGAGTTTGTGGAGTGATGCCCAGCCATCTGTGGCGTCATCTATCCTTCTCTCCCATTTCTTGGCTTTGTCTTCTTGCAGCTCTGCCTTCACCTCGTTGCAGAGGGCGTTCAGTTTGGTTTTCAGACGTGGGTCCCTTGTTTTCTGCCACTCTTTCCTCATCCTACGTTTTTCTGAGAGAAGTCTGGTCAGGTGTGCCGGTGTTTTGGTGAGTCTGTTTTGACGTGGTGGTAGTGAAGCTTCGGAAAGTGCCCTTTGGATTGCGCTCGTGATCTCCCCGGCCAGTTTGTCCATATCTGCGGGGTTTTTCACTGGCCTAGTGGGGGTTGCGGTGTGTAGGGCTTCTGAGAACAAGGCCCAGTCGATTCCAGGTCTTGGTGGAGGAGGTTTTAGGGCGGCCGGGCTGGTTTCCACAACCATCAGGATTGGTTGGTGGTCCGACTGCAGTTCGTCCAGGAGTACCTCCAGCTTTGGGTGTTGAGGCAGCTGTGCGTGGACTGCGAGGTCGATCACGTCTGGATGTTGGCTTGCTATATCTGGATAGTGGGTAGGCGTATCAGTGCCTGCGACCTCGTAGCCGTGAGTATCCGTGTATTGCTGGAGAATACCCCCGTCTCTATTTCTGGTGCTCGAGTTCCAGTTCCTGTGCTTGCAGTTCCAGTCCCCGGCCGCTATGATTGGGCGTCCCGGTGCGGTTGGCAGCAGCTTTTGGAGGTCCAAATGTGCTAGGGGCGTTCCTGGGGGGTGGTAGATGGAGTGGACTTGGATGGGTGTTCCGTCTATGCAGATCTCAACCCCCAGTGCCTTCATGGACCTCAATTCCAGCTCTGGGAGCGGCTGGTGTATCAGGCGTCTCCTCACCAGGACGAGCAGGCCCCTGATGCATCTTCCTTCCGCGTTCTGGTCATCCCTTCGGTATATGTGGTAGCCCGGGAACTTAGGCTTATCTGTTGGCTTGAGGAGGGTCTCGCTTATGAGAACCACATCTATGTTCTGCTTTTTCAGTAGGGGCCTCAGTAGCAAGGTCTTGTTCCCTTTGTTCTTACTTATGAGGCCCCGAGCGTTCCAGAACAGGATTCTCAGCTCCCTACCTTGAAGAGTTTCCCGATCCCGCTGAGCACTATTGGGATCGGGTCTCCCCCCGTTCGTAGGGTTTGCAGAACCTCCTGCAAGATTTGTAGGGCCGTGTCCAGCAGCTCCAACCGGTCGCTGTCGTAACGGTGAGTGGTCTTGGGCGGTAGGGGTGCAGATCTGTGTGGTTTCCCCCCCCCTGCGCTTGGGTTGTTGCGGTGGTGGTGGTTGCGGGTTGGAGTGCTGGCTCAGTGGGTGGTGTTCCTGTTCCTGGGGGGCGGGGGTCGGGGGGGCTCCTGGCCTGGGAGTCCGTTTCCCGATCACCGCTGGCTGAGTGGTCCGAGGGGGCTGCGGGGGGCCCAATGGGGGAGCGTCTGAGTCTGAGGATGAGGGGTCCTCAGTCACTCTCACCCGCTTGGTCTTCCTCCTCCTCTTTTTGGTGGCCTTCCCTGTCTGCGGGTTGTTTGCTGGGGCCATCAGCGACTGGCCCGCAGTCTCCTTCACCGTATGGTGGAGGGGTGTGTGTGGGACCCGGGGCCGAGTCTGAGTCTGGGTCTGGGGGAGTGCGGGGTTTTGAGCTCCGCTGTTCGCAGAGCGCTCCCTTCTACCTCCTCGATGGGGGGCCGCGGATGCGGTGGTATGAGCCGTGGTGCCCACCCTCTTGTTTCTCGCCTCCTTTTTGTAGACCGGGCACGTCTTGTTATTGGCGGTGTGCGCCCCCTCGCAGTTTATGCACGTTGGGGGCATTTCACGCGGTCGGGGGCAGTCGCCCGCGAAGTGCGGTCCTCCGCACCGTACACAGGCGAGTGGTCGGTGGCAATTATGGCTGCTATGCCGGAAGGCTTGGCAGCGGTGACACTGGGCGGGGCCCTTTTTACCCCTCCAGCTTTCCCCGGGCATGTTCAGCAGCTCCGTCACATTATAAATGTCCGGGGTGAGGTTGGGGGTTTTCTTCAGGGTGCCGAAGAATATGCACCCTGGGCGACCTTTGGATGGGCGGACGGCCCGTATGGCCTCCGGTTCGAAGCCCATCCGGCGGAGGTCGCCCTCTATTTCTTCGGTTGGGGTGTCGGCGGGGAGTCCACGAATTGCCACCTTAAGATTAAGCTCCTCGGGGAGAGCGTACGAAAACCAAACGACTTTTTCCGTACGCTCTATTGTGGTCAGGTACGCCTGTACGGTGCGGTATTCTTCTCCGGTCGCTGGCGAGAATCTTACTCCTTTTCCGTATGGGCGGGCATTTGGTGGGTGGCCTAGGCGCTCCTTAAGCGCTCTGAAGTGGGTGGCCCAGTTGGGTAGTACTTCCACTACTAGTGGGGGGTACCTCGGCTTAATAGCGGCGGTCGGCTTGTCGGTGTTTGACGCGCCTTCCGGGCTAGGGGGCCGAGGGGGTGGGGGGGTGGTAGATAGTGTGGGTGAAGGTACCTTTTTTGCAGCTCCTGCAGCTGATGCGTAGGAGGCAGCCTTTGATGTCGAAGGCTGCTGTTGGTCCTTGGGCAGCGGCTGCGGGCGTTCGGGCCTGGGCGCGCGTTGCAGGAGTGGTGTGAGGTGGGGCTTGGCGCATCTGCGCTTCACTTCCTCCTCCGATGGGCTGTCGTCGTCCCGCTTCCTACGCAGGCCAGGGATCGGGACGTCCGGGATCTCGTCCGGGGTTTTGTGCCTCTCCACTGCGGCGGCTTCCTCGGGCGTGGGCGTCGCTGGGGCCGAGAGGTTCTTCTCGTCCTCCTCAAGGGTACTCCTCAGTACGCTGAGGTATTTGGTGGGGAGGCACTTTGCCTCGATTAGCCTTTCCAAGATGATGTAGCTTCTGTCGATCTCGGATCTGGGCGACAGAGGCTTCATCACCTGTGGCTTGGGCGGATTTGGCGGAGGCATCTTGTTCGCGGAGGTGGGTGGGGTGCCTACCGGCACTGGGCGCGGTACTGGGGTGCTGAACTTCTTCTTCCGCTTCTTCTCCAAGAAGCGTTCAATCACCTGCCCTACGATCTCGGATCGCGAGCGCGAGGCCGAGCTGTCGCGGCCCGAGCTGGACGCGCGACTCGAGGGCAGGGATGTTTCGGAGGTTTCCGGGAGCAGGGAGTCTTTACGGGAGCTCCGACCTTCACGGGCGGGCCCACCGGAAGGGGCGTTAGTGTCCGACATCGCGCGTGGTTTCACACAACACGGAACCAACAGAGTTAACGGCACAAAAACTACACAATCACAAAACACGAAACACGTAGTTGCGGCACTCGCCTTCGCGCGACCTACTTCGCGGGACTAGCGAGACGACGCCGGCACCGCGAAACCGTAATCCCGTTCGGGTTTAGCGGCTCGCGGCACTGGGTACTGCTGTCTCGCAGTCCGGAACTCGAGGGGGAAGGCGGTCCCCGCACACTTTTTACAGCGGGTCGGACTCGGCAGACGTTTCCAGAAGAAAACGCTGCCGAGATCGTTCGGAGCAGAGGGTCCGTGCGCGCGCGAAAAACTGTGTGGACGCGGTAGGCGAATGAGCCGGTCCAGGGTGATTCTCAGGTTAGGGTGTTCTATTTCAATGTCGTCATTTTCTGCTAACTCCTGCTAGCCCGTCGATCGGGCGGGAGACGAAGCGCGCAACATCTTGTCAATACCGTTGGCAGTGCACGACTGAGTGAAACGCGCGAATTTTATTTCGCAGTGCGGCCACAGTCATACTACTTCATATTGCACAAAATTTTCGCTCGGAAATAAATCCGTTTGAATTTGCATTAGATCACAGATTTTTTCCGCGCGGATTTTTTATCGCCAGTGCGGATACATATGGAAGATTCAATGTGTTACAGAATTGCGATAAAAAATTCGCGCGGTGAAATATCGGACAGGGCCTTACTCTGCGTAATAGGGATGCGATTCGTTTACGACCGTCTACGACGTATTCAGGGTTGCCAACCGTACGAGGTTCCTCGTACAAATACGAGATTTGTGGTCTTCCGTACGAGGTACGAGGACACTATCAACCTCGTACAATTATGTACGAGATTTTGATAATAGGGTCATACGCATATTTGGAGAGCAGATGTAAAAAGTTACCTTGCAAATTTTCGTAATAATATGACCGTTTTTTGTGATTTTACTTGAATCAAATGATTAAATAATAAAGACATAATAAATGATGAATGAAAAAATTATAAACATTTTTTGAAATACAAGTTAAAGTGATGTTTTATTTAGTAGGACACTTGGAATAGTTTATTTCATCATGAGTAAAAAGTCCTAAATCCAGTTGTTCAATATCCCTTAATTTTGTAATAATGTAAGAAATGTACGAGGTTTGAAAGTCAAAATACGAGATTTTTAGCTGCATATGTACGAGGTAAATTTTTTTACGGTTGGCAACCCTGGACGTATTGCCGCATATGAAGTCTGGGTTCAACCAACGCGTCGTCGTCTGTTTGCATTTTGTATATTGTATTGTTTGTGCGATTTTGGTTTTGCTATCTTTCTTTTGATTTGTTGGGTTTGTTGCTGTTTGCGTGGTGCAGTGCAGTGCAGTGCCTGCACGTGTTAGCAACCTTTCCGTAGTCTGTGGTGCAGTGGTGTGTTTGTTGGTGCTGAACTCACGTCTCACAGAAAAGTTATTATACCTACACAGAGATAAAATTAATTGAACTATGAATTTCGACATGCTTGAATTAATTTGGTTGGTGAAATGAAAAGCTTCATAATCAATGAGAAACGAACGGTGCTCTAATCAAAGAATATAAACAACAATTAACGCCATTCTGTTGTTTAACAGAAAAATAAACATGGGAGACCGCATAACATCAGGTATTTAGCTGTTTCAGTCTTTCCTGATGCACTTACTATATTAGAAACAAACATTATTAGATTATCATTCTCTAACCTGCCCGACACATTCATGTGCGCCAACATGTTTATCAATATCTGCTGAACAAAACCTGTAATTGTAACCAATTTTAACAAATATATTTTTCAGACAGTACACCGGCAACACCCGATGTTGTTATTCTACAAAGCATTAAGTTAAAAGCAATGAAAGATAGAGTATTTGCGAAACCTTCTTTTAGTGGATTTCAACAAAAGCCAAACTGGCGTAATAAGGATGGAGTAATGACTGTTGACCCTCTACAATCCAACCCAGGACTATACCAGGCCAATAACCATGGTGTGGCAAAAGAAAACACAGATTTACCAGTAACTATGGAGGATGCAAAGGCAGATAGACCAGTAAATACAGATTACCAACCAAAGAGTAAAAAGCATAAGAAAGTTAAAATATTCACAAAACACACGGGGCCAGAATGGCAAAAGGTTTCAAATTGTATTGTAACCAAGCCCATAATTTCCAGCAACCTGCCTGAAGTTTTCAAAGATTTCCCAATACATGGCAGGCCCAGAAATAATGCTGAGTTGGAGAGTTTCCGAGATAAAACATTACAAAATTTTGTTGGTTTACCTGATGACGAGTATGAAAAAATGAAGGATTATTGCAGGTATACATCACAATATTTACCATCCAGCCATCTTACTTAATCAGACTTATAAATAAATAATAATAAATATTGCTGGACATTTCACACAGCGCTATATAGCCCCAAACTAAGCAGAGCTTGTACTATGGGAACCAGATAACTGATAGAATACATATATACTTTTTTTTGTAAATACATACTTATAATATAAACAACCATACCCGAAACAAATATCTGTAGAACATGCAAACATTTGTTCTGCGGCGGGAATCGAACCCGCTACCTCCTGCGTCTCAGCCGGCTATTTGCCCACTGCACCACGGAGGTTGTCAAACTTAATCCGCATGAAAGACATGGACGTGAAGGGGCTCGCTCGAGGAAGTATACCATACCTATTTCTGCCACCAAGCAGTGTTGCCGTTTTGGTTATTACAAATTCGAAAGTAACTTGTCTCTCTGTTACGTTTTCACAACTAAACAACCACCTGATTTCAGTGAAATTTGGTATATAGGCAGAGTATGAACATGATTGAGATATAGGCTACTTTTTACCTGACTGCTGAAAAAAGGTAATGTTTTTATTGATAAACCACAATGCTGCAAGTAGAAGCTTGTATAATAAATGAATTAATTGTCATGGATGTTGTGGTATTATGGTGCTCATAAATACTACAATAGAGAGACCCACACTACAGAGAACCCCGGTCTAGGGTTAGGACTATGTGCGCGACTCTTAATAGTATATGCCTAAACTCGTAGCAGACAGGGCCATTGCATCGTCATAGCATATTCTGCGAGGAGCATTGGCATCTGGCTTAGTTAAAATTATTCTATCAATTTCAGCCCACTGCTGGGTATAGGCCTCCTCGCTATCACGCCACTCTCCGGTCCAATGCAATGGATGCCAAGCACATCCATTGCCTTCCCGCAACTCGCGCGATGTTTTCCTACCATCTGGCTGCTGCCCTCGTCCATCTTCCATCTTACCTCCTTGTTAAGTGCCCCGCCCATCTGCACTAAAGTTAATCTGCAGTTAAAATTATTAATGTTATTGATTAAGTGTATAAACAGTTTAGTACGAATTAATAAGATATTGCAACAAAAGTGAACATTAAAAGACTTTCATAACTATGTGACATATCACCAATAATGGTACTAAAACAAAAAAAAATTTCAGCCCAGACTACATTCTCTCTGGGAGAGAAATGGAGATGGCATCAGTACGTCCAACTGCAGGTCTCCTCTCTGCTGCGATGGCACTAAGAGAGGAAGAGAATGGCATTGTAGCCATACCGGATAACCCCAAGCTCCTTACCCTGCAGAAGGTCAAGACGAGACTACAAGTGGATATCGGTCACGTTTTCCTGAGGAGGTTGAAGTATAGGGGTGTTAGACTCCTGTCACTTTTAAATCAGGTACAAACTGGCGATATAAAGTAACAGCTGGATTATTTTTATAAGTAAATTAATTTGACCACAATCTCACCTGGTGGTTAATGATGATATGATCTAAGATGAAGCATGAAGATCTAGAAAACACCTATCCACTCTTGCCTTAAAGAGGCCCGGATTGTAGTCTTCGGGAAAAACAGAAGTCTGTAAATGTTTCATACCTTAACTGTACGCATTACGAACGTAGAACCAAAACGGTATCTGGCGCTGGGAAAATCGACAAATTATTTTATGCCCGTATAAAAAGTATTGAGACATGTTCGCTTTGTAGGATGTACTCTGACAATGGTTAAATCCTAGATCTCCACCAAGAGCCGCATACAGACTGACTAATTTTCTCTGTACCTCAATTTTTTGTTACACAATACTCAATTCTACAGTTTTGTCTTACAATTAGTTTTAAGCCAATCGTGATTCTGTTTCTAGGAAAAAGCACCAGAATCAGACGAGCAACCCACAGACCTAGAACCAGGCAAAGACATATTATACCGCGTGCGAGTGTACCGCCCCTTCACCTTCTCACAGTCGGCGAAGCATGGGGATGGGGGGAACCATGTAAGTATGGACCGGCGTATTTAAAACGCGCGTTTCATGAATGCGCGTTTACGGTGAGGCTATGGCGGCGCGCCGCAGATTCCCAACAAACCGCGCTTTCAGCGCACTAGCGCGCGTCGTCTGCACGTTTAATGAACTCCCGTTACCTGTAATTTGAATGAAACTGTAGGTCAAGTTATTTGGTTATTTATTTCGTGGTACTATTTTAATAGTCAAAGTTAATGTTTTAATAGTTTAATAAACCACTTTTTGGGGTACAAATTGTAATTAGTCTGGATTTCAAACTTTTCTCTATATTTGTGTCACTTAAGCTATACGCATACCAAATTTCAGCACTGTGGGGTCACTGTTGTACCCAGTGAATTTTGTTGAAGTTCAGTTTTTATTATGGCTAATAACTTAAAAACTACAATGCTTAAACTAAAAATAAAAACGTGGTCGAAATGTACTCGCAAAGACTCGTTCCAGCCGTTTAGTCATGAAAACGTAACAAACAGTACGTAACAGACAGAGTTGCTTTTAAATATTAGTATGGATTAATGAATTTTCAGTCGAAGGCATTGACCAGGCTGAGGAGATGTAAGGCGAGGAAAAGGTGAAGACGTTGCGCATCTTTGCCCCTGTGTTCCGTCACCTCTGTACATTTTGCTTTGTGAGGCTTCTATTCAATTTTTATAAAAGGGGTGTGAGGTTTTCGCCTCATGCTTCTTGTGGCATACACTCTAAGGAGCTTGTTGTCCTGATAACAAGAAGTTTGTTTGATCAGGTTCGCGGTCGCCACTCCGTGTTCAATTGCGACATCATGGTGCTCGGCCGGCAGTGCCTCTCTGAGCTCCGGGATCGCATCGTGTGCCGGAACGACCTGGATCTACGCTTGGACATGTCTGAGCAACCCAATCTGCCGCCTCCCACCACTTCTAAGGTTGGTTATCTGTTCGTACACATTTGGTGCTTAGGTTCATAGTAAGCGTTTTGTTCTTTATTGTGGTGTTATAGTGTTAGTAGGCAGCATTGTGTCTTGGTACGACTTGGATCTGAATATGGGCCTTTGGTGGTGCGTAATATTGTCTGGTTCTATTGCAACATATTGTGTTAGTATCAACAGAATAATGATCAGATGAATCAATAAAAGAAGCCCTTGTCGATAACTTGTTGTACTTGTTTCCAGGACTCATTCCCGTCTAACTTCATGTTTATAAATAACGTGTTCTACGTGGACTCCCGCCCAAACTGCCGCGACATCAGCGCCTGCGTGCGGCGCTTCGCAGCGGAGCGCGGTCTCGGCGACTTCCCTGTGCGCGACATGTGCAGCGTCACCATGCAGCAGCTGCGCATGCGTCTCGCCTACCCCGAGGTACTAATGCAGCGGAGCGCGGTCTCGGCGACTTCCCTGTGCGCGACATGTGCAGCAGCTGCGCATGCGTCTCGCCTACCTCGAGGTATTAATGCAGCGGAGCGCGGTCTCGGTGACTTTCCTGTGCGCGACATGTGCAGCGTCACCGTGTAGCAGATGCGCATGCGTCTCGCCTACCTCGAGGTACTAATGCAGCGGAGCGCAGTCTCGGTGACTTTCCTGTGCGCGACATGTGCAGCGTCACCGTGCAGCAGCGGCGCATGCGTCTCGCCTACCTCGAGATACTAATGCAGCGGAGCGCGGTCTCGGTGCCTTATCCGTGCGCGACATGTGCAGTGTCACCGTGCAGCAGCTGCGTATGCGTCTCGCCTTCCTCGAGGTACTAATGCAGCGGAGCGCAGTCTCGGTGACTTTCCTGTGCGCGACATGTGCAGCGTCACCGTGCAGCAGCGGCGGATGCGTCTCGCCTACCTCGAGATACTAATGCAGCGGAGCACGGTCTCGGTGCCTTATCCGTGCGCGATATGTGCAGCGTCACCGTGCAGCAGTTGCGTATGCGTCTCGCCTTCCTCGAGGTACTAATGCAGCGGAGTGCGGTCTCGGTGACTTTTCTGTGCGCGACATGTGCAGCGTCACCGTGCAGCAGCTGCGCATGCGTCTCGCCTACTCCGAGGTACTAATGCAGCAGAGCGCGGTCTCGGTGACTTCCCTGTGCGCGACATGTGCAGCGTCACCGTGCAGCAGCTGCGCATGCGTCTCGCCTACCCCGAGGTACTAATGCAGCGGAGTGCGGTCTCGGCGCCTTGTCCGTGCGCGACATGTGCATCGTCATATTATATGGATTACGGTTTATATAAGCCATCACCATCTTGCGCCGGCCTAAGTTGTCCACACGTCGCTACTGGACGTCCTACGATTCTAATAAACAACTACTCGGCCACCTTTCAGTCGTCGCTACCATTCACTCCACCTATAATCATCATCATCTATATTTTTTTCCTTGTATTGTTGCTTGTAAGAGGTAATAGTTTCTATACAAAATACGTTATTTATGTATGTTATAATCATGTTTGATCACTAAGAAGTCGTTCGGGTCATACTATATGGCAATCTCGAAACGCATCAAAATTACCTCAAAATGGCGCCGCTTCCCCCTCCACCGCGCGCGATGCGTCACAGTCTTCACTTAGCGTAACGAATTCTTTGATCCTTTAGCTATTCAGTGGTGTAATTAAATTTTGTATGGAGATGATAGTATGTAGCTGCAACACCAAACTGTATCCCTCGATTTTGTTATCATTCGTTTCCTGAATTACCTTCCACTATGGAAGCAATTTTAAAAATGCATTCACGTAAAAAAAAACTACCACGCCTCCAGCGTCATCCACACATCCTGCCCAACTCAATTTGTTTCGTTTTCAGTCGGATTCACTCAAATGAATGTATCATTTGTTTGTTCCAGGTATACGTCCACCAAGGTAACTGCGAACACATATTCCAATTCTCCGAGATCCGTTTACTGAACAACGCCGACCCCCTCTACCTCTCCAACTACCCCTGCTACACCGCCGCCTCACAGAACCAAACCCTGTACTGCAACACTTGTGCAGAATTCTCCGCGCGATGGATCGTCACCCAATCCAAAAGAGTGCCTTTTGATCCAGCGTTTTTCTGCGAGACTTGTTTCCACAGTTACATGTATAAAGACGGGAAGAAAGTCGAAGATTTCAAAGCTTTTCTGTATAAGGGTAATGAGATTAATATGTTACGGCAGAATATGGAAAGCTTAGATGATAGTCAGCCGCCGGTGCAGCATCGCGAACAGGTTAGTATTCACTTTTGAGATAACATCATTTATTTTGCCTGAGAAAAATATAGATCTATCAAAATCATATTTTTCAAACTTTTGCGTTCACTGTACATAATTACGGATTTAAACGGGTATTTATCGTGTATGTACCTTTTTAATTTGTTAGCCCGACGTTTTGAATGTGTTGCAACAGCCGTGGTCGCGGGCAGACTAACAAAATAAGTCAACGAGAAACTAAAGCCGATTTCATATTATTATTTCGTGTCATGTAAAGTTAAGACATGGTATTTTATTACTAAATGCGTCGGGTACCATTAAAAAAAATCATGTGTATATCATATAAATGTAGGGTAGACCGAGGCGAATCAGATACATTTTTTTCAAGCATTAAAAACAGGCATTGTTTTGCATAAAATATATATAATGAAATGTATAATGAAATCATTACAGTTTACACATATGTACTCGTATTTGATAACGAATAGGTATTACCAAACTTAAATAATAATAAATTAATAAATTATAATAATAATAATGAAATAATAAATAAAACCTGAACATTATTAAAAAAAAAATGGGAATATGGGACCCGAAGTTGGGGCGAATCGGATCAAACAAAAATCTCTTTAATTATTCTAAATTATTCATAAAAGTTTTATAAATATCGTTTGAAACAAAAATAAACCATGACCTGTTGTCCACCACATTGTTTAATTACACCCCTTCCTTGATAGTGTCACTCTCTGTAAACTCGTGAACGGTACTCCGTAGACCTCGGCCGTCCGACGCACGGTTATTTTTTTGGATATGACTTTATTGGCAGCTTCTGTCATTGTTTCAGGAAGCCACTGCCCTTGTTTGGTCTTCCTAAAACAACAATAAATTAATTAGGTACTACAATAAACGGAATTAAAATGTATTTCGTAGTCATCCGATTCGCCCCATACATATCACAGAAGATCATAATAAATAGTTTACTCGAATACTAATGAAAATTATACTAAAACGCGAGTCAAACTACATAAAGAGCCACACACTTAGTAATAAAAAACAATAAATTCAATACTTCGACGTAATTCTGTAAAATGGCTACCAAAATTAAAGAGTACTTACCTTACTTCGGCGCCAAAATTGCTACACATACGAGCGACCGCGTCATTGGCGACAGGCGCCTGAACTGATGTATGAGCGAAATCCATCCCTTTATGGAGGAGTATAACCTTGGACGGTGACTACTTTCAGATTGACACGCGCGAAATTTGAATTATTTAAATATTTCTTAATTTGATCCGATTCGCCCTGTAATCTGATCCGCATCGGTATACCCTACATTCTAATGGAACATTGAAAAGTTGTCGATTTAAAGATGGAAAAAATATTAATCGATATTATGTGGCCTTGAAGTTACAAGATTGTTAAATTCTGGATTAACAGTTTACTGTACCCGGTTAAAAGGATTTACCAGTTTACGACCAAGCAATCTGCAAGCGCTTCATTATACCTAATTATATTCAATGCCTTAATCCATTAATGAAGTATATTTCTACGTAATTGTTAAAACTCTAAGTGTTTTACGTTTTATATTCAAAGTAAAACTCAATAAAAGTCTATGTGACGATTCTGTGTCTTCTTTTACCCCTCCTGACTTTTACTGGGTCATGCATGTGTACCCTTATGTCTTCCTGTACTCACTACTCTCTTCTTAATCTTTTATTTGTTCTCGGATTCCCTTGTTATTTCACATTTGTATGTTGCTATCATGCTCATTTTTAACCCCAAGGCAAAAAAGAGACGTGTTATAATCTTAACGGCCATGTCTATCTGTGTTTCTGTCTGTGTGTGGCATCGCAGTTCCCAAACGGATGGACCGATTCGGACGCGGCTTTTTTATCTGTGATGGTTCTTAGTTACGTCAGTTGTTAACGACGAAAAGAGAGCTCGGAGGTTTTAATTTTTTAAAATAAATACTTATAATATAGTTTGTGAGTCGAAGAAATAGTAATCTAAGAAATACACCTGCTGAATTTGTAAATAATCGATAAATAAAAAAAACACCGTTTTGGCTGTTATTTAATTTGTTTTTATTTAATTCTTTATTGCACAAACATAAAAATGTACAAATGGAGGACTTACTGCTAACAGCATTTTCTACCAGCCTTTTATCCGTAACTATCTGTGTTTATTTCAATACAATATAAGTTTATAATTGACCGTTTCATACAAGCCGCATTGTCTAAAGATGCAATTCGGTATTAATTAATTCACCATTTCATTAATAATAGAAATAAATAAAAATAAACAAATCACATTTGTGCATTGGATAAAATAATGGGTTACAGCAGATACTACTTATGAAATTTATGAGGTCGATTTTGGATTTCAACTTCTCATATTGGATTTAAATGAACACAGATTATCGACCTGGATAATGGGCAGAGACGTTTTTAAATATATGTCGATTGTTTACTTTACCCTGTACCAGTGTATATACCAGTAACTCAACAACTGACCACCACAATAATATCTATAACCCATCCTCTGACCTTTCTCAAGTAAAAAGAGGATACGAAGTAGGTGTATGACGTAACGCATTGCTTCCTCGCGTGTGAGCTGATTGATACTTTATCTCGCATCAGCTGCTGATTGCAATGAGCGTTCACACGCCAACGCGGAGTTATTTCTGTAGAAGGGTCCTCAGGGCCGGTATCCATCGAAGCTGAGCGGAAGAGATGAGTAAAATCAGTCATTGAGATGTCTGGAATCACATCTATGTGCGCTACTATTGGTTCATTTAACACATCACCTTTCCGCTCAGCTTCGGTGGATGGGGCATGTTATGATAGTTCATATGAGGATAACAAAAACAATACATATATGGTTCTGTTTGGGAATGATAAAATGGTAATTTTTGGTACTTCATACTTACTATATATTACTGGAACCTTGTTTTTTCAAGCGATCATACAGTCTGCGATTGAACTCCCGTGCCTTGAAGATCCCTAGGTTCTAGATAACAGGAAACTTAGACTTGGGCAAGGCGTTCCACTCATGGCGGTGCGCATAATAAAGATGGAAGATATCTGCTTTGTGGATCTGGGAGGTATGTCAACCATGTAGCGGTGGCGCACTGCAGTGTCTGGTTGTCCGATGATAGAATGGGGATGGTGGGATCATATTTAAAAAAACCGCCGCTTTTCGAAATGTATATCCGTTAAAGACCGAGAGGCTGGACTTTCTACACTGCTTTCTGATCTAGGCTGTGGAGCCATACATCTTCTATCTCAATATTCCAAATGTCACTTGGCTTTTCTCTCAATTGAATCTAGAGCTTCAAGCCGGTACTTCGCTGATCCGTCCCAGAGGTGAGGACAGTACTGTAAACACGATCGGAGCAATATATTTTTGCATATTATTGCAACTTTGCGAGTATACCCAGCTGTTTAGCGGCCAGTTGGGCTTTCGACTCAATGTAGGAGCCGAAATTGAGAGTCTGTGTTAATAAGATAACAAGTACTTACTTTTCTAAGTTACAGAGGGACTCGAGCCCAGAATTTGGTCAATTCATAATTCAATAGTCAAAAAACCCTTAATTCGCCTAAAGTGACAATATGGGCTGCGATGTCGCCGCGAGGAATTATTGGCCCTTACTTTTTTGAAAATGAACCGGGACGTGCCGTTACAGCCAATTCAGATCGTTATATGGCGATGTTAGACGACTTTTTGTTGCCTAACAGCAAAACTTACCACGAAGTACCACCCATACCTACCTGGTCGGCATACCACCTTGCCGTACCAAACGATTTACTTCATCTTTTCATGTTAGCACAAGTAAGGAGTGGAACTCACTTCCGGTGTATGTATGTTTTTCCGAATCAGTATAATCTCGGAGTCTTCAAGTAGGTACAGAGTGGAAAGGTTCTTTCTGGGCAAGCGTGCTCCATCTTCGATCACACCTTCACTTACCATCAGGTGAGGTAGTGGTCAAGCGCTTGGCCATCATCAATAAAAAAAAAACTTTCCTGCTACAACCGAAGAACATGGTTCCAGCAAGACGGAACAACGTTACACACGTCACGTCCAATACATCTCTGCCACGAGTTTTTGAAATTTTCCCTGGCAAATTGATCTCCAGGAGAGGTGACATAAATTGGCCTTCGCGCAGTCCTGATTTAACCTCTATGGGCTTTTCCCTGTGGGGTTATCTCAAATCTAAAGTTTATTCCAATAAAAGGACTTCCCTGGCGCATTTGAAGGAAAATATCCGTCACGAAATGGCACCCATCACGGAGTCTACCTGCCGAGCCGTCATAAGAAATTTTACTGTTCGATTGAATGAGTGCCGCCAACGCGAGGGTTTACATTTAGACGATATTATTTTTAAGAAATAAATTCCCAAATTGTGTACTTTTATAATTAATAAATGTTTTTTCGATAACCGACTTACTTTTTTTTTCATCAATCTCCCAAATATAAACTTTTTTTGAGACGGCTTGTACTTCCATGCTGGAAGGCTAAGTTGATTTGTAAAACTATTTATCAAGATGACAGAAAGTTTATAAATATACTCATTACAGACACCCACTAATAAATCTTGTTCACACAGATAACCCAGATTACCTCGATCGCTCGTTCCATCTTCATTACCGCTGATCGGATGTGCATTTAGGTCTAGGCCTGACTAGGACGATTTAGTCGAATAGTCCTAGGGCAAAGTGCAATTTGCACGTGCTTAAATGCATAGTTCTGTAAGAAAACTAAACAGAATAGCAGCATGTTTTCTGCTGTCAATGACTCATGATTTGAGTCATGAACCATTGATTAAATTGATTTGGATCACCATAAATAAATTTGGTACTTAGGTGGCCTCATCAGTTATTTTATAGAGCTGTTCCCGGGTGCAGGGGGTGGGGCACTGAGAGGAGAAGAGTAAGTGTGGTATGTTCTGTGTGGTAGCCCCATTTATACTGGACATTAGTTGGGTCGAGTATAGCCCATTTGGTCAAGTTTTTTCTACAACGGCATCTTTGGATACGGAGTTTGGTGTGACTTTCAAATATCTAAATAGGCCACTACAGCTTTTACCCAAGTGGCAGATGGGGGGAAAAATTTAGTGATGGCTTCTTTGTGTCGCAAAGTATACAGTGGCAAATTTTCCTCGAACTGGTTTTGGTTTGTCAAACACACAAAGAAGATCCGAAATAGGCAGTTTTAGAAATTATTTGAATTTCTATAAACAATTTAAAAAAACGCTAAGGTACATCTGTAGGGTGCCTTAAACTTAAACAACTCAAGAATGAAAAACCTTTGGAAGGTGTAGGTACTGACTGACCCCTTTGACTGCGGTTCTTTTAGCATAGCTCAAAACAATCACAGATCCAACAGGTGGAAAGAACCGCGACACACGACGAATGAAAATATGACCCGCATTCATTGGTCTGCCTTTTCAATATCTCATAGCAATACACAAAGTAATCTGCTAACTGTGGAATATTTCCATGATACCGGAGCTATTCCCCGTACAAGTGGTAAATTGCAATCACGATAAGTGCACTAGCAGGTGGTGTGGCCTTCCGCGGGGGCGCATCCTTCATTGTATAATCTGCTTCTGTATTATTAGATTGATTAGCTAAGGACATGGACAAGTCCTTGTAACATTGTGCATTTCCATTTTTATCGCACCGCACACGCATTTGCCCACGATTCTGATCGCGTGGAACATTTTAAAGGAGGTGAAGTGTAGCTACCTAGCTTAAGCTCATATTCTACAATTACATACGTCTAAGCGTCAAGACTTGATTTTCCATGAAGAACCTATCCAAAGTTTATCTATAGTTTAAAGTTTGAGATTTGTTCTGATATTCGGGCTTAAGTCGTTCTGAGTAGACCATCAGTCATTTCGAAGGCATTCGGGCTGCTTAAAACCTCCATGGTCATTAGCCCATACGCAGTTACTTAGGTAAGAGTTTTATAATAGTTACGCGCAAGTCACGGTCCAGTCATTACGTAGCATTGCTATCCAAACTGTCGATCACTAACTTTTTTCTTTATTTAGGAGATAACAAACATCTATCATTATATTAACTATAGTGGGCACTTCGACTACTGATAATACCCACCGCCAAGCAAAGGCCTGTTCTCTATCATGATAGAAGGAACAAGTGTCTCATGAGACACTTGTCCTTGCGCCAATCGGTTCTGTGAAAAAAATGATTACAATCCTTGTCGCTATAGGTAGGTAATACAATTTTTAATGATCTATCTTACTTCTCTTCATAACTGCACCGCTGCAAATAAAGCATTAAGGTCACAGCTCACTACATCAACCCGGCACCCGACCCGCACCGCCTCGCCGCTCGGCGTTCACTCGTTGACAGCGGGTGGGCCACGGGTGGACGCCTCGTTATTACCAGTGAATGCCGCGTGGTCAACCAGTGGACCTCGCGCGGTAAACGGGTGGATACCGACACGTTAGAAAGAAAGACTGGAAATGACGGGTAGGCGAGGAGCGAAGCATCACCACCGCATTGTGCTCGCGTGAATCACTCGCGGGCCGCGCGGGGTCACCGAGTGATCAACTCGTCGTCCGCTCCATACAATTTCACTTTAAGAATACTAACCGCTCGAGGCGAGGCTGTGCGGGTCGGGTGCCGGGTTGATGTAGTGAGCTGTGACCTTTAGAATAACAAAGTAAACAAAATGTAAATAATAGTTAAATTACCGTCAATTACAAGGAAATCTCTTCTAAGTTTAATAAGATGGTAGGCACAAGTGTCTCTGTTTATTATTTCAGCTAGGAATAGTTTTATGAGGAATCGAGTCATGGAAACTTAAGGATATGCAGATGGAATTGAGACATTGTTGTGTTGTCAATACATTGTGATACCACTTGCTAATGCAAAGCGTATTAAAGACTGTTTTAAGTGATGTCTATCTATAAATTCATCAAATTGTATGCCCTCTGTTTAATTAAAGAAATTGTTGTAAGTCTTGTTTTCTAAGCAACATAAAATCTTTCAGTTTAAGTCTGCTTTTGTTTCACCAACGGTCTCATGGGCGAAAAAAACGTATGCCTAATAATAATATAGTAAAGTCTTTTTTATTTCCTTATCTACTAGTTCCATTTTTAAAGTTTTATGTATATTAATCATGATAAGGAACCCATCTTTGGGTATAGGCTCCTCCAGTTAACTCCATGTCTCTTCATCTCTTGCTTTTGTCCTCCACTGTTTCCCAGCGATTTCTGTGATGTCGTCAGTCCATCTTTTCCTTGGTCGACCTGGTCTTCTTTAACTGTACTGGGTCCAACCTATTGCGTTGCCCTGATGGTCCTCCTATTCTTGTATCGGACTATGAGTCCTGCTCCCCGCTATTTTAACTTAAGTGCGTCTTCTTCTTTTCGTGTCAATGGCTCAAATTTTGGGTACCTATCATATCAGATTAGTTTTGACCAGTAGGTTGCTTGCCAGCTCTATGGCCTCATCGGTTGCTTCATTGAGCTGTTTCGGATGCAGGTGGACTACTTATACCGTACCTATGCGTAAAAAAACATAGACTCAAAATTGTTCAACTTATGGATAATCTAGAATTTATGCGTGTTTATTGATGACTAAGTTTACCAGCGAATCAGAGTGGTTATTGTTTGCTTATAGAGATAGACCGGTCGGCAAAAATTGGCGCCATCTTACCTTTACAATACCGATTGTCTATTTCAGAAACAGTAAATAATACAGAAGCGAATTTCAAAAGCGGCCGTTCCCAGAATCCAGCAATATTGTATCAATTATGCGCACATTAAGATAGCAGAATTGAATTGCAGTTATCTGTACCAATTAACTACCCATTAATGTAATAGCGTTATCTACAGCCTTGGGCCTCTATTGCTATGCCGTCATAGGCGCGTCTATGGTCTATCTAAAATATGGTCCGCAAATGCGGATTTATTATCAGGAGTCTTCTATAGAAATCGTGTTTGGGGAATCAATTGCTTAAGATATTGTATCAACTATGGAAATGAGGTGTACCACCCATGTCGCTAGGCATCTGACGTAAATTAGCTAGCCACTCTTCACAATCTGTTTATTAATGAATCGTTCTATTTTCCAAATTATGGCAAATTCGTAAATTTCTCTTGAATTCAGGAACCTCCCGTACGCTGGCGCATAATAGTTTAATTATTACATAGATATAACCGTTCATTTACTGTATAAGTACATATTAGCATAGCAGCAAATGGGCCTCGACTTAGCATCATGGCCATCACAACGGAATACTTTATTTAAGTAGGTATCTAATTATTAAATATTCAAAATAATTATTTCAAACTAAGCATTCACAAAGTACACGCTCAAGACGGAACGGTAACATTATGTAATTTGACGTAAAGAGAAGCTAAGATAATATTTGTTTAATTATTAATCGCACGGAACACATGTGGATGCAAGTAGCTGGTGATGTCATGCTGTGTGGCAGGCACCAGCCTTCCGAACTGGTTGTCAATATCTGTATCAACTTTGTAGGTATTATATTCATAAAAAATGTGGTGGTTTGTGAATTTTTAATAAGTTTACAAGTTCAGGAAATCGTCAAGAGTGAAAATAAAACTTATCTGTCCAGCAGTGGACGTCTTCGGCTGCTAATGATGATAATGATGACTTATTGGTATTGACTCATGCAATGAATCTTTATTTGGTTTTGTTTTCAGATCAATTTGAAATGTATTTCTTGCAAACTTTATATGAACAATCAAGATAAAATCGCAACGAAAATATTCTCTCGGATAAATTGATATTGTTTTTAGCTTTATCAGGCTTCTGCGCATGTCACCTAGTTAAACACTCGCTAAACAGCGATTCGCAAGGAATGCGGCCTCTTACATTGTTGGTTTAGCGATGCACCGAGATAGAACAAATATTTTCACAACTTTTGGCCCACTTACATCTCGCCAAATCTTGATGAGTACATTTTGTAGTTACGTTTTAATAAGCCCGCTTCAGACTAGAACAAAGTCGCTTGAGAACACGAAGCTATACGATTGAATCCCTGATTGTTTTTTTGCACTTTGTTTATTTCCCGCGTTAGAAATCTCCCGATTTCGTACGTAAATTCGTAGATGAATTCAGAAATAAATTCTACGAGTACCTATGTCTCGTACAATATCCCAGTCATGTTTTCCCTGGCACTACAGTAGCTGGGAAAACATGACTGGAATATTGTTTTTGGATGGAGTAGGCTTGCCCAGCACCTTGTACTCAGTATTTATTTATTTACCACTAACTGTTACCAGCGGCTTCGCCCGCGTTGTTCTGGGGCATATACATACATACAAGTAATTTTAAACGACTCTTAGTGAGACTACCTAGAAAGAGCAAGCTAAAGAACTCTGCGGTAGCTGAAAATTTGTTATTATTGATTATTGCGAGCTTATATAACTTGAAGAGAGTGGGTTGTGGGATGCGCTTGCTGAAACTATTTTAACTAATCTTTTTAACCCCATCTAAACTTTTACCACTCATCATTGCGACCCTATCAAACTTAAAGGTAGTGGACTGCTGGACGCTGCGATGACTATTTTTTTTATGTCTCATCATTGCGACCCTATTTATCTTACAAAGAAAATCCCAGCTGGAGGATGCTGTGGTAGCCGATTTTTTGTCTCATCCTTTCCTCCTATGTGATTTGTAGTGAGTTGGTTGGGGCCTTGGGGGACGCTGTGAAGCTGAAAATTTGTGTTACTCATCATTGCGACTATATTAATCTTAAAATTATTGGGTTGGAGGATGCTGCGGTAGCTGGTTTTTTTATGACGTATTGTTGCGGCCCTATTTGACTTGTAGTGAGTTGGTTGGAGGACGTTGCGGTAGCTGAAAATTGTGTATGATTGCTACCCTATTTTCGTTCAAGAGAGTGTGCAAGTAAATGCTGCGGTAGCTGGATTTTTTATATGACTCATCATTGGGCCTAATTTATTAGATATGACATAACATGAAGAGAGTGGGCTGCGGTCGCTACGTTAGCTGATTTTTTTATGGCTATCATTGTGATCCTATTTAACTTGAAGAGTATGGAGAAGCCGCGGTAGCTGAATTTATTTATACCTCATCACTGCTACACTAACAAACCTAAATGGAGTGGGTAGAGGGACGCTGCAGTAACTGCCATTTTTTATTATTCATCCTTGTGATCAATCCATTTATCTTAAAGAGATAAGAGAGAGAGAGGTAGACTGGGGGATACTACAGTAGCAGATTTTTTTTTGACTTATCATTCAAAGATTATTAATCTTAAAATGATTGGTTTGGAAGATGCTGCGATGGTTGGATTATTCTTATGACGCATTGTTTCGGCCCTATATGACTTGTAGTGAGTTGGTTGGAGGACGCTGCGGTAGCTAAACATTGTGTCTGATTCATCATTGCAACACTATTTTCATTGAAGAGAGTGTGCAGGCAGATCTACGCCCCATTACGCCTATATCTAACACGAAGAGAGTGGGCTGCGGTCACTACGTCGTTTTAGCGTGAAGGGGTAGGTAACAGAGAACAAAATCATTTTTGTATAGAAACTTTGACAACTCATTCTTAACTCATGGAAACTCATTTATGGGATAAAAGATAGCCTATGTGGTAATCCAGGCTATAATCTACGTATAGCAAATTTCATCGAAATAGGTTAAGATGTTACAACGTGATTGAGTAACAAACAAATAAATAAATAAACAAACATCCAAACTTTCTCATTTATAATATTAGTGTGATTTCATTAAATAATATCGGTATGTCAAAATATATTACAAATGTCAGATAATAATAGAAATAAATAATTAATAAATAAAAATTACATTTATGCAGAGCATTGGAAAAAACAATTGGTTACAGCAGATAGGTACTACTCATGCAAATAAGAAATTGAACAGCTCATGTATTCTTGCTGCGTGTATTATAAAAAAATATTTTATATAAAATTAAGGCGAGCTCAGTTTTATCCTTCCACAAGTCGTCACGAAAACTGACCAATATCCACTGCCGAGGATTTTCACCTCTATTTCGCGATAGTACCTATCACCAGTTGAAGGTCTGCGATTTTGATATAAGTTATCCACTCATTTCGCTCTCCAACTACAATTATCAAAATAAGTTTATCATTCTTAGCAAGTACTTATCAACCAACAACATGTCCTTTGCTTATCCTAATTTGTTTGAGTATGGCCCTTATCCAAACTGTTTGCCGCTAAAATTATCTATCCATCTCGTTTATCATCATCCATCCCTTTCTGTGTCACCTCGGTTGCTCTCGTGACCAGGTAACCTCTGCTTTTTGGGCCACGTTGGATTTCACAAGTAGGTAATACACTATTATAATTTACTCAATTACTGATATTTGTCTCCTTAAAAAATAATGGTTTCCTTAATGGTATAGCTGCACCCCCCTACTCTCTATCTTGAAAGTCACTCAGCGAGAGTTGGTCACTAGTAATTTGACAATTCATGAGCCCTCATGAATTTTATTTGAGAGTTCTTAAAAATAACTTTAGGCAGTTGATAATCGTTTTACTTGTAGTCACTGGGTCATATTCAAGATACAGATTACTGAGGGAGACTGTTCCAAAGTAATAATGAAAATGACAGGGATTATTTAAAATCTCGGTTTGTTTAAACGTGGTTTAATTTAAACCGTTGTTGGTGTTGTACAATATTCTCTCTTGTAGTGCGGTTAAGTGTTAAATCGACCAAACTCCGTTATATGGATGATTTGGTTTTGATAAAGATTTATCTTAAAGCCAATAATGACTTATCACACCAGTACCTACGCGGTACACTTAGCTCAACATCCTTAACGATTCCTAAACGTAAATAGCAACTATTTTTTGACGAAATTGTTTTGACAACCTCTCCTAAACACGATTAGGCATCGTCGCGCAAGTCGCCCTTAATGTATTTTGGTTTGCCTTTGTTTGTTCTTAATCTATCTTCATTGTATCTATCTATCTAATCAGCCCACACCCACCCCATTTCTGGGTATATAGGCCTCCGCATTCTTTCAGATCCTGGGCTAAACGGAGCCAATCGGGCTGGTGGTCTGCATAGTTGTCTCTAACTCTCTATCTTCCATGTGATTTATATGAGTGTCATACATTTTATTTAGTTTCTTAGGTACGTATTTATTAAACATTTTCCTGTTGGTAACTTACCATTTACACTGAATGAAATAAGTCACCAAATATAGATCATAGCGAGTCGGTTTCCATTCATCCCAACCCATCTGCTTCATTGTACCCTGACTTTTGAGAATGTGGTACGTAATTGTTTACTTTTAATCGTTTATTTGTACACTTGGTATTAATATTCGCGTCTCGATCTCGTTAATGCCTTGTAGAACATGTGCTGTTAGCTACTATGAGATCATTGTGTTCATTGGGTTTTTACTTTTTGCTTAATCTGGCAGTAAATCTTTGGATTTTACCTATGCTTACTGATTTTAAAATGTGTAAACAACTCGTTTGGAGAGTCCTATGATTGTTAGTGATATAATCTCACCTGATAATAAGCAGGTACCACTGTCTATAAAAATTACATTATCTAAGACTTGATCTAAGTATATCACATTGCATTGCTCCCATCAGCGCGGCAGCGCAGCGGTCCTCCTAAGAGATACAGGTGCGGTGAAGTCTCATGTGCCTGTAACTTCAACGGCACCCTTCAAACCAAGCATTTGAAGCTCCTCCGCCCGCTTTTATTAAGTTTCCTGATTTTGATCACTGTAACACATTGATTATACTTACAGTGATTCATAATTAAAGCACGCAGTTTATGGTTTCGCTCTGAAATATGGCCCACATATTAATCGACCGTGCTTCAGGTGTATATATATACAGGTGCTTTTCAAAACGTCTTAGCTATTTTAGCTCCGGAACCAGAGACAATTTTCCTACAACATTAAACTCTGAAATAGTTTGCTACCGAACAAATTCAAATCAATAGCTGCAAGTCAAACGATAGTTTTTGTTCTAAGTGAGCATCAAGATTTCGCTTTAATAGTCATCATCGCAACGTCTAGAACTGATGAGTGATAAATGTCTAAGAGTTCATTGTGAAATGGCTCGCCCGGGGAAGCACTACCTCCATTCTTATTTCTGCTGTCAAGCAGCATTGCTGTGTTTCGGTTTGAAGGGTATGGTTGATGGTGAAATTACAGACACATGAGGCTTTACACTTATATGCCTCAAGTTGATGGACGCAGGGCAGTTCATCGTAGGGCACATTTCTAACGTGCGTGAACTATGAGGCAAGTCTGTTATAGGTGATGGTTACCACTTAACAGCAGGTGGGCCATAAACTTGTTCCATCTCCAGGTAGAATAAGAATTATATTTAAAAAAACTGTAAAAGTGATAGAAGGCTTCCATAGCCTAGTCTACTTGTCAACTAGAAAAGCTAAAAAGGTCTAGCATATTGCTTTGCTTGTTCAGGTGTGGAATCGCCTGTTGTCGCAAGCGATACAAGTCTCGCATAGGAAAATCATCACTGGCTCTGGATTCCAAACATTTCGCGGCTGTGTTAGAAGGACGTTCACCTTTCGGTATCAATTTGTTTGATAGAGTTATATTTGCCAGTGATTAACATTCTCCAGCGTTTCGTTTACACTTGATAAAAGATTTATCACAATCTACCCGTCATTGAGATCTTAATTAGGGTCGGATAGTCACTCCGATCGATATTTAAGTGGTCGAAGCGAATTATTTCAAATAAACATTGCCAGACTTCTTTAGGATGCTACCCTCGCAAATTTTGGATACTAGGCGTTTTTAGTTCCTTCCACTAAGCTCATATTCTATCCTTTCGCTGTCTATAAAACTGTATTGGTTGTTGTTTGCTGTCTTCGTTTGTCTGACCGGCTTGAGCTTCACTTCTGGGGTTGTTGATTTGTTCTCTTACGTCACACAATATCTTAAAGTGTAATTGAGACTTGGTTCACATTACATGTTCTTTTTGTCTGCTTTGTGGTAGAGAGTTTGATTACAAACACAGTTGTAACAATTAACAAAGCAGTAGTTACATATCTAGCCGCTTACGTAGAATGTGAAAAATTCGCTTGTCACAAGGATTATGCCGAGCGCGTGTTAGATAAGATGTTTCCTATCTTGTTTCTATGGAGGCTCTGGAATGCTCCGGTTAATTAACTTGTAGTAGGTCGAAAACTTTATGATCTGGGATCTGGTTTCCGAGTTCCAACGGTGAATAATATTCCAATCTTATGCCATTTTAACGACATCGGTGGACGCCGCTTCTTGAAGGACAAACTTCGCGCGAAAACTGGATCGTCTTGAGTCATAAACTCGATGAAACTGCTTGATACTCAGTGGCGGATTTACCAGCAGGCTGAGTAGGCTTGAGCCTAGGGCGGCAAATTTGGGGACCGTTAAAAGATTTCTGTAAAGCAGTTTTCTGATGTTTTGCAGACAGAAGTCTACAAGCCATCTTTCAGATGACTTTTCCCTTTTCCTTTTCATTGAATATACAATAAAAACTTCTATAATTATATGATTGAGCTTTGATTAGCTCAAAAATATACCGTAAAACTATTTCTTACCTATACAATTTCAACGAAATTGTTGGAAAATATGGCCTATACTTGGGAAATATGTAAATCCGCCACTGTTGATACTCGAACATAGCTTTTGAAAAGCTCTTGGAATATATTCACATTTGTTTCTTTCAATACCGGTCACTAAACCATTTTCAAGATCATCCTCTAACTGTTCCTTGAGTAAATGACTAACTATGTATAAGTCACTTATAAAAGTACCTGTCTTAAAACTTTTCTGGAGTACCTATGTATATCCAAAGTTTTCTTTAAGTTCAGATATTCGATTCTGGACTTGATGTGAAAACGGAAGAATAGCAAACCTCTTCATAACACCTTAGATCCATCCTAACTTCTTTAAAATGTATGATATTTCTTAAATCTTCAATATATCTTATTATTTTACTCTTCTATAACTAGTTGTCTAATAAACGCTAGTGCGATCACGCGTCTAAGCGCACGCGCAGGTTGTATCAACACATTGTTTGTGTTCGGTATCTAATCTGTATTTGTAGCCTCCTTAGAGCGTGACCTAATTGTGAACCCAAGTGTTTTCACGCTAAGAAAAATTCTAATAGTAATCTTAGATAACCTAATTAAAAATTTACTTCTATGCAGAGCCTCTATTTTGAGTAGAGATGTTTTAATTATGACTGTATTTTATCTTTTCAAGCGACTCTAGTTCTCACTTGGATATAGAGTACCTATATTCTGTGGTACGAATTGAAATTATTATGTATTAAAAAGTGACTACCAAAAATTGAACAGTTTTTACAGTGCCTTAATTTTTTCCCCGCCTACGACAAAGCCAAAAGGAAAGGTTATGTTTTTAGAAGGCTATGCATGTATGGATGTAATTATGTATGTTTGTATTTACCTATGTTCCACTGTAGCGCCTAAACTACTCATCCGAATTTTGACGAATGAGGTGTCGATTTGGTATTCGGGTTCGGATGGCATAGGTTACATTTTTACCCGACTACGGCAAGGCCAAAAGAAAGGATTGTTTTTGGCAGTCTATGGCTGCATGTTAAAACCACTCATCCGATTTTGATGAATGAGGTTTCAATCGATTCGTTATTATGTGACATAGGCTACTATTGACATAGAATAGAATAGAATAATTCTTTATTGTACACCAGGAATACTTAAAAAAAAACTAATTTAAGCTAAATAAAGTACAATGGGCGGCCTTATCGCTGAAAGCGATTTCTTCCAGGCAACCTTTGGACCTTTCGACATACGAGGCATGCCTTTTAAGTTTTGTCGTTTGAAGAAAAAAACACAACTAGAACCTTATAGTACTTTTTATTGTTTTTCAAAGTATTCACCGCGTAGCTTAATACACTTTTCCATTCGCTCAAACCAGTTATTATAACATTTATTCCACTCTAAAGTGGGGGTGTTCAAAATGGCTGACTTGAAAGCGTCGACTGCTTCACCGGACTGGAACCTTTGACCACGAAGACTTTTCTTAATTTTAGGAAATGTAAAGAAATCGTTAGGGCTTAGGTCAGGACTGTATGGAGGATGGTCAAGAATTTCTACTTTTTCCTGCTTCAAATACTCAATCGTTTGACGAGCGCTGTGTGAGCTTGCGTTGTCGTGGTGCAGGATGATGCGTCGCTTTGAGTTAGATTTTCGAAGTTCGGCGATGACTTGTGGTAAACAAACTGTAGTATACCACTCTGCGTTAACCGTTCTACGATCTTCAAGTGCAATAGTCGCAACATGGCCGGTTTTTCCAACGAACGTGGCCACCATCTTCTTTGAAGTGCTTCGAGAACGAACAACTTTAGTCGGCTTTGGCTCGTCTTGAAAGACCCAGATTGTAGATTGTTGTTTGGTATCAGGATCGTAGGCATAGATCCAAGATTCGTCACCACTTATGATGTCGTAGACGTGATTTGACTCCCCTCGGTTGAACCTTTGCAGAGTTTTCTTACACCATCTGACGCGGGCCGCCTTGTGATCGTCGGAAAGCAGATGCGGTATCCAA
The DNA here is from genome assembly GCA_963924445.1 of Philereme transversata. Lineage (NCBI taxonomy): Eukaryota > Metazoa > Arthropoda > Insecta > Lepidoptera > Geometridae > Philereme > Philereme transversata. The sequence goes on from OZ004340.1 coordinate 19,480,818, forward strand.
CGGCAAACTAGCTTTCTCACACCAAGCGCTTCATGCAAGATCTTCTGAATGGTTGTCCCTGAGATGCCTAATAGAGCCTCTATCTCTCGATACGTCACATGACGATCTTCGAGAATTAGTTGTCTCACAGCAATGATGTTATCTTCAGTGAAGGCGGATTTTGGGCGTCCTTCGCGAAATCTGTCACTAACACTAGTATGTCCACGCTGGAATTCTAAATACCAGCGTTCGACAGTCCGCAGACATGGGGCTACATCACTGAACACAGATGTTAGCTCTTCTAAACACTGAAGCCGTGTCAGGCCTCTTCTAAAGTTGTAGAAAATTATTGCACGAACATTTTCCTTAGAAAGATTCATTTTCGTACGTGACCTGACAGATTCAAATCGAAACTGTGACTAAACAATAGCATTAATCCTAATACTTTCAACTGTTTTGAGATTCAAAATGTAAACACATTCGAATATAGAACAGTTCCAAATTCAAAATTGCCGGAAAATATGGAAACGACAGAACTTAAAAGGCATGCCTCGTAGGTATTACGTAGCCGGGTTTCAGTTTTTAAACTTGAATTAATTATATTGGCTTGTTTATAATAGATACATTTTTCGACCAATACACATTTAAGAGTTTGTCTTAGGTCCAACAAAACAAACATTTATTTGACTCTGTGGACGAAAGGCAAACTAAGGCGCGACCAATACAAAAGTGGAACTAAATCTAAACGTAGCTGTTCAAAGTGTTCAATAAATACATCATGCTGATTGTTTATGGTCCATAACTTATTCATACTCTGAATACCATTGATCAAATTGTCAATCAACAATAAAAACTAGTTAAAGGTAGACAAAGCCTCAATGATGCAACTGACAACAAGCCTTTTCCAAAAACAACGTGACACCAAAACGGATCGTCCCACGCACCCCATGTATAGTCAAGTGAAGCATTTGAGACCACTAAAATGGAAGCCGGCATCATAGAACTCGATCAATCTCGTGCCACGCTAATTGCTGGTTTAAATGGGAATCGTAAACTCAATAAAGAAATAAATCTGTCGCGGACTTGTGGTGTAATAGTGTTTTACTTGTGGCCTCGTTCTTGACGCCACTTACTTCAGTACCTAATAGAGATGTAGAATTATTTTAACCCCTAGAAGCGATTCGTTATGTTATAAGTAGTGATCGGATATTCGGATGCATATTTACCTAAAGTTTATTTTTGGCTAACAAATTATGGAAGCGGCTTCGTAGAATATTTTTATTAATAATAAAATCACGGGAACCCGGGGTTGGATGCTTATTAATTTTACGTTAAATATTAAGCAGGTATAACCGGCAAGACACAGAAATCAATCGCCGCATTGAAAACGCTTGGAGGAGCTACTGGTCCATGAAGCAGCTTTTGAAGGGTTCCCTTCCACTGACACTGAAGCGAAAACTCATCGACATGTGTATCCTGCCCATATTGACCTACGGAGCTCAGACATGGCCCTTGACAGAAGCACAAAAGTCCCAACTCAAGATTTGCCAGAGAGCGATAGAGAGAAGCATCCTTGGTGTGAAGCGAATCGATCGAGTCAGAAATACCGACCTACGAGCCAAAACCGGCATAGCCGATGTAGGCATTAATACCGCCTGCTTAAAATGGGATTGGGCAGGCCATGTGGTTCGAATGCATCCAGAACGATGGGCGAATCTAGTCACCCAGTGGATACCGAACGGACGACGCAGCCGTGGTAGGCCCAGAAAAAGATGGAGAGACGACCTGGATGCATCCAAACCAGATCGGTCAGATTTGGCTGTGGACCGTGATGGATGGAGGGGAGATGAGGAGACCTTTGCCCAGCAGTGGGACAATATAGATTAGTAAAAAAAAAATTAAGCAGGTAGAATTTGCCATCACACTCGCACACTTACATAATGCTGAGGTCTAATAGGCCCGACCTGACACTTGTTACAAGGTTGTTTTCGCTTCTTCAAAAATTATTGACAGTAAAAGTAGGGAAAAACAACCATAATATTACGTTGTAACAAGGCATTATGTGTATGTACCTACCTAATATACCTATGTGCCAAAGTGTGCGTTTTTTCATAGAATGTGAATTTCTTTTGACTATATGAGGGATGAATGACATATCATAAAAACCTATGCAGCTTTAGAAGATGTCTAGGTTAAAAAGATAAATAAAAAAAAAATAACACATAATAAATTGGTTGATCCCGGAATCACGTGATTTTTTCGATAAAAAAGTGCTTTCCATGCTAGCCAACTTTTAACTTTAGGTAAATATGCGTCCGTTTATCCGATCTCTAGTTATAAGTCATAAGTTTAAAGCTTTTGTTGGTATGTGTAGCAAATCCGGGCCTATTTTTTTTTAAAGTTGATGTTTCGACGTACTAAAACGGGAGCATTTTTTGTAAAAATTTACTTGTCATTCTAGTTATTTAATATCCGAACAAATTTTTAGACTGAGCTTACTTCCATAGAGATAGTTGTTAGGAAAGTTGGCGCAAAAGTGATGCAAATAAACTATCTAACCCCAGATTTATTAGGAATTAAGGATTCAATATGTAAATCTACAAAAGCTGTTTATGAGACAACAAGTCTCTGTATATAAATATTATGTATATTGTATTACATACAGGGTGTGGTGTAATGAGTGGATAATAGGGTACCTGCGGGTAGGGGCCATTGTGGCGGTTCAGAAAAATATTTGTTACGCTCAATAAAAGTGCCTCGGGTTTCGAGATATTCGACATTTTCGAAATTTAAGAAATATTTCACCCTTCGTCACTATTTTTGGCGCCAAGACCGCAAATGAATTTTTTTTTTTCTATCTGTTTTTTGGATAGTATTCTTGGATAGATGTGCTATCGAATGAAAACTATTATTTTTATAACACAAGCACAGTTATGTTTTTAAAATAAGATTTCACTAATATTTTACTTGCTTTCGTTTGTTTTCCTGACCTTTACCCTTCTGTGGTGTAAAAAAAATGTATGGTCACTTGAATGCCAAATTTTAAAAAAATTAGCCTATTTCATCGAGATTCCGAAATGGTATATTACATATCATTGTCACAACTTGATTCAAAATTAATTCCTACCAAACTTATCAAGGCGTAATTTAAAGAAATATTTTTAACTATTATTAGCAATAATTGTCTACTGTTCGCAGAACTACTAGTAATTCTTGGAACAGATTGGTTCCCGGCCCAGCGGCAATCGACACTATGTCTATCTTGTTCTTTCATGCTATGAGTGAAAGAGAACTATCGTTTCGCGTAACGCATTTTTATGATTTTCGAGTCAGTGTGCTATCATACTACTCCCGTACAACAACGTGTTATCCTGTTTTGGATTGATACTCGTCGATTTTGTGCAGTGATTTCGGACTTTGTTTTGCCTAGCGATTTGGACGTCTTAATTTTGTGAACCTAACGATTTTGTGTTGTGATCTCGGACTTGATTTGCTTTGTAACTTGGATTTTTTGGTATTGCATATTGATTGCAATGCCTCAGCTATACACTGCGTCTGAATATGCGCAAATGCATTTAATCTACGGCGAGTGTGGTGGTAACGCCAATCGAGCAGCAGCACTGTATCGGGAAAGATTTCCCAATGCACGCCATCCCGATTATCGTGTGTTTATTCGCGTACACAATGCTTACATGGAAGGTCGAATTCCTGGAAGTGGCATCGGTGGCACGAGTTCTGGGAGACCACAAGTACATAATGAAGAGGACGTACTTGATGAAATTGCTGCTGATCCGACCACATCTGTGCGCGTAATAGCCTCTAATACTGGCATGTCAGCAAGAACAGTGCACCGAATTTTAAAAAGAGAAAAATTACATCCTTTTCACTACCAGCGCGTGCAATGTTTGCAGCCAAGTGATTACCCTGCACGAGTTGCATTTTGCCAAACAATGCTGAGAAAAATGAACGCTGATCCCGATTTCTTCGATAAAATTTTGTGGAGCGACGAATCCACGTGAAAAAAGATGGGTATTTTAATATGCACAATCTGCACAGTTGGCAGCGTACAAACCCTCATTTGGCCAGAGAAGACAGGTCCCAGTACAAGTTCAAAATTAATTTATGGACTGGAATTCTAAATGGCAAAATCATCGGACCATTCGAATTGTCTGGAACATTGACTGCAGAAACGTATTTACATTTTTTACGGCACGAACTTCCACTTTTATTAGAAGATGTTTCATTAGAAGATAGAAGAAGAATGTGGCTGCAGCACGATGGTTGCCCCGCTCATTACGCCCGAAATGTTCGACAATACCTCGATGAAACATATCGTCGACGATGGATCGGTCGTTTGGGGACAATTTTGTGGCCACCTCGTTCACCAGACCTCAACCCATTGGACTTTTTTTACTGGGGATGCCTTAAAAAAAAGGTTTATAAAGACCCAATCAATACAGTGGACCAGCTACGGGAGCGTGTGCGATTAGCTGCTCAGAAAATCACAGAGCAAAGAATTGCGAACAGGATTAAAAGATCTTTTATTAAAAGGTGCAGAGCATGCATCAGAGCACGTGGTGGCCTTTTCGAACACCTTTTGTAATAGTAAATTTAATAAATGAAATGCATTTAAAATTTATTGTTTCGTTTTATTTCATTACCGAATTTTAAACTAACGTTTTTAGGTGATTTTAAGTAATGAAGTAAATTTTAGTACTATTTGTAATTTTATAATAATTAGCTCTACCCATTTTAATAGGAATTACTTTTGAATCAACTTGTGGAAATACCATGTAATATACCATTTCGGAATCTCGATGAAATAGGCTAATTTTTTTAAAATTTGGCATTCAAGTGACCATAAATTTTTTTTACATCACAGAAGGGTAAAGGTCAGGAAAACAAACGAAAGCAAGTAAAATTTGAGTGAAATCTTATTTTAAAAACATAACTGTGCTTGTGTTATAAAAATAATAGTTTCCATTCGATAGCACATCTATCCAAGAATACTATCCAAAAAATAGATAGAAAAAAAATTTCACTTGCAGTCTTGGCGCCAAAAATAGTGACGAAGGGTGAAATATTTCTTAAATTTCGAAAATGTCGAATATCTCGAAAACCGAGGCACTTTTACTGAGCATAACAAATATTTTTCTGAACCGCCACAATGGCCCCTACCCGCAGGTACCCTATTATCCACTCATTACGCCACACCCTGTATATGTAATATTATGTATAAAAATATAAAATGTAAATAACGTGACGCCTTTACCCACTCAATAAAAGCAACGTAGGGTTCATTTGCAAAGAATAGAGATTTGTATAATTTGATGACACAACGAAGGATACGGTCCCGGAATAATACCCTATTTATGCACATGACTTCATCAAGTGTAGCAAAATAATCTTACGAACTTTGCAGCGTCCTAAAGCCATTGAATGAATTTGTTTAATTTTTTTGTACTCATTGTTATATTCATTGTTTGTGTTCATAAATTGTTTAATAATTACTTGATACTAGTTTCCAGAGCACTGTGTTCGACATTTGAAGTTTTTTTAGCTTATGTTTAGCATTCGCCTCTCCTACATATAAAACTTTAAATATGTCAAATCTCACACTATTCCGTGAGCGCAATAAAGGAGTATAAAGTTTTCTCTTCACGTATTAATATATAGATAGATAATTGTTGATTGTATACTAAAATTAAATTCATTGCGCGAGGATTCCATACGATTTCATCGACAGCTCTCTTGGAGAGAGATGCACGTCACGATTTTTTATCGTCTTGGAAAATAAAATGGCTAGGATTATAGCGTTCACTGCCTTCTCATTTCTCTACTTCTCTTAAAACTCTTTAGTCTTTCTTGTACACGAATTGATTACCTATAGACAAGAAAAGGACTTGTATAAATCTGACCTTAAACTTAACAAGAGTTTTCTTCCAGCAAACCTTTGAGGCTAGATATAACTGGTTATAAAATCATCCTACACATTACCTTTTTGATGGATATAGACGGCCGTCGGTCTCTAAACTTGGTAAAAGACCCGTTAAATCCAGTCCAACCAAAGGTTGTCTGGAAGAGATAGCTTTTGCAGATAAGACCGTTATTTGTATTTCCGCATGTCTAATTATAAGTTTTTCATATTATTTGTTAATTTAAGTGTGGTGTACATTAAAACGATTTCTATCTTCTTAGTTTCGAATTAAGCATGCGAGTGAGAAGGCAGAAGGTAATTAAATCAATAAAGCTCAAAGACAATAATGCAAGACTATAGATAGAAGGCACAGATAATCAAAATAGTGTCGGCACGGGCGCGGGCCACCGCCGCACCAGCCACAATTTATATGTTTATGTAAATGTACTCATTTAATTATCAGTGGGGAGCCCCTAGTGAAATAGCTATGGTGTGCCTATGGCCTATTCGTCGGTGCGTATGCCGTGTACCCATATCTTAGAGTAACGACCTAATTTATTTGTGTATCGATGGGTATAACAACAACTTTGAAAATATGTAGTATTTTATTTAAGACAATGTCCATACAATAGAAGGTTCTTAGGTAATAAATACAATTTAAGCTTATGTCAGAATAAATATACAAAATAATAAAAATTAAATGAAATTCGCGTGAAATACACGAAAATCTTCGTCGATGATATAACTTTATTTTTATCATAAACTTGCTTCCACCAGCGGCTTCGCACGCGTTGTTTGTCAACAAAAAAAGCCTATGTTTGAATCCAGGTCATAATTTATCAACACAACGAATTTTATCGAAATCTGTTCAGCTATTACGATGTGAATGAGTAACAAACAAATAAAGAAACATCCAAACTTTCGCATTTATAATATTATAATTAATGTGAAGTGTGATATATCTTCGTTTGAACACAATCTCACGATGCAAGCGTTGATGTGGTCGAAGATGGAGTACGAAAATCTAGAAGACACATATTGGTCGGTATTTTAGTCTTCGGGAAAAACAGAACCCGGTAAACTGTTCCATACCTGCTGTTAGCTGTACGCATTATGGCCGTAGAACCAAAACGGTGAACGCGAATGGGTGGTATATTAGTGGTTGGCCCCGAACTGACATCTTGCGAGTCTTCGATTAAAACAAAAAAATATTATTGGTAATCTTTGATTATCAAAATAGTGCCACTAAATAAACAACCAACTTACTTGACCTACAGTTTCATTCAAATTACAGATAACGGGAGTTCATGTTATGTGGTTTTATTTTTTTGACGTATAAATTGCAGTTGTTCTGGATTTCAGACTTTTGCCTATATTTGTGTAGTGACAGAAATATAGGCAACAGTCAAAAGCTACACGCATACCAAATTACAGCACTATGGGTCACTGGTGTACTCTGTAAATTATGTCAAAGGTCAGTTTTTATTATGGCTAATAATAACTAAAAACTATAAAGACTTTACTAAAAATAAAAACGGAGTCTAAATGTACTAATGAAGACCATTCATTTGATGTCCCACTTAACCTAATAGTCTCATTTTCAATTTTTTTTACCCCTCTTGGACCCAATATCTTAACCGATTCATTGCGGATGGCACGGCAGCCGTGTCATCATTTTCTTTTGCGTGTGGCGTTAGGCACGTGAGCCGTGCCATTTTGAAATCGATGGTAATTCCTTCAAATTAAGTTTTAGGGAGATCTACCCCAGAACAAAACTTTTTTATTTTTAACGTTAATCAAGCTTGTAGCATTCGTTTCTGGATATTGTATTGTTTTTTAAAAAATAGGGGTCACCAACCTTTTTGAAAATTTTAATGATGATGATGATTTTTGTATAATAATATAATTGAAATAAATAATATTAAAAAATCGCTTATTTTTGTATCAGAAATGTGAACGATTTGAGAGAACATTTTTTTAACATTTTAGGAGAATCTTAGCGCAAAAGACAATTACCGCTACCGAAATAGGATGTCAGAAACTAATCAGAATATTGGAATATCGGAACCAGTGGTATATTGTCGCCACATGATGTACACGTCCAAAGTCCTTTGGACTATTTCGTTTTATTTTTGAATACCCAATTCATGAATTTAATATTGGATTGTACAAATAAGTACGGCAACAGACTGAAAGCAGCAGCGACTACTTCTCGAGCTCGATTTAGACAATGGACCGATGTAAGTGTCACCGAATTTAAAACATTTCTAGGCATACTGTTGCTGATGGGAACAATAAAACTCAATAGAATGGTAGATTATTGGTCCACTCATTATCTGTTCCGCTTAAGTCCACATATATTTATGTCGAGGGACAGGTTTTTTTTAATTTTAAGAGCCTTAAATGTTCAGAATAATGAAAGACCAGAGAGTATATTTAAAATTAAATCTTTAATTGATTTATTCAACGACACGGTTAATTCAGTATATTATCCATTAAGAGAGCTAACAATCGATGAGTCTCTTATTCTGTGGAAAGGAAGACTTTTCTTCCGTCAATACAATAAAGGAAAAACACATAAATACGGAATTAAATTATACATTTTAGCCGATGCCAACGGAATTATTTTAAATATTCACGTGTACGCAGGCTCCCAGGATGTGCAAGTCGGCGGTAGAAATCATATTAAAAAAGTGGTTCATTTGCTTATGCAAAAGTATATTGAAAAAGGCCATTCCTTGTATGTAGATAATTTTTATACCAGCGTGGGTTTAACTGAGGAGCTATTATGTAAACACACATACGTTGGCCAAAACTAACTGGCCAAAATATTTACATCCATGTATATCCAATACAGTTGGAACATGACGCTCATCATCCTTAGTTTTTTCTATGCACTTTGAACTGTCCACCATATTATTTTCTAAACACGTTGATCTGTCAACCATCTGTTTTTTTATGCACGTTGAAGTATCCTCATGTATAGATTTCAAGTGTTCTGAGTTTTCCCAGTGTTGTGAATATGTTTGCGAATTTTGCTCTAATATTTGGTCATCGTCGTCGCGTTGAGTTTCAATTTCTGTCTCGGGAATATATTTTCTTTTACGCCGTAATTCTTAAACAATAAATAGGCAATAATTTACTTTAAAATACTTGAAATTTCTTATCAGGAAAACCAAAACAATAATTTTAGAACTAATGTAAGTAGAAAAGGTTTATCACACCTGTATTAAAAAAGCCACTTACCATCCATTTCCAAAAATACACTTATTTTTACACTTTTTATCACTTGAAACTACGTTCCTGACCGTTCACGTTAGATTTCGAATGTAAACTAAAAGTTTAACGCTTAGAACCACGTAAAAATGGTAAAAAACACTGTTTTCTTTTCCGCATGGCTGAAGACACAGGAGCCATGTCATTTAATCGTATGGCGCTTGGCACGGCAGCCGTGTCACGGTAATTTTGTTCAACGCTACAGTTAGAAGTTTGCAAAATTAGACATCGCAACGAATCGGTTAACAACCCCCAACATGTTTAGCTCATTTAGTCACACCATTGTACATGTATCAAATTTCACGATAATTGGATCAACGCTTCGAAAGTTATCCTCGGACAAACAAACATACATACATACAACGCCGATTTGCCCAAGTCGATTTAGAGATCTCGCGTCGCTCGACAAATTAACTAGGTATGGAATTGAATTAACTAGGTCCTTTGATGGAACTGTTTTTTAAGTGGACAGTGTTAGTTCATCATCATCGTCGGCACGGCACTCGAAACAACATGTTTCTCCTTGCATATCGCTATCGGCCGTCATCTTAGTCTTTTTTGATACTCTACTTTCTCACGTACTTCAATCTTTTATTTCTCCTTACTTCTATATTCCTCCACATTCATTCTTCTTTTCTATTCTGATGACTTTCTTCCATACGTAGAATAAGACAACAAACGACTTGGCAGCTGCTCCATTCTGTATTACTAACTCTTTTTGAATGTATGTAGTATATCGGAATGCGTATGTTTTCATCTGGTTAGTGAGTGGTTTATATTCGTGTGTATACTCTATCTAACCTAATAACGTACAATCTGTTGCTCGCTTTTTTTAGTGGGGATGTTTGTTTGCTAAAAGAAATTGTTTTGTAGCGTCTTATTAAAATGCACCAATCGAACTTTCGACTAATTCGGAAGTTGTTTGTTCAAATCCCGCACTAATGGAATTATCTACTTGAAGATATTATGTGCGCAGTGCATTGTGCTTCTTAAAATCATGCCGGATTTCATTAGTTTAAATATAATTTTTAAAACTTTAAATATATTAAAAAAAATGAGGACATAGATAATGCCATCGGTTAGTATTTTAATAAGCGGCGACGATGAGCTTCAAGTTGAAACCTGTCACGATAATGCTAACAATATGCAAAAAAAATTTTTTTTTTAATACTATGGAAATGGAACAAGCCTATGGCCCACCTGATGTTAAGTGGTAACCATCGCCTATAAAAAAGTTTGCCTCGTAGGTCACGCTCCTTAGAAATGTGCCCTACGATGCACTTGTGCACAAAGTGTATCTACTTGTACTTGCCTTTGACAACCCCCTGTGGGATATATCAGATCATGGATCTGCGTACTAAGTAAGAGATCCTATCAATCTATCATTATCATGGGATTAATATGGTCGCTCATTTAGTTAAAATACCATCGATATAATATTGTGGACAAACATGAATTCACAGTTAATTAATAATCGTTTACGTAAAAAAGTAGGAGGGTGCCTAAGACTGGAAGATCGCTACGATGATGAGCAAAAGAAGCTCATCAAGCAAACAATACTAATTGTAACGGAAACACGACACATACACCGCGTGCAGTATGCGAAGCCGAAGAGAATCACTCTAAACCGCTTTTCAAATACAAATGAGCTTTACTCCATTTAATGTAGGTTCAAATTTCAATATACCGTCATCATAGTCTCATGGCTGGTTGCTGCTAGATAAAGACTGTCCCAATAAGCTACACCTCAGAAGTTAGCAATTTAACCTCTAGTGTGAGAAGTTCGGTTGTTAGTCCGGTTGACCGAACTATTGATACTTTTCGGTGTCAATAGTACCTACGGTTGGTATAAAAAAAAAAACGTGCGTGTGTACTTATGTACGCATGTAAGAAGTTATACTTCTTTGGCGTAACAGAACAAAAATTGCTAAATATTTCATCCCGTATCCCATAACTCTTTGTTTGTAGCATTATTCATCATGTCGCTTTTTGGCTGTCGTTGTGCGTGCGCATGAGACAGTTATTATGTGACTTCATCATGTCGCTTTTTGCTGTTGGTGTGCGCGCGCTTATGACAGTTATTATCTAACTTCATCATGTCGCTTTTTGGCTGTCGGTGTGCGCGCGCATGAGACAGTTATTATTAGCTAACTTTATCTTGTCGCTGTTTGGCTGTCGGTGTGCGCATCGTAAAAATTTTACTCTCATAATTTTTTCCAAACGCGCCAAAAGAAGTATAACTTCAAAAAAATCTAAAGGCTTATTTTTATCCAATGTGTCTTATATAATTTTGTTTTTACATTACGAACAAACTAATGCTACTAAAGGGTATTGATAATTCGACGCCATGTACCAACCGGACTATTGACACCAAAAAGTATCAATAGTTCGGTCAACCGGACTAACAACCGAACTATTAACACTATAGGCAACTTAAATGTCTACCGGTACTTAACGTTCGATTTTGTCGTGTCTTTAGTTTCATCAAACTCAATCGTTAATCTTTTAGACCATTTTTCGTTAGTCAAGAACATAAGTTAAAAAAAACATTGTCCTACATATAAACTTCTATTTCATCGAACATTCCCTTTTTCGTCGATATTTTAATTATGTCATCTTTTCAATGCCCTTAAAGTCCATGGGTTTCGAACCCGCGACCGATCAGCCTCCCACCACACCGTGCGCTCAATCTAGTGTAACATCTGTACGCACTATGCCCCAGCGGCAAAGCTCGCGTTTTCTTTTCAGCCCAGTCAGTCCTCTACGGCTGTGCGTAGAGTCCGGTCACTGGTAGTCTACCAGCCAGTCCTCAGTAGTCAGTCGGTGTCAGACTAGAGTGGTACTGTCGATCGCGCTAGCTCCCTTCAGAGAGCGCAGCACAGAATCCAGTGGCATGGTAATAATTGTGAATTTTAAAGGATAAACGACAACATTGGATATCGGTCGATTTTGGTATCGTATTTTAATTTTTTTTCAGTATGTGATTTTTCTAACTTTTGATAAAGTTAGTTTTGTTTATAAAATTTAAACAATCGTGGGTTTATTAACATAATCAAGAAGTAATATTTTTGTAGAAATTATACTAAAAAATTAGTAGAACGCAAACAGAAATCCGATAAGCTTTTAATTCAACATCAAACTACACCAATTGTATTCTATCCTCAGATGAATGATCGATTCATTAAGCATCATCATCAACACAAGTTTATTAGACTAAGAGTACCACCGATCTTCTGTCATCCACTTCCTGCCAGTGGTACAAGTTTTGCACTGGTTATTTTATCCACAAAAAGTTGATATACAATAGGGCCAGGGTTAAACATTGGCCAGTCCCTTATCACAGGAGGAACTGAAGGCTGATTTTGCGCAATCGAGTATCACGTCCGTGGCTAAATTCACGCGTGTGGGAATCCTCACGTCTCCTTTATTATAATGTATACTGCTGTAGTACTTGTTGTATTCATAGTTCTACCACTTCGGGACTCTTATAAAATAAAATATGCTGGACATTCCACACAGCGCCATCTAGCCCCAAACTAAGCAAAGCTTAAACCACGGGAACCTAGCTAGTAAAATACTTAATTATTTTTTGTAAAAACGTATTTACAAAGTATAGAGAAACAACCAGACCCGGAACACATATTTGTGGATCATGCAAACATTTGTTCCGTGATGAGAATCGAACTCGCCACCTCCTGTGTCTCAGCCGGCTATTCGCCCATTTTGCTACGGAGGTTATCTTTTACTCTTTATAGTCTGAACCGAAATGAGTAAAACAATGCTTATAATTATTTCAGCGTATATTCAATTGCCTGTCCGTCTGTCACAAGTGATTTATAAACAGATTTTTTTATAATTTCCTTGAGAAAATTATTTGTATACATTTTGTACTGTACATCCGAAACGGATAAACTTTACAAAGCATTCTCCAATATATTTAAAATCTTTATTGTAATGTATCTTAAACAATAAAAAAAATTCTGGTTTTGATCATATAATTGTCTAGAACGAGCAAAATAAATTACATAATACATATGGTAACTCCAAAAATGTAGACAAAAAGTCTACAAAAAAAACCATTAAAACTTAAAATCTACCTACAAAATTGTCGAAAGCCCTCTCTTCTACTAGCTACTAAGAAATCCCAACCATACATCTTCAATAATCAAGATTTCGTTCTGCTCTAAACCTGTTGCAAAAAAGTCCACATGTGCGTGCAATTTTTTCTATGACCATAATTTTCTGTAATGTTATAATGATGCTATCCAACCACAACCCTTTTACATTTTTCCTATACAGCATAATAAAATTGATCCAAGGGACGTAAATATTTTAATGCTATAGCCGTGCCCTACTTACGAGAATAATGGTTCTTACCTAATGGGTAATTTCAGAATTGAGTAATTTCATTACTCAATTTAAGGTATACCAAAATACATATTTCTCAACCGCATTAAATCATTCATTGACACAACTGCTTTTATAGATGATGGTGTAGGCATTCAAATAAAGTATTCTTTTAACACGCCAAGTTAAAATAGTACATTCAGATACATTCTAATTCTAGAGCGGGAGGAGTAAGGCCTGCACTGGTGTCCCACAGGGGTGTGTTGCGCTTTACTCCCTTCTAACTTAGTCTTAATACTCGCATTTTTCTAATAAATAATTTTAATATGTAAAATTTGGGCATTGTTTGAACTTGGCTCTGATTGTCCCATACTGAGATATCTTTACGGATCTACTAGCTGAGTAGCATTATCTATAAATTCGTGAACTTATTACTTTATTTCTAAAAAACAAGCCGTGATAAATTAAAAAAAAATTAGCTATCCATTGATTAGAAAACTCGATTGTATTACTTTTTTACAAAGTTAGCAGATATTAGAAAATCAGGCGTGAATAATAAGTCTAGTAAATAAAGTTGTAGCATTACTTCAGAAATGCAGTGCCGCGTAAGCTGGACAGGTTTATGCGTTTATTGATCAATTTATTATGGCTAACGATCCTTGTTCTTGAGTACTTACGACGTACGGTCGAGGCGGCGGGATCAAGTACCGGAACACTATGATTAATTCCTTCTCTAAGGGCACCGTTATTCACTAAAAGATTATAATACACTACAATGTGTTTTGGGTATCGATATATTCAAAATTATAATGTTATGCTTGCCTGCTCATTCTTGGCTCTAGTTTTTCTTGTAGATGTCGAAGGTTTGATAAGTCGCTCGCCTTAGCAGGTATTTTTTTAATGATAAAACTGTTTGTTCAGAGAAATCTTCATTATGAGAATGTCAATGTGCTACAATTCTGCATGATTCCAACTGTAAGCGACTTTGAATAAGTAGGTATCTTGTTTGTGTTATATTAATGCCAATGTTTTTGGTACTGTTCGAAAGCTTACTGCAATAAATTATGTGTCTATGGATTTTGATTTTGGTACGTAACAATTTCAGCAATAGAAATTATCATTGTCTCAGTCAGAAGAATTATAGAGTGGTCGACATTGGCCCCTGCACCTTTGCATCGCAAACTAATTCTCTATTGTACTGCAGTTTATTGGCAGTCGTTATGAGTAACAACCGGTCGTTAAGTGTCACTACAAACACAATTGTCACCAACTATAAACTTTTAGGAGCTTGAGATTACGGGGCCCCTGGTAGTTACTTCTTCATAGGATTTAATAGCTATTATACAGTTACATACACATAAGCGTGTTCTCGGTAAGGGTAGTCATCTAGTATCATTCAGTTTTTCACTAGATATGAACCTGAGCTCGTTTATCTCTGTGATTTAGTTCGAATACTCTTTGTACTTTCGCATTCTTACGTTTTGCACATTGTTCGGTCAATCTTCTTTCTTCTTTACATCTTCATAGGTTTGAATGGCTCCAACCCAAATATTAATATTAAAAACATTGTTTGTGTTTTGTCTGCACAGATGTTTTTCCGTCTGCGTCTGTTGCTGACACAGTTACTGCATGTGTCGTGTAAGTCATTTTGTGTCTTTTGTTCCTTCATCGTATTAATTAAATGTTTAAGTTTTTAATGTTGCATTCGCGCAGTCTGTTGACTCAGGATTTTGCAAGATCTGTTCCTTTCCTATCCGTCCATAAAGAAATCTTGGTTGTTGAAGCACGTTTTCTGAATCTCCTCTCTGGTTCCTTTCATAGTCAAAAATTTTACTGAATATCGTGATAATTCAGTTTCATTGTGTTGTCAAGAGAACAATTACATTACATATTTACGGACAAATATTTACTGGAGTAAGATAAAATGTTTGGATGTGATGTTTGTCGCGTCTTGATTTCTTAATAGAAATTCAAATTCTAACATTTGTGTAGTGATAACATAATTTTCACATTATTATTTCGCAATATTCTTATCATTACAATCTGCAACCTAAATAAACTTTACTTTCAAAGAATTAAATACATATACTAGTCAAGTAAATATATTAAAATGTCTAAAAATAGATTAACTTTTAATGGAGTCTCTACATTTTTATGATGTTTTGATGGGATCCTTTTAATGTTTGGATTATTCTCAGATGCAGTCACGTTGACCTATTTGTACCAACGGCATACTCTTTGATTTATTTACAACTTTGCTCTCTTTTACAAAATGCTGTTACCTAACAAGAAAGTTAATGTTTGCTTGTAATGATGACTGATAGTTTCATCAAAGCTGTAAATAAGTAGGTATAGTTATGCATTCTGTAATCAGCACATGACCTAGTTCTATACTTACGATTAAAATTATCCCTTTACTGTGGTGGTTTTTTTTTACGTAAGTTCAATTGTTATAATTTAATTATATAACGTGTATTTTTTATAGTTTACCACCTCTGTGGTGCAGTGGGCGAATAGCCGGCAGTGACGCAGAAGGTTGCGGGTTCAATACCCGCTGCGGGACAAATGTTTGTATGGTCAACAGATATTTGTACCGGATTCGGGTATTTTTATATATATGTATTATAATTAGTATATATATTAAAAAAAGTTTATAAGTATTCTATCAGTTATCTTGTTCCCATAGTACAAGCTCTGCTTAGTTTGGGGCTAGATAGCGCTGTCTGAAATGTCCAGCATTGTGGTTGTTATTGTTGTGATTCATTAAACTTGGATTTGTTAAAGTTTAATATTTTCTGAGAACGGCTCTGGTTTACTGTTAGGTTTATTTATTTTTAGTATATGTATTCTTACGGACCAGTATTTTACGGAAATTTCCAATCTTATCTAAAATACGTAGATTTTCAGACTTTCAGTTTAAGAAATTCATTTATACGCGTTGGTTGGTACCGTAAATTATTTGCCTTGTTCTCTGGTGGTGATTTACAGCACCTTTCAAATCTAGATTAGCATAAGCAAACACTTGAGCATCTAAGCGAGTGCATCGATCTAAGTGGTTCTTTGATCATAGTGAAATGCAAACCGCTTCCTGGTGGATGAATGCCCTCCTTATGTCAGGATAGGCTGATGGTTATGAAATGATATCGCACGTAACATGCTGAAAACATTGATAGGTAGCCCTACTTAGGTAGGACTCGATACATTTCCTTGGTCTACTCTTTGTTCTTCTTAGAGTGCGCTCCACATTATATTAGACTAAAATAATGCTGAATTGGGTGAAGCGCGTTTTATGACGTTCCTAAGAATGATGATGACGGGTTGATAATGTTTCTAATTTTGTATAATATCAACCAGAACATCGTCTCATCGAACTAATTCATAATGATAATGAATCGTACTTAGTTTTAAAATCGATAGCTGGTGAACTCAATTCAGACGAATCCGTAGAAATAAAATCCGTGTCGGAAGCAGTTCACATTTACACGATAGCAGCACTCTAAGTCTAACCTATTACTGTGCTGAAGTTGGTTACACGCGTTTTGATTTCCGGTTTCATGTTTTTTATTGTATTTGGAAAATGTGATCTTTAAATATAATAGATTTTTTCATGCAGGTTCTTTTTAAAAAGGTGAGTTTAATACTTGTGATCAAATAATAAAAATAATATGATAAATGTTAAGAATGGGTCTAACTAAAAAAACACTCATAAATAACGTATTTTCTAAAGGAATGGCCTTGACCTACATTCATGAAGATTTTATAAAATATTGGGTCATTTCGTCATTCGCGTACCTATATTTGAGAGCGTGAATAGATAACGCCATATGAAGTTTATCCGAAAATATATGACCCGTGGCATCCGCCACACACTCGCAAATCTGCTCTTATCTCTTGTTTATTGTAAAATAGACCGAGTTGTAGGGACATATGTATCCCGCTAGAGAACTTATATAACGTGCCTTTTCGTTAGTTACGCGTTGTGAATCTATTGGACATAGTCTTTGATAAAACATTTTGCTTTTTATTGTGTTCCATTTTCATCAGGCATTTATATATTTTTTGCAAAGAAAATTAAAATCAATCATTAGCAAGAAATTGCTCTTCATGAGAAGCTAATTAAAAATGGGTCCGATGTGCAAGCCTTGTGGTACGCTTAAGGGATAATCAAAGTAATCCTCAATATCAATGTATCGAGCCTGAGATTACGCAGGAGTATAACCTA
The DNA here is from genome assembly GCA_963924445.1 of Philereme transversata. Classification (NCBI taxonomy): domain Eukaryota; kingdom Metazoa; phylum Arthropoda; class Insecta; order Lepidoptera; family Geometridae; genus Philereme; species Philereme transversata. Next base: position 19,498,559 of record OZ004340.1, read on the forward strand.
CTATACTAATTATAGAGAATCGGGGTCGTCGGTCCTGCTTCAGTTTGTTTACCCTGCTTTGCTCGCTATCAATCAAGATGATTGATGCTTAATATATGACACATTTTGTTAATTTTATTTTGCAATCTAGTTTACTTGTTCTTATCGAGTATCCTGTGTTGGTTCTTTTACTATGATATAAACTGAACTAACCGCTTTATCTTTTATTATTCTTCCTTTATTACTTATTCCAACATTATTTGTTCCCTAACTGCAAGTAAATGTTCGATGATGAAATTGTTATCATTAAAAAAATTATTTTATAAGATTGCTACTAACGGGTATCATGACGTACCAACACATTTTTGTTTGGCTTTAGCTTGTTAGCTAAAAGCTACTCATCATTATTTTCAGTTACTAATTGATTAACTTCTATACGGATTCTTAACAGTTACATCTTTGACTAAAACTAGTTTGAGAAAGGGCTCATGGGATCTATCAATAGATCAATCACGAGCTGTCAATGTCATGTTTTGGCGCCTAGCTGTCTGCATTCAAGCGGAAGAGTTCGTTGACTCTCAAAGCTCTATGGTTTTGTCTATGACTACACAATGATTCTTGAAAACATCTTTAACGAAGTTATCATTATTCCTCTTGTTATAGAAATATTTTAGACTTTTCTGAGCAATTCAATTCTGTATTTATCCACTTGGAATCTTAAACAAAAACTCTTGTTATCTGTTCCTTCCAAACCTGCCGGCCGATACCTCATACAATAAATCCTTAGAATCCTGTAATTAATAATGTTTTGGACAAGCCGCATATTAATTAATATTTTTAATTATTACCTTAAGATCTCCGACGGCAATGTTATTGTTATAATTAGAAAAGTGTGAACAGGTCACCCTCCTCTCAGGACTGAGATTTGGTTGTTTTGGGAATAATTATTAAACTTGTTCCATTTATGTAATAAAACTATTTGTTTGCATTATAAATAACAGTCGCTAATTGAAATAGACAAAATAGTATATATTTAACCAATATTAAAATATAAAAATTCTAATTTTCATTGTGGTTTCCTAACCGTGAGATTATTACAAATCTGATCGCCTCGGTTATCCATCTGTGCAGTTTATGTTTGTTTGTTTATTTATATGCATCGGGTCGGGTCGTTAGAAGTTAGCGGCGCGGGCGCAGCGTTAATAACCCTTCAATTGGGAACACTCGACCGACGTACTGCGGTTACGTTATATGGGCGGCGGCGATTTACGAGAGCGGGAATGGTTCATATATTGCGATCCTTGAAAATGATGAAAAAACTTTAGAATTGTTAAATCTAGTCTATGGTTCTAATGATTTTGCAACTAACTATTGCTTTGAGATGGAAAAATTGTACTAAAAATACAAACCACAAGGAGACCTCCTAAAACGAACGATTTAAAACTCGATCGCCAATTAAAGGAAGATAATTTCGATCATGGGTCTAGTTTGAAAAAGTTCCCCGCAACTTCGAAATCATTATAATTACCGAATCTTGAAAATTTCGCTTAGTTCATAGCATACGGCCCATACTTGTCTCTTCAGTGATGTGCGTCGGGACTTTCTGTCTTGTCATCCTCGTTGCGCCGTTTGACCACAACTGACCGTGTACCATAACTATTCATTTTATCAATAATATGATTGTACGGTCTTTCCTTGTTTTAATTATTTTGCAGGTTTTTAAAGATGTGACTTTGAGGTCTAGTTAATGCTATTCAGATGTTTGATACCTTACTTATTGTTAGAAATATATTCTTTGATTTATCAATTAATTGCCTATTACTAGATATATTCAGTTTAATTGCCAACCAACGTTTGGCTTTCCCAAAGAAATTCCGTTCCTAGATTTATTTATCTAACACAGTTATACTAAAGTGGTTAGGGAAAGTTCATTAGGATCCATTCACTCACATTTTGGTTTGTTATTATTGGACTCCTGGTTTGATTGCGGTATTATGTAATAGGGTTCAGATGTGGGTCAATAGGTGGGACTGACCTTAGATATCTATTGTTATTCATATCCATTATATGTCAGTAAAGTTTATCCTAGATATGATGTAGCCTAAGTTTGTAATATAGTAAAATCTGTTATTGCCTGTCGCAGTAAATTAAGCAATTCAACGCCTCATCCGGATCTAAAGATTATTAAATTGAAATCTGATTTTACAGATACATTACGTTGACCAAATAATATATTTAAACGGCTCAAGCTACAGTTTTCTAAGATCCTGAGCATTCCACTTGAAATCTCAATTTGATTAATAAAGATACAGTTACTACTAGGAGCGACAGATAGTAAGGAAGGCGCGCCGTGGGCGGCAGCATTCAGACTCCGTGACTCACACTCCGGGATCCTGTGCTGTCATACAGTTAAAAAAATATTATTGGTAATCGAGAACTTGAATCTTACAATGTAAGATAACTTTCATTGTCTGCTTCTTCCTTGATTGACTTGAGTGTCTTATCTTCGAGGAAACAGTATGTTCTTTATGTCAATCAATCAATTAGACGCGTTTGTTGCAAACATGATATTCATTTGATTCCCTTTTTAAAAACAATTTCTTTTAATCCTGCTTTCTGATGCTGTCGTTATCCGATATCTTCTAGTTACGAGGATAGTATTGGCCTTACCAAGTATCTGTAAGAGTGGCAGTTGAGAATATACCTTGTCAAACTAATTTTCTACTTGTATTATTAGGTCGTTATGTAGAATATAACTACAAATAAAGTAGAGAGATCTAGTGTTTGGTAGATTTGTTCCAAATTTGCGGTCACGATTACTTGATCTATTAGGTCAGTCTGTTGCCTTTCTGGTTGGATGATCGATGTGTTCCTCATTTGCATTGTTGCAAGCAGCTTGTCCTATACCTATCGTTTGAAAACTTATGCTTAGTAGATCATTGTTTGCTATAGTTTTATGCGTTTGTAAATTTCGATTACTGCCTTTGTCTACTTCTGTTTCTAGAAGAAGTAGTTAGTTAATTAATTTTTAGCTTTTTTTCTGGGTCATCATGCTTCAAGCTTATCAGACCTGTGACAACAATAAATTAGCTTTCGTTTAAGTATCGCTTGGCCGGTGCTTCACTATTCTTTATTGTTTTTACCAATTATTTATAGCATTGATTGTAATGCAGTGCAATAGAGACGGGTCGTCGGCCCTCGTTATCATTTCGGCACAGATTCCTTGACCCCCCTGCACCCGAACGTCCCTTCATCTGTGTATACCTCTCTCTGTCATACAGCTTCATTTCTCTTAAAAGCTCTACTTCTTTCTCTGCCTTTTGAAGACTCTTACTCGTTGCCTTGTTTGATTTCTGGTGATAATACCTATGTGTTACAAATGACCTACATATTGTTACGAGGATTCCTTTATTAGCGTTTTTATTAATAGTATCATTTATTTAATTATAACACATCGTACATTCTTTAGTTTTTCCTATGTTTAAAGTTTATAAAGTCTTCAAAAAACTCGCTTAATCATACAATATTCTCCAAGATAAACCTTGCCAAAGATTTGCTTACTAAAATACGGATATTTATTTTTTTCTAGTAACATTTATTAATAAGTCCGCAATATTTTCCCCATTACCGTTTAGGTTATGATTTTTATGACGGAACTTTAAAATGTGCTGTAACAAGAAAGTAATCAATAATGGGAGGTAAAATAAATGCCTTACACCTTTTTCTATGCCGCTTCGAGTAGGTGTAGTATATTTTATAATTATAACTTTTGTCTAACTACTGATTTAGAAGGTGTGAACGTATTTTCACTATTGTCCTTCACACGCCTGTCCTTATTAGTATCCTGGTTTTTTTTAAATATTAATAACCAAGTCAGAAACGCTCATTGTTGAAAATGAAAATACCTACATTGATTACAGCAAAAACAGTCTACTATAGGTTTACGATTTTTTGACCTTAACGCAAGTTCTCTTTTCTAACTATCAATTGTTTCTAGGGTGATGGTGCCAAGATGACATTGTGGCGGATCCTACCGGCGCTGCTGGTGATAGGCGCAAGCGCCGACCCTCGCTACCCACAGAGCACGCACCGCCCGCGGCACTGGCAGCCCCGAGGACCTAGAACTTTGGATGAGAGGACGCCCAACAAGTTTGTGGGGTAAGTAGTGCTCTTAGATTGATTTAAACGGTATCGCAAATAATTAATTAAGTTTTTGTACCTATCCACAATTGAGGATATCACAAATAATAGGTGTTATCGTAAATTACATCATCGCAAGCTTATGTTGCTTGTTGCACAATAAGATGATGATGCGGTCATTGGTGTGGAAGTTTTATAATCGTTAGTAATTTTATGTGGGGCGTCGCGTCGTCGCCTTCACAATGAATTCTGTCATCGTGAGCTTATATCACTCTTCTCAAGTTGCAAAATAGGGTTGTATACGAGCGTTGATAATAATGTGGTGAACAGGTGAATTATGTGAAAGACTTTTAAGTTAAAAATAATACTGAGACCAAGTTTATTTAGTGATTCATTTGGTGACGTAAAATGAAACAATAGCAATGGTGATAAACTAATTTATAGGCATCAAGTGTACTTTAATTTCTAGTAAAAGTCGTTGGTACAGATAACATTGGGCACAGTAACATTTGGCGAGAAAATAAACAAAGCGCTAGGTCGGATCGGAAGTAATTAATTATGAACATCTGTAACAACACTACACGTTAACAGATAGTTACTTTGACAAAAATGTTTTAATCAAAGAACCAGATGGAATAGATTAAACCCTTAGATAAATAACAAGTAAGGTAATTCAGTATTTAAAAAATCAGTAAATATCCTATCAAATGGCAAACAGTTTGCAAATTGTTATTTACAGAATGATAAATAATCAACTGCGCAAAAGTTAACTAAAATGCTATGTACCAAATGTTATGTTGAGAAGGGAGCAAAAGATGAAAAAAAAGGGAGAAGGAAAGACGGAGAATGGAATTTAAGTGTGTCTATTTTTTTATTTTTTGTTTGATTAAGGAGGATTATGTTTTTCGCTTGAGGAATCTATGTAAGCATGTTGTGTTACTTACTTCTGGGTTAGACTAACGCAGAATCGTAAATAAATGATAAATTATATTTTTGATCGAGCGAAGCGATATCTCCAAATCAACTTGAGCAAATCGGAGTTGTATGTATGTATATATGTAAGTATGTGTGTATGTTTGTTTGTCCAAGGATAACTTTCGAAAAGTTTATCCGATCATCGTGAAATTTTATATATAGGTTGGTAGTGATGGCACGATTTTAGTGTGGCTAAATTAGCTAAAAATGTGGAGGGTTGTTGAGATATTGGGGTTCAAGAGGGGTAAAAAAAAAACAAAATGCGACTATTCGGTCATTTAACCGGTACGTTTAATTATGGTATTAAAAGGTAAGTAAGTACATTTTGACCCCGTTGTTATTTTTAGTTTAAACCTTCTACTTTTTAAGTTATTAGCCATAATAAAAAGTGAACTATGACAAAATTCACAGGGTACACCAGTGACCCCACAGTGCTGAAATTTGGTATGCGTGTAGCTTTAGTGACACAAATATAGGGAAAAGTCTGAAATCCAGAATAACTGCAATTTCTACCCCAAAAAAGATTAAATTAACATAGTTAATGATCATGCCTCAGAATTCCGCGCAAAACTCAAATGGCTCCCTATCCGTCTTCGCCGGAATGCACGTATTCTATCACTTCTTTATAACATTCTCTTTAATCCCACTTCACCTTCATAACTAAAGGAGCGTTTCGAGTTTTTGTATCAGGCACACTCTCGAAACCTTCGTTCTTCCGAAGCTCTACAGCTTCGTACTCCCGTCATAGTTCACAATTTTATGGTGACTCCTTCACAGTATAAACTGTGCGCCTGTGGAACGCATTGCCTTTGTCCATAAGGTCGTCCCAATTTCTTTCGATTTTCAAAGTCAAGGTGTACAACCATTTTCTTTCGTTGTCTCGTAACTGCTAGCTAGTGTTTACGTTATTTATCCTCCATATTATGTAATGTAGTTTATTTATACTCGTATATTATTTGTATGTATTTAAGTTTATGTTTATTATTATACATAATCGATTTGTAGGTATATATTGTTTTATGGGTTCTGTTTATGTATGTTTATGCTTAAAGGTACTCTTACACCGCCGTCTTTTGATTTTTGTTTATCCTGTCCATCCAAAGGTTGTCTGGAAGAGATCGCTTTTAGCGTTAAGACCGCCCATTGTACCGTTATTTATTGTTTATTTCCTTTGTTACTGTATTTTTGCTTGGTGTGCAATAAAGAGTATTTCATTCATTCATGGTCAAGTTTTGTATTTTATAGTCATGTCAATAATTGAATGAATGAATGAATGAATGAATGAATGAATGAAAACACTTTATTGTACACCATAGAACAAAAAATTACAAACAACATAGAAAACACAAAGCAAATAGTACAATGGGCGGTCTTATCCCTTAGAGCGATCTCTTCCAGACAACCTTTGGAGGAAGAGGATTGGTAGTAATAAAAATAATTGTGTATTGTTTTAGTTAATAAATGTATACCTATTTCTATTAAATTACTTATCTACATACATTATACGATTGTTAAAAAATTATCCAACTGATTGGTGATTAAGTACCTACTTGGTTTTTTAAAACTTAGTAGCGCATTTTGTAGAACTAGCCTGAATCAAACTAACACTAAAAGTTTGATACTGGCCGGTTTCTACAAATAAAAGATGATAGAACAGTGTGAGATGAAAAGCTTCGTTCAAAGCGGTCTAAGCGAGGTGTAAAACACCTTAATTGATAGAGTGGATACAGTCTACTTATCACGAACGTGTTTCCAAAAAGTATGAATACCACTTTCAACAATTCGACAGCAGCTTTATGCAAACACATTGTATATGAGACGAGTAGTGTGACACTGATACTGAACAAAAGTAAGTTTTTTCATGTCGACCTTGAAACTTTTCAAAATGATGTCACACACGGCAGGGAATCCTGGTATGGTGTATGTGACTATTGAGTGTCTGCCCGCGGCGGTATGTATCAATCCAGGTCCTAATCTATCTATTTATCTAGCACGGAGGACAACCTCCGTGGTGCAGTGGGTGAATAGGCGGCTGAGACGCAGGAGGTAGCGGGTTCGATCCCCGCTGCGGATCAAATGTTTGCATGATCTACAGATATTTGTTCCGGGTCTGGTTGTTTCTCTATATATTATAAGTATGTATTTACAAAAAAAACGTATATAAGTATTCTATCAGTTATCTGGTTCCCATAGTACAAGCTCTGCAATATTTTATTTATTTATTTATTTTATCTAATTTTAACGAAATCGGCTCAGCCGTTATATAGTGAAAACGTAATAAAGAGATAGAGAGACAGAGTTACGTTCGTATTTATAATATTAGTGTGAACGTTTCAAAACTATGCTTATGATCATTATATCAATACGAGATTTATCACGTACTTACGAAAGTTTTATAAGTAAAAAGATCAATTTGATTTTTATGAATAACTAAATTTTTACTTTGACCTTGCCCAGCAGTGGGAAAGTGATTAAAACAAAATAAATATTTAAGAAGTAAGTGAAAACTCCCGCATTCTATCCTTAAATTAAAATATTTCTGCAGCATTTCGATAAGCGTTTCGGATACCTTTCTGTAAGCAATATCAGTAGTCAATGAATACTAAGTACTCGGGCTCACAATTTCCTACAATCAGCATTCTTTTGAGGCGTGAAGTAAAGCGCACGATTTGTATCAATGTATTCGTCCCGCGTCCGTTCCAGGGAGAAACGAACGATGCTCCCTGGATTACATTTGCATTTCTAGCATTCTTCCTTCACCTTTCTAGATATTTTCTATTTCAATCCGTAGCCGATTGAGCTCGTAAAATCGTAAACCTTTTTTGTGCCTTTTGATAAAAAGATATTTATATTTTCTGGGGTGTTGAATACTCTACAAAAATAGAGAAGATAGATGTTCTCCTTATGCACACCAAAAAATCATATTAACAAAGACAGACAATGGGCGACCTTATCGCTAAAAGCGATTTCTCCCGGACGTCCTTTTTAAGCTATGTTGCTATTTAATTTTGATGTTCGGATTCAGATATAATCTGTTTTTAACTGACTTCAAAAAAAAAAGAGGAGGCTCTCAATTCGTCGTTTTTTTCTGTGTATGTTTAGTGATAATTCTTTATCCGATTTCAATTATTGTTAGAAAGAGGGTACCTCGGGAGTGGTCTCATATAAATTTGGTCAAATCTGATTATGGTATCCATAAGAAAATCTTAAAACTCTTTTAATTTGCAAAGGCACGAAATACGAGTATGGGTGAATAACTTATTACCGCGTCAACCGCTTTCAATGATTATCTGAAGTTGGTTATATTTTTTTAAAGTTACTTGTTAGCGATATATTTCCATCAAAGAGTAGGTACTTAAAAAGTGTTGACATTCACCGAGAAGTATGCGTAGGATGGCACGCGTGGGTGGTTTTCACGCTTATAATTTCGGGACTTGACCAGGTCACAAGCGGAACCGGCGAGATCTCGAGTTCAGTGGGACAGGTAGTGATGAGGCGGTTTCCAAATCCAAGGTCTCGGTTGCATTATGCAGGGTGTAGTTCTTACGGTTATGAGGGAAATGATGATTCAGATTCTTCATTTCAAGATTCAGAATTCGAAAGCGGAATTGAATGAAAAATTAATGAAGTAAGGTAGAGCCAAGTGGGATAGAACTGCTGAAAGCTTGTAATGAATTGAAGGAAATGCCCAAAAGTGTTGTTGGAATTGTAAATTGTTTTATTGGTAAATTTATGAATGTTAGTAAAAATAAGACATGACTGAAAATAAATCAGAATCACGTTACGTCAGAGAACAGATAACAGTGACCCTATAAGTTTTGAGTCACTAACGATAAATATTGAGCACATCCATTCAATTAATGCATAACTGCACTGATTCTGGATATTTTGTTACAAGGTCTGTTTATCATCGTCTAAGGACGAATGATACTCTTTGACCCGTTAGGAATTAGTCTAGTTTTGAATAGGCGTAGTGAATCCCACTTGGTTACACTTGTCCAACTTGTAAGCAAGGTTGAAACCATCGCTCATCTTAAAGCTTGCGCAATTGTTACTATGTAGTCTTTTGTTTGTGACTCTATTGAAGCTAATAATGGTTTGCAAATTAATATGTTGCACAAAAATGTGTTGTATTTGTATAGTGTTGTGTGAATCACGGACGGATGTGAGATGAACGTGATTATTGTTTATGTAAATCTCTGTTGTGCTGTTCATGTTGATTGCTTGCTTGACAATTTAAATATTAATTCTCTTACATTTTATTTAACCCTTCTAAAGAGAGCTATAGTTATAGTCTTATCGGTTTGGTCTGCAACGGAATGAAGATGCTTGTTTGTGGAACAGTTCCTTAGACTTAAAGAACTCGTTAAAATATTGATTTAAGACTACATTAAATATACTGCTGATAACATTTATGGCAAGGAATCAGTGCAGATTTAAACACTCAAACCTTTGTAAAACACAGATAATTCTAATTGATCTATGAGTTTGAGACTTTTTTGAACTCGCCAAAAAGGGCGAGTTCGGCGAAATGTTTGCAAGATCTGCATGTTCCGGATCTGGATGTTGAAGCAGCTCGTAGTTGGTTTTTCTCACGTTATATGTTAATGTTTATCTTTTAGGGCATTTTAGTGTGTCTCTCAGGGTATGTTAGTGTGTCAGGGCTTTTTTTCTTTTTTGTATGTTAGTATGGGGTCAAGTTACGACCGTTTATACCCCGTGACATTATAGCCGGGCTCATGTAAATAAGCCATAGCTAATTTTTCTTTCCCGTGACATTAACATTCTCGATAGCTGCTTGAGTCTACATAATAGTTCTCGGGGAACTCGGCAATTTCCCGTGACACTTCTGTGATTATGTAACGTGACTGATGGATTAGGTGTTATTTATATATTTTGTTCTTGTTTTCAGTCCACACGTGTGTCGAAGTAGAAACAGCACGCATTGCTGTCCAGGGTGGACGTCAAGACCCAATTCGCTGTTGTGTATAGTCCGTAAGTATTTTTTTTGTTTTGTCTTATCGTTCTTAGTCAGGTTGCGGTAGGTCAGTCACCAGTTATGGTGCACTGAACAGAGCTTTGTGACAATGCCCATAGGAATTAGTACGAATTGAAAAAGCTCCTCATTGGCCATTTATTTATTTGTTGATTAAAAGTATAAAGTCCTTTTTTTTGAGAATAAATCGGTCCTAATATGTTATTTTCAGCGTTATGTCGACCAGACTGCGGTAACCCGGGCTCGTGCGTAGCGCCCAACATGTGCCGGTGTCCAGGCGGCGTCGAAGCGCCCTCTTGCGGCGGCGGTGGCGGAATATATCCTTATCCAGGTAAAATCTACAAGTTCACTATGCTCCTATACTTAGAGCAGTTGGTTTAATGCTCTAAGCTCCTATACTTTTCATATCATATTTTCCTTTTTAACACATTTACTGCTAAAAAAATAAATAAAAAAAATAGCTGGGAACCAAAACTTTTTAATATTTTATTACGTCTGCAAGGAATTTTGTGTTGATTTTTTTTATATTTTTACATGTTGCCTAGAATAAATGTTATATTCTAAGATTTTTAGTGTCGGATAACTTTAGAAAAAATAATACTATTAGAAACGTTATATTATTATTAAAGTTTAGAATATAGAGTCAATTTTGTGTCAGTAAAAACGCCACTCAGCATTATGCTGTAGTAGCTTAAAATGTATACTACCACAGCGCTGGTCTTGTGTGGCGACAGTTTTGTGCATAAGAAGTATGTCAGGATCGTAGCAAGTGGAGATCCGTGGTCTCTGCCTTCATCCCGGAGAGGTAACTACCTCTCCGGGATGAAGGCGTGACATTATGTATGTGTGTACTATTAAGAAGGGCTTTGAGGTCTTTATTTTGTACAGAATTGCAATCTATTGCCTTTTGATGTTAAGTAGTATGTTTGGAATAAAATAATCTTAATTTTACCGTGAGACTCATAGTTTAGTGGTTCCAGACGCATTCGACAGGTAAGATTTCCTCTAATTTAAATAATGGTTTGTGCAAATAGCTATAAAAAGATATTTCATTCCAGTGCGAACACCGGGCGGGTGTCGTCGCATCTGTATGAACGGTGGAACTTGTACTAACGCAACGTGCGCCTGCGCACCCGGCTGGAGCGGGGAATTCTGCACTGAACGTAAGTAATTATCACGAATTCACTGCTTTTTTATTTCTAGAAATGTCCAAAAATAAACAATTTAAGCGTGCTATGGAGAGGGCTATGCTTGGTGTTTATCTACGAGATCGAATCAGATATGAAGAGATTCGTAGACGAACCAAAGTCACCAACATATCACAATGGATTAGAATGCTGAAGTTGCAGTGGGCGGAGCACATAGCTCAAAAAACTGATGGCTGTTGAGGCAGAAAGGCCCCCACTAGATTTAAAGATATAAAGATTGATTTATTAAATAAAATAGTTGCTTACAAACTTTTAACTAAAGTTTAGATGGAAAAAAGACCTGATAAAGGATGATAAGAGCCGTTGGGCGCAGGACGGTCAAGGTCAGTTGCTCTGGATCTCTATGGGGAGACCTTGGCTGAGATGATGATGATGAAGCATTTTATCAGTATATATGTAAATGTTGTACTATTGCAGCGATCTGTCGCGAACCCTGTCTGCACGGCGGTCGCTGCATAGCGCCAGACCGCTGCGTGTGTTTCCACGGCCTGTCGGGGACGCGGTGCGAGATAGATAGGAGAACTGGTAAGTCTTATCACCTCCGTGATGACCTCCGTGGCGCAGTGGCCGAATAGCCGGCTGAGACGCAGGAGGTAGCGAGTTTGATTACCGCCACTGAACAAATGTTTGCATCATCTACAGATATTTGTTCCGGGTCTGGATGTTTCTATATATTATGAGTACCTATGTATTTACAAAAAAAATATGTAAGTATTCTATCAGTTTTCTGGTTCCCATAGTACAAGGTATGCTTAGTTTGGGGCTAGATAGCGCTGTGTGAAATGTCCAGCAATTTTTTTTTATCAACTCAAGCTTCCGTCCGCTGCTTCGCACAGGTGGTATGTTAATAAAAAGGAGTGTCTGTCTCAATCCCAGTCTGTACACCAAATTTTATCGAAATCGGTCCAGCCGTTTTGTCATGAAAACGTAACAAACAGACAGAGAGACTATATAAGTTTTGATTATATTAGTTTGGATAGAAGACATTCTTGTCTATTCTAAGTTTTATTGACGACCTTTCCGCCGCGGTGGCGAGAAGTTGACCGATATGTTTGTGGTTGCGGGATTTGTCCTGCTTCTCCCAGTGTTGCACGCTGCAGCGTGTCAATGGAAAATCCTATACTTTATATTCTCCCCGCGAAACAAATGTTTGCATGCTCTACTGATATTTGTATAATTATATTAACAATATACAAAAAAAACTATCAGTTATCTGGAATGGCATAGTCACAAGCATAGTTTGAGCGCTATGAAAAAATTCCAGTATTCAATATTCATTAATGCTATTTAGGAGTAATACTTAGCCACTTTAATAGCGTTGGGCCTACTGCTTATAAACGATCACTTAGGCCCGACATGTATGTGACCGATGTGTATGTGATATGTGACCGACATACAGACAAAATATCGAATCGGAATTTCGAAGGCAGCAAATCCAAACAAAATCGAATGGTAAATACGGTCGTGTGTGTTAAGGTCTTTGATTTTGTATGGATTTGCTGTCTTTGAAATTCTGTTTCGATATTCTGAAACGGAATTCCGAACGGCTTTTCTGAGACGTATAATGAATAGGGCCGTGTTACACGGAGCGCCGCGGGGCGCTGTGCACGGGCGCGCTGGAAGGCGTGGTGTGCACGCGGCAGCTGTGCTGCGCGACCGTGGGGCTCGCGTGGGGCCATCCGTGCGAACGCTGCGGGGACCTCGACTGTCAACAAGGACATCTGAGGAACCTGGCCACTAAGGAGTGTCAGGTAACATATAACTAACTTATACAACCCGTTTTGTTATGTACCACATTCATTCAATACGCACATCCGGAATCGTATTAACCGATTTTAGAGGTGGGCTCAATACCGGTAGCTAGAATATTTATCCAGGAATCGATATATTTCCAATAAACAATTTTTAACGTAAATCGGTGACGCCTTTGCGACGATGCCGCTTAGTCAGTTTAACAGGTACCTACCTACTTACATAATGAATTAATATGATATGTTTGTTTATTTTATACCGACTGTTCCATTGATATCTTAGGATTTGATATTAAGCTTGTTTGAAAATTTAAAATTTTCTATGGTAATGAATTTGTAAAAAACCTATTTTACAACAATACTAGCCATTACTACTAATACTACCCGTTTTCCCCCAGCAGCTTAGTGGTTTTGAGATGGTATATTTCTGAACATATAAATGTATTCTTTGTTAAAATTATAATAAATTAAAAAAATGGCGTACGTAACAAAACTAGCTTTATAGTTTTTTCTCTAGACCCAATTACAAATGAGGAGATCTGTAGACAAACCAAGGTCACCGTTATAGGACATCCACCGGTTCTAAGATTGCATACTTTGTTTTATATGGTGCGTTCTTCGTCTGTTCACACGAAAGTTGGACACATTACCCACTGGACACAGAAAAGCTTAATAAATCCTCAAAAAGCCTTATCGGTAGACCAGCTCTGGTTATTGCTTCAGCATAATGTTTGGAGTAGACAAACCAAAGTCACTAGCATAGTCAAGAGGAAAAACTGACGGCCGTTGGGGCAGAAAGGTTCTAGAGCGGAGAACACTAGAAAGCGCAGCGTAGTACGGCCCCCCGCTAGATGGAAGGACGACCTGATAAAGGTTGCTGGGATCTATTGGATACAGGCCGCACAAGATCCAAAAAAAAAACATAAAATATTTTTTTTAAGTGTCGACTATCGCCCCCACCCCTTTCGGGTATAAAAATACTAGTTCGAGGACACGCTGTATAACAAATGTTATATTTTTCCAGGATATAGACGAATGTGCAGCCATCCCCGGCTTGTGCACAGGCGGTAAATGCATCAACTCAGTGGGTTCGTTCTCGTGCGAGTGTCCGCCCGGACAGAGGAGGCACAGAGTCACGAACAACTGCGAGGATATCGACGAGTGCGAGGACCCTGATATTTGTCCGGTAAGTCCTGTCGTACGACTTGTTTCAGTAATAAATTGGTTGATTTCCTTGTTCGACTTGTCGTGTGTGTCTGTTTCTGTTGCTCTAACCGATTTTTCTTTTTGAAATATTAGTAAATCTATTATAGTATGTGTCATTAACTAAGTTAAAAAACGTATCAAAATGTGGGTTTCTATAGTTTCCTCTACCTTTAGTAATAAAGAAAGGTTTTCAACATTGAATTAAAACGGCGGAAAGTGGAAAATACAGCTCATTTGTAAAAATGCCTTCTTTTGCTGCTCTTTCTGGAATCAAAACAATAGAAAGTTTCAGTTGATGTGAGTAAGAATTGCAGCGTGATCTATTCGTAAGCCAGAGACGCACGATCTGTGTGTTAAAAGAGTGTTCAAGAGTACTTTTCGATTGGCAGCACATTCTTTATTCTCTTCCTCTTAATCTTTAAAATCCAGGATAACGTCTTTTTGTGTAACTTATAACATGTTTACAGAACGGCAAATGTGTGAACACGGAAGGCGACTACTACTGTCTCTGCAATCCTCACTTCATTCCCAGTCCAGACAAGAAGTTTTGTATTGGTGAGCATATACATTCTTACTCCAAGTTAAATATTATTTGACTAAAAAATTATTTAAATTATTTAATTTAAAGTTATTAATTGACTGCCTCCGTGGCGCAGTGGGCGTATAGCCGGCTGAGACGCAGGAGGTAGCGGGTTCGATTCCCGCCGTGGAACAAATGTTTGCATGATCTACAGATATTTGTTCCGTGTCTGGGTGTTTTCCTATACATTATAAGTATGTATTTACAAAAAAAAAAGTATATAAGTATTCTATCAGTTATCTGGTTCCCATAGTACAAGCTCTGCTTAGTTAGATAGCGCTGTGTGAAATGTCCAGCGATATTTATTTATTATTTATATTTTGAAATATACTTAGATGGGATAAATTAATTATTTATTTGTCGATAATCATATTGGGCCTGATCAAGGTCTTGGTAATATAACTAGTCAAAAAGTGGTTTGGAGAGGTTTCTCGAAACTTCCATAATGATATTTCGTTTTGATTTTCAGATGGACGTGTAGGCAGTTGCTTCACATACCTGAGTGAAACGGGCGAGTGTGCCGACAGGCTCAATGTAGCGTTGTCGAATAGAGACTGTTGCTGCGGATACAATATGGGACGAGCGTGGGGGGATATGTGCACCCCTTGTCCCCCACGAGGAGCGAGTAAGTTTATTACCTTATCAAGGCTGCGCCAAACAAATTAATGTTGCTTAAACAAGAATAAATTACAAGACATACAAACCATTACGTTTTGTTCAAAAGCGCAATCGTTTTTTTATGCATTCAAAAGGATTCATGCTTTTTTTGATGGCAAATTTACTGGCGCAGCCTTAGAAGTTTATAAAGGCTACGCCAGTTAGTCATTAGTTTTTCAGTATAGTCTCTTTGTAACTCATAATCAAAAAAGAGTTACCCTCCTTTCACGAATGTACTAGTACTTTTTTCATAAAAATAACAAAAAGCTACTTTCAGCGGAATGGACGCACCTGTGCGGCGGCGGTATAATCCCCCCCGACTGGCGTCGGAACGTGACTAACGGGGGGAGTGGTGGAGAGGGGGGTGGTGGCGTGGGCGGTGGGAACGGGGGCGGCCTCGGGTACGAGCCCCCCGCCATCGCTAAGATCAACGAGTGCATGCTAAGGAGCGGCATCTGTGGACTTGGAGACTGTATTGATAAGGATATAGGGTGAGAACTGTTCAGTTAATTTTGGTACGTAGAAAACGAAAGGTTTGGAATTATAATACTCAACTTTTCGAATAGTTTTAATTTCATGTCGTCGTAGTTGAATTGTTAAATGACAGATGACGTTGTGTACATATAAATGAAAATATGTGTGTTTGGCAGGTACCAGTGCCAGTGCTGGGCGGGCGCGGAGGCCGCGGAGATAGACGACAACCCGACCTGCATCGACATCGACGAGTGCGCGCTGCAGTACTGCAAGGGCGGCACTTGCATCAACAAGCCGGGTGGATTCGACTGCAGGTATGTACATTATTTACCCCCGCATAAACCGACTTAAAAAGGAAGAAGTTTTCAATCCCAAGGATTAAAAAAAGACTCCCTCATTATTTTTTACCGGGTGAACCGTTTTGAATTGATGCGTTTTACGGTGGTTTAAGTTTAATTAAGGTTAAATGATTTTGAAGGTACAAACTTACTATTGAGGTAAAGAGGGCATGAAAATGGTGCAACTTCAACTTTGCATTATTTCAGCTTCAATTTCTATAAGCTCTAAGATAAACTCCAAGTACTTTACTCATCTTATCGTTAAAAAAGTATAGTTCGATTGAATTTACTCACCTTGTCGTTTAAGAAAGTAAAGCTCAAGCAATTGGAGTGTTGTTTTCTTAGTAAATATGCAGCGCGCGCGAATTTAAGATTTAGAGTCTTGTAATTCCTCTTTGGGGGTCATTATTTTTGTATTTTCCGCTTAAATGTTAAATACACAGCATTTTGGGCAAAGATGGTCATAAATTACAAAACAAAAACTAAGTACCAAAGTAATTCAATAATTCAATAATATTTATTGGTAACAAATAGATAGGTACAGAGGAGTATAGATGCCAACATTAGACAGACACAATACCAATTGCATTATAAATAAACATGCATGTAAGTACTATTTATGATAATAGTACATGAAAATGCATATTACATATTGCAAATTATTTATAAATAAAGTTGTTGTACTCTTTATCATGGAGGGTTTGTTGAAGTTCGTACTTGAAATATTTCTTTCGTTAGAATAAAGTACTAAATATATTCGTAGATTTTATTTGGTTCGTATACCCAGCGCCATCTAGTTCAGTATTGTGAAATACATGTTTGTTTAACAGATGCCCACCGGGATTTGACCCCGTGGAGAACGGACTGCGATGCAGCGACACGAACGAATGTGAACTGACCAATGGAGAGATGTGTACGAATGGCGTGTGTACGAATATCGATGGAGGGTAAGTCATACGCTGTTGGGCTTAAAATGCTTGATATATGAACAACAAATTGCCTTCCCGCCAAACGACTATACTGTGGTTTCGCGCGCCGCCACCAGTCACTGAGCGACACCACTGTCATCAAAACTCTTGGAACCGCAAAAAATTTAGCAGAAAATTTCTTAACAGCACCTATGGAATTTTCTGTTGAAATATTGAAATTCCTAGAAGTCAAAAACCTCCCTGATCGTGCCCATAAGTGTCAGTGCACCCCTGAAAGTGGAGTTCGTCCCGGGATCCATCCAGTTGGCGAAATACAACGATGAGTTGCTTCTTCTGACTGGTCTTCACGATACAGACTTATCTAGTGTAATGGCCGCTGTATAAACTGTGATCGTAGGTAGTGCCTTCTGCCTCAAACTTTGTGTAATCTTTGTACTTACTTTGTATAATTGTTTACTGCTTTAATACCAGGCATCTTAAGTTAACTACGAAATTTGTCTTCAAAGTAATTTTATTTAATATTTTTTAATTTTCTATCAAGCTGCCAATTTTTTATATACACAATTTAATTACTACGAAAACATAAAAGTTTAATAAGTCTGGGTATAGTAATGATATGCTAATAACTGATTTTATTGTAGTTACGAGTGCACATGCAACCCGGGCTACCTGGCGACGGAGTCCGGCGCCGCGTGCGTGGACGTGGACGAGTGCGGCAACAACCCGCGTGTGTGTCGCCGCGGCCGCTGCCACAACAAGCCCGGCTCCTACGAGTGTCTGTGCGACGCCGGCTTCCACTCCTCTGCGAGGGGCTACTGCGAGGACATCGACGAGTGCGCTGATAAGAGCGTCTGCAAGGTATACTTTCACCGACTTATGCAATCATTTTAAACCAGCCGGGTTGTTTGCCTGAGTTTTGTCGATAATTAGTCGCGAGGAATAGGCGTACATTGATGATTCCAAATGATCAAGAAGATCTAAGACACTCAAGGAAATCTTAAAGGTTAAATAAAATAAGGAAATTTAGAGTTTGATACCACATCAGAAACTATTGTAGGTTTGAACATTAATATCGTAAAACTCAATAAACTTATGAGTATCCCGATTTAAGGCATAACAATCTATGTGAGTCTGCTTTCTCAAACTCTTTTGAAACTAAAATTATACTTACAACATTGTAAAAATGGCGCAACATAATCGAAACTAAGTTATGTTACTCCAATTAGATTTTCATTTATTTTTTTGAACTTTTCAATAGCTTTTGATATAGATGCTGTGGTTTTATTTGCCATTTAAAGGAATATTTAAACATGTTTACTAGTGTTTAACATAAACTTAATTGTGTTTCTTTCGTAATCACTAGTGTTTTCTTTAAATGGAAAATTAAATTAACATAATAATTTTTAGTATAGAGAAAGAAACATGGTCGTTAAGGGTATATCACAAGGAGTAATGATCGTTCTTCTGCTATTCCTCATCTATGTTTTCTGCAGGGTGGTCGCTGTGTGAACAGCGAAGGCTCCTTCCAATGCGTGTGCGAGGCTGGTTACCGACCCACAGCGGCCAGAGGCGCTTGTGTGGACGTAGACGAATGTGCGGAACAAAACGTCTGCAGAAATGGACACTGTCATAATTCTCCGGGATCATTCCGATGTGAATGTCGACCAGGGTTTACACTGAGCAACGATGGAAGGACTTGTCTAGGTAATTATAATGTTGATATTTTTTTGACGAGTTTACCTTAAGACTCTGAGAACTTACTAAATTTGTTCTTATTTATTTACAGATGAAGTTCAAGACTTGTGCTACGAGAAATACGAAGAAGGACACTGCACTGCACCTGGTCAAAACCCGGTCACTAGATCACAATGTTGTTGCAGTTCTACTAAAGGTAAAATTCTTCTAGCTAAGAGTTTTGGAAAATATCATCTATACAAAAGTTTGACAAACTCGCGCATGTTAATGTGTGCAGCGGTTCTAAAATCAGGTTAGGTTCTCTACGTAAGTCTTGCGATCATGCTTAAAAGGTCTAGCCTAGCTATTGAAATCCTGCTATAAACAGCATGAGCAATATGAAAATGTATAGGCTCTTTTCACTTATTTAATTTAAAAAGCCTCCTTTATTCCACTAACTGGGAGTCTCCCTTACGCAAAACAAAGAGTTAAACAAGTTGAATGTTCCAGGTTTAATCCTCGGTTGGGGAGTCTCCTGCAAGGCCTGTCCATCCGTTGGCAGCGAGGAGTACGCCGCGCTCTGTGCAGAAGGCGCGGGCCGAGATAACGGCGGCGCAGACATCAACGAGTGTACCGTAGTGCCCGGAGTGTGCGCGCACGGCACCTGCGAGAACCTCGAGCCCGGCTACAGGTGTATCTGCGACCCAGGCTTCCATCCCGAGGCGGACACGCTCTGCAAGGATATAGATGAGTGCGAGATGCAACAGTCGGTAGGTACTGCTTCTTTTTCAGCCGGGAATTAAGAGTCGCGTTGGTCTAATTGGATATGTTACGGATAATATTAAAAGATGGAGTAAACCTAGATTTATCCGGGTTAGGTTAGTATAATACTAAGTATACCTCGACTTTTGTTTCAGAGGAGGTGGGCTCGAATCTTTGCCGCATTAATAGATATTTATACTAAAGTGTTTGCTCGTCCTCTTAACAGCCACGGAAAACATCGTAAGAAAATCCCTTATTAAAAAGAACCAAAGAGAATGGTGGGAATGTTTTCTAGTCCTGCAACTTGCCATAAAATATAAAATCATCATAAATTAAACTTTCGTTAACAATCATTTTTCGTCGAGAAAACTTTGTTAGTTAGTGTGTTTCATAATAATTCTTCTAATTTGAAGTTTAATTACCTTGATGTCCAAGTTGATTGTTATAATGTGGACATTCCTATTGTGTTATCTTATTTAATTTATTTATTAAAGTATTTCCAATAAGCAATACACAAACTTAAATTAAAATAAAATAAAATTTAAAATACAATAAACGCACTCCCTGTGCTCATTCTGTGTAATTTGTATTAAAATGTTTTGCTTGTAAGGATGTCATTAGTCAATTTGGAGCAGTGGAAAGGTCAGCGATGATACATAGTATGTATTTGCAGCTGTGCGCTGGCGGGCAGTGCCGCAACACTCCCGGCAGCTTCTCGTGCGTGTGTCCGGCCGGCACGCGCTACTCGCCCGACACGCTGGCGTGCCGCGACGTCGATGAGTGCGCCGGTGAGACCCGACTCCTGCACAGCGACCGGGGGGACATACCCCTCTCGATACACACCACAGGTTATACACGCACATACCCCTGCACTGGCTCCGCCCCTACACGCCGCATCGCCGACTGGTAACCCTCATGACACGCTCAGGTTCAGATCCATTTGGCCTAACAAAGCTTTTTGGGTGCCACCAAATTTCCATAAGCCGTATGGTAGTTTTGACAACTACATTATGACCAACCGGGCTTTATGGATTCAACATCTAATGGCTTAAAGTCGCATTTCACGTGCACAACTAATAGGTTATACACACGGGGACTAGTAATCAACTGATGAAGGTACACACATTCTGCACTGGGTCAACTCTACGCTCGTGGTATACGCACTCGGTACGTATACATTATAACCACTAAATTAGCATGATACACATTTTTTTATAGAAAACATAGTATGTATGAGAAGGCATCTTTGTATTCTGTACATACAAGTTCCCATTTGGTCAAACCACGCATCTCATTATTATTGATGTGTCTTTCCTCTCGGTTTCTGGGAGTGATTTTGGCAAAAGGGACGGAAATGTGTAACAGGAAACCGGGGAAGCGCGTGCTATTTGATTTGACCAGCGCGCGAGATGGTCAGATGTTACACATCATATGCGACTACTGTAAGGCTCGTAGTTTTTTTAGTTTATATATTAGATTTTAGGACATCAGTAAAAAGTAGTAGATGCAAATGATACGAATGAGTTGTTGCTAATTTTGATCGCTGGCTTAAAGTGCAAGGGTAGTGCAAATGAAGTAGAATACACACACACACACCAGATAAACGATACACATACAAGATTAAGCTAAGCTAAAGGAACAAATTGTTGCATGATTTTACCTAATTTACGGAACTACTACATAATTATGCACGCAAATCAGATTCATCGCACTGCTTATCTATATAAATCTTACCTAACTAATTTAATTTAATAATGTTCTGTTAAAAAGAAAAGATAATGGGACATCCTTTTCACATCCAGAGAACATTTTTATTCAAACTGAAAAATAAAACACGTTATAAAAACCCTTATCACAATCTTAATACAGTCAATTTTCTGTGCTATTTGAAAGCGCTACTTACGGGGAAAATATAAACTAATGAATTTGACCTCAGGAATATAAATCAGATAATGCGCTGGGATGTTTATAGTTTTACTAAGAAATTAATGTTTGTATGGTTTACAGAACAGGCAAACCCATGCGACAACGGACGATGCATCAACACGCATGGAAGCTACGAGTGCGAATGTGAACACGGATTTGTACTCGACCCAACGGCTCAGCATTGTCTCGGTGAGTTTTTACGAGTTTGGTCATAATCGCTGTTTTACAGGTTGTTTTCATGATCTGCTTTTGTATAACTGGTAGTTTGAGACGTAGTGGCCACGAAGGAGTCTTGTGACCTGCTAAATAAGGTGAGTTGTCTTCTTTTGGAGACAAAGAATTACATTAGAAATTATTTATTTAATACTAAGTATATTGCAAAAAATATATATGAAATGTACAAATAGAGGGTTTAATGTTAAAAACATTTTCTACCTACCAACCTTAGAGGTAACAATAATAAGGTTGGTAAGCTATCTTAAAAATATTAACTCATTGGTAATTATATTAAAATTATTTATCATCATGTTCCACTATTAAGCTCTAATTAGGAATAGTTAGGACATGGAGTTGTCGTTTGGTGACGATGACATTAACACCATGACGCGCGCTATCATAGGTGCAATTTCAACAACTAATATGTATTATTTCAATCTCTTTATGATATACCTTCTTTATCCAGACAATCGTCGAGGTTCATGCTGGCGCCGCGTGGTGGACGGGCAGTGTGAAGCCGCCGGCGGCACTCCCCTCCTGCGGCAGGAGTGCTGCTGCAGCGTGGGGCTGGCGTGGGGCTCGCCCTGTGAGCCCTGCGACCTGGACCACTGCCCCTGCGCCAAGGGATTCGCTAAGGTATAACATTATACTCAGAGATGCCATTTGGGAAACTTGTTTATTTGTTATTCATTTTGTGAGCTGTAAAGCCTGTGTGGGTAACCGATTTGTGAGCGATGCCCACATAGTAGGGATTGCCAAAGTTAGGACTGACCAAATTCTATCATCGCTCTCTAAAAGCAGAAAATATTATATTTCCAGAAATTCACAAACCTACATTTGTGACATATCCTCTTTTACACTTAAAGTCTTACGATTAGTTGCCTTTGGAAACCGATGCCTTAGCAACGTTACCTTTACAGTTGGACGGAGCATCCTGCCGCGACGTAGACGAGTGTCTACTTGACCCCGATCTCTGCCTCGGTGGCACCTGCCTCAACACTGACGGGTCTTACCGCTGCGAATGTCCTCCAGGGCTCACACTTGACACTACTGGTAAGCTTTTGAACTCCCAATTCGTAATATTAAGTCAATGAGGACAATAAATAAGAGTGAGCCTAATGTCGAACCTTGAGGTACTCCTCGGATATAAAATAATATATATCTTACCTTTAAATGATATTCGAACAAAAGAAAACTTTTTTAATAATAAATTATTATTAACTATATGATTTCAAGGCCATACTTCTACTAAATGTTTTAGGTTTTTTATCACGATAACCATTTTATTCATTGGAAATGTGGTATGATGCAAATCTTAGTTCTATAGAAAAAAATACCAACCTGTTCAGACAAAAAGTCAGATAACTTCATCCTACCTAAAAGATTTTATTGTACATCATTGTGATTATGATTTGAGTTTATGACCATTTCTACCACTAGTTCCAAGTATTTGAATTGAACCGAAACATAGTCGATCGAAACACCGATAAAACGGTACGTGATAAATCCCATATTTATAATAATAGTTCCATCTACTTTATCCTTAGTTCGACCATTTGTATTCCTCCGCAGGTAACCGTTGCGTGGACACTCGTCGTTCCTACTGCTACACTGATTTCGACGGCGGGCGCTGCTCCGGAGCCCTACATACTGAGGTGTTGAAGGCTGTTTGTTGCTGCAGTGCGCTTGGAAAAGCGTGGGGTGCAGAACGGTGTGAAATATGCCCTAATAAGGGTACGTATTTCCTCCTTTCTTTTTATTATTTCTTTACCGCATTTAGATTTATCGCGTTTAGTCAGTAAAAGCTGTGATATAAAAATGCCACGTACCAGTCTACTACGTTTGATGCATCATCGGCAGTATATTTTTCCTGGTTATATTCTCCTATATTTGCATTAATGCTAAATTGTAATAATGGTAATACAAGTTCGACTCATGAAACATAAATAAGATATAGCTATAGTAAAAACAAAAATCTCTCGAATGAACGCTAGCAAAATTTCGTCAATACTATTAGAACCCAAAATAAGCTTAGAATAATTGTGACGCAGGAACGGATGCGTACCGCAACCTGTGCATATCCGAGGCGAACACGCCGCCGACGATCTGGGACCGGCCGTACGGCGGCGGCGCCGGGAACGGCACTGGGATCTGGTCGCAGGTTGGCGGAGGAGACGACTTCGGCACCGACTGGGGACCTGGCGGGTACAACCTTTATCTTATTACTAGTTGTAAGCCCGCGACTTCATCCGCTTATTACCGCAATTTTCGGAAAATCAAAATCGTCCGCAATTTTCTAAATCTCGACAACTCTCTTTGTCTCTCTTTGTTAATTCAAGAATATATCTCGTCCACGAGATGAAATTACATTTCGCATGTTGACTACCTATTTGAAGTCTTCACGGATACGGTTCTCTTTTCAACTATAATTAATCAGACTTTTTGTTTGAAAC
The DNA here is from genome assembly GCA_963924445.1 of Philereme transversata. Taxonomy (NCBI): domain Eukaryota; kingdom Metazoa; phylum Arthropoda; class Insecta; order Lepidoptera; family Geometridae; genus Philereme; species Philereme transversata. Next base: position 19,522,823 of record OZ004340.1, read on the forward strand.
TTTGTAGGGGGTAATTTCAGAAACTATTGACCCTATTCTGAAAATTCTTTCACTGAGAAAAGCTACATTACTTGTATTCCGAAGTAGTAGTATATTATTTTGATAAAAATCGAAGATATGTTTGTTTTGTATAACTTTAATATGTGGAATGCTACATGACTAATTTCTTTACTTATTTTGCATTTCTTCTTGCTCATGCCTAAAATGTGTGTGTTAGTTGGCATCCAATTGATATGTTATTGTAGATCGGGATCTGACGGCTGGAACGCAACGGACGGTTGGGGCCACGGTGGCAAGGGAGGCCTGGTGCCGGGCCAGATGGAAGTGAATGAGTGCGCGGCCTTCCCCGGACTCTGCGGACACGGACGCTGCAAGAACATGCTGGGCTCTTTCATGTGCGAATGCTTCCCGGGATACGAACGGGTAAGCTACCACGCTTGCAGAAATTAAATTGCTGAATTGATGACCCCAACGTCGTATACTTAGCAAACTGGGAGTATCATGAATGGGAACTTCTTCACAGTGAATTTTGTTCGTCGTGCCATTATTTTTTCGGTTTCCCTAAGAGAGGTCAATGAATCGCACATCGATTCATTGACTGATTGATTTAACTGATTCAGTGCGCTTCCTTCCACAGTTGAAATTTGCCTCTACCCTCTATTTCAATATATTTACTAATCTGCTTGCAAATTTTGAATCTGAAGATGTCCACAGTGGAATTACAGTGGTTAGTCTAAGCGTGACTCTTAATGTGATTGCAGACTGTAGCTTCCATAAAAATTTGTTGATGCCACAGATTAACAGATTAACTACTAGTTTTCACTGTTTGCAGATGCAGCCATTTAAAATGATACGTTATTTCGTAAGTGTTAAGTCTGGTTTTTGTTGTTAGGATTCAAAGAACCACACGTGCGTGGACGTGAACGAGTGTGAGATAGTGGACGGCGTGTGCGGTGCCGGCGAGTGCAGGAACAGTGAGGGCAGCTTCAACTGCCACTGCGACCCCGGACACAAGTCTGATGACTTCTCTAAAGTATGCGTCGGTATGTACACACTACACAGCTTCTTAATTCGCAATAGAGCAAGTATTTTCACTTCGCCTTGAAATTTGTCGTTTTTTTTGTTCAGGGTTTCAGTTTGTTCTGCTAAGACGGATGTTAATGAACTCGCTACGCTGACGATTACAAAAGACCTCCACAAATGAATTCGTTGGCATGTCTCAATATTTTCTCATCCTGAATCAGAACAAGGCTGTTTCCGTTGGAGGCAGCTGCTCAATATTCTATTAGAGTTTCGTGATATGCTCGGATTTTAGGTCAAGCATCCGAGGTCAGAACACTACGATAAAAGTTATTCAATAAATATTTTAACTAATTGTTTTTATCGTGAATTCTGCCTTCGTCATTTTTAAGGTCTAGGAGGACTCTTTTATCACATATTTGCATCCTGAACCATACTAGCCACAAGAAGATCGATTATGTACATATATCCTCTTTAGTTTCCGATCTTGTGGATTACTGACAAAAATCTTGCAAAAAGTTCACGTACAGTACAACTGATGACAAGTAAAATTCATATACAAATATCCCAAGATTGCGAAGTTGAGGAGAAAATAGATTTTTGACATCCTCGTCTTCGTGTTCAAAGTTAGACAATAAAGGCAAGTCCTGGATTGGCACTAAAGTTGGTGACTAGGTCAAACGAATTTACCTGTCATTATTCTTTTTTACCTCCAGATATCGACGAGTGTGCGGAAGACGCGTCTCTCTGCCGCGGCGGACGCTGTGTGAACACGCCCGGCTCCTTCAAGTGCTCCTGTGGGAATGGCATGGAGCTGTCGCCGGACAGACTCTCTTGCAAGGACGTCGACGAATGCTCTATCACTTCTGGTTAGTTCAAATTAAATAGTTTCTATGCATTAAGACTAAGGCTCGTTTTCGATTGTGATAACTATAAAGTAAGTAAATCAACGTCAAGCAATGGACACTTTCGTCGGAATCACTGTTAATTTCTTGATTGTTACATGTGTAGTGACACAATTTAGTGACGTCACCAATCTGGAAGACCAGTGTACAACATGCACATTTCTATGCGCGAACTATTCTCTCAAGGTAGTTAAATGTAGGTAGACCTCATCTATAGCCCCGGAAAAACTTAAACTTACTACTAAGATATAGGTAATAATATGCTCATAAAATAGCTCAATCTCTGACGTTAATTCTCAGGAATCTGCAGCAACGGCGCGTGCGAGAATCAGATGGGCACGTACCAGTGCGTTTGCGACGAGGGCTACGCGCAGTCCTCTGTGAAGTCGCACTGCGAGGATATAGACGAGTGTGCAGAGGACCCCACCAGATGCCAGCACAACTGCATCAACACGCCCGGCTCCTATCATTGCACTTGCAGGTATTTATGTCTTTTTTAAATAGATAGATCATAGTTTGAGCACAATCTCACCTGATGGTAAGCGATGATGTGGTCTAACATGAAGTACGAAGATCTAGAAAAAACCTATCCACTCTTACCCTAAAGATGCCCAGATTGTATTCTTTAGTAAAAACAGACGACGGCAAAGTGTTCCATACCTTAGCTGCACGCATCAAAAATTTACAATTAAAACGGTGTGTGCGAATGGGTGGTATATCAACTAGTACGGATGGTACTGAGCCGTGCGCCTGCTTGTCTTTTGTCGTATGTAAAGTGGTTTCTACAGGGTAGGGAACGCATTGACAATATCCGATGTTGCCGGTGTCAATAGCCGATGGTGACCGCTTACCATCAGGTGGCTCGTAACATGAAAAAAACACGGCTACTTAGAAGTAAATTTCATATAGTTGTAAGCAAGTTTTGCTAACGCGCGCTTGTCATATGCACATGCTCTTCACCATCATCATCATATCATCCAAATGACATGTACTGTTGAACATAGGCCTCCCTTATAGATTTCCATAACGACTGATCTTGTGCGGCCTGCACCCAACGGCTTTTAGCAACTTCTTCTATCCAGTTGGGGGCCGTCCTGCGCTGCGCTTTCCAATTCATGGACTCCAGTCGAGAACCTTTCTGTGGCAAAGGGCGTCAGTTCTTCGAGCTATGTGTCGTTATGTAATGTATATGTATTGTGCAGAGAGGGTTGGCACCTCCGTGCGGACGGACGCACGTGCCGCGACGTGGACGAGTGCGCGCGCGGTGCGCGGCCGTGCGGCGGCGGCGTGTGCGCCAACACGCCGGGCGCGTACACCTGCGCCTGCGGGGACGGCTTGTTACCCGGACAGAACGCCAACCGACCCACCTGCATCGACATCGACGAGTGCGCTGATGTGAGTACCCCTATTATACGACAGAACATCTACCATCTGGGCACGAGCTGCTGTGCCCTAATTAGACATCACTTAGCAAACTCCGTGGGGTCTCATCGATGGTGATAGCCACGGAAAAGGGGAGACCTCTCACTCTCTCTCGACAAAACTCGCTCGTTTTTGATCAGGGTTCTAGGAGTAACAGATGTTGTTGAGGTTAGATTCTCAGAAAACAAAGTGTTCTATCCACCCGGGGAATAAAATGTAGTAATATATGATTGTGTCCAGATCCCAGAGCTGTGCGGCGCAGGCGAGTGCCGCAATACGATAGGGTCGTTCGTGTGCCGCTGCGGCGACGGATACAGCGTGAAGCCGGAGCAAGGCCCGGCCTGCACGGACGATGACGAGTGCGAGCTTGGCACCTGCGACTGCCATCCCGCCGCTGACTGCATCAATCTGCCGGTAACTCAACATACATTCTCTGTTTTTAATCTTGATTGATGTCTAATCGTAATATTTGTTTTAATGTTTTTATTTTTAGTTGATATTCTTTGTGACATATAATAACACTAGCTTCGGCCAGCGGCTTCGCACGCGTTGTTTGTCAGTAAAAAGTAACCTATGTTTGAATCTAGGCCATAATCTGGATAGATTCCACACACCAAATTTCATCGTAATCAGTTCAGCCGTTAGGACGTGATTAAGTAACAAACAAATAAATAAACAAACATCCAAACATTTGCATTTATAATATTAGTGTGATAATTAGTCCCTATACCCGTCTGATTGAGCTATTTAACTGTTAATTTTATAACAAAACTGTTATTATAAATTCTGAATATGACGTAACTTTGTGTTCTATAATGTACCTGCAGTGGAAAATAAATTTAATTAAAGAACTTTTGCTGGACATCTCACACAGCGCTAACTAGCTCTGCTTAGTTTGGCTAAGCAGAGCTTGTACTATGGTAACCAGATAACTGATAGAATATATACAAGTATACTTTTTTAACATACATAGTTATAATATTTGATTTAATTTAATTCATTTATTTATTTAGACAAATACTAATTTTACAAGTCCATTTGTATTAGTAGGCATATACATGTATTTTTGTTAAAACTTTCATTCATATCCCGAGCCAATAGATAAATCACAATTTAATCACAATAGAATAATATAGAAAAACATCCAGACCGGGAACAAATATCTATAGATCATGCTAACATTTGTTCCGCAGCGGGAATCGAACTCTCTTGCGTCTCAGCCGACTGCGCCACGGAGGTCCAGGATCCGTCATAAAAATCCTGTATCAGATCAAACTCGCAAAACCAACCGCTAATTTTTTTATAGTAAATAAATATTGCTCGACATTTCACACAGTGCTATCTAGCCCCAAACTAAGCAAAGCTTGTACTATGGGAACCAGATAACTGATAGAATTACTTCTATACTTTTTTTTGTAAATACATACTTATAATATATAGAAAAACGCACAGACACGGAACAAATATACGTAGATCATGCAAACATTTGTTCCGTGGCGGGAATCGAACCCGCTACCTCCTGCGTCTCAGCCGGCTATACGCCCACTGTGCCACGAAGATCGTCATAATGAACGTAACGTATTATTTTAGGGTTCGTTCCAATGCCGCTGCCGCGACGGCTGGCGCGGGGACGGCGCCGAGTGCGAGGACGTCGACGAGTGCGTCACCAACAACGGCGGCTGCCATCCGCGCGCGTCCTGCACCAACACCGACGGATCCTTCAAGTGTCTGTGCGACACCGGCTACAAGGGAGATGGGTGAGACACACAAACGCGTTCCGCGTCTTCTACTAACACCAATGGATCGATCAGATGGTGCAATAGCGATGTAACTTTTGAAACTATCATGGTTATGGTTACTATTTGTACTATTTATCGAAATTCATGAGTTTCACCGCGACGTGCGCATGCAACTGCGTCGAAATATTGGGACTCAAAAAATCACAAATCATGATAAATATTTTCCTTGTTACCACAAAAAAGTTAAACAACTGTTTAACGAGTGTTTAAAAAAATCCTTACCAATTTTTGTATAGCATTTTATTAAACGCACATTAAACGGTGTTTAATGTTTTTTGCGCATGCAACTGCGTCGAAATATTGGGACTCAAAAAATCACAAATCATGATAAATATTTTCCTTGTTACCACAAAAAAGTTAAACAACTGTTTAACGAGTGTTTAAAAAAATCCTTACCAATTTTTGTATAGCATTTTATTAAACGCACATTAAACGGTGTTTAATGTTTTTTGTGGTAAGACCCTTTATATTTAGTACAAATTGAATGGTGCCATAGCAGTTGTAAAGAGGATGGATGAGTAACGTTAACCTGGCTTCTAATCACAAGTCGCGCCGCACAAACCATAGTCTTATGTAGATTTTTTAACAGTCTGAATAGTCTTTGTGTCAGGGAGACTTGTGTTGAAATTGTTCTTTGTATGTTTTCAGATATTCGTGTGTAGATATAGACGAGTGTGCGAATGACCCCACTCTGTGCGAGAACGGACACTGCGGCAACACGGCCGGCGGGTACGAGTGCGACTGTGATGTCGGCTTCAGCAAGTCGCCCGACGGCAAGTCTTGCCTCGGTGAGTACACACTAATACACACACTAAATTAAATAAATAAATAAATATTGCTAGACATTTCACACAGCGCTATCTAGCCCCAAACTAAGCAGAGCTTGTACTATGGGAACCAGATAACTGATAGAATACTTATATACATTTTTTTTTGTAAATACATACTTATAATATATAGAGGAACAACCAGACCCGGAACAAATATCTGTAGATCATGCAAACATTTGCTCCTATAACTAAAGATGACAAACTGCATGCATTAATATTAAAAATTATACACGCATTAAAAAATAATAACACTAATTAAAATAAGTTTAAGAAGTAAAAGTTAGATTTAAGAATTACATTTTCGTTTGAACACAATCTCACCTCATGGTAAGCAATCATGTGGTTTAAGATGGAGCACAAACGTCTAGAGGACTATTTAAGAAAAGTTGCTTCAATAAGTATGTTATTTCAGACATGGACGAGTGCGCGACGTTCGACAACGTGTGCGTGTTCGGGCGCTGCGTCAACACTTACGGAATGTTCAAGTGCATCTGCGACAAGGGATACCAGTCCGATAGTATCGACGATTGTAAGTCACTTTACTAATACTAATGTTTTTATTTCATTTACTTGTGTTTACAAATAGCTTAAATAGTAGTTAAAACCTCTTTTTACAAGCTTTTATTTAACTTGCAATGTATGTACATATGTATGTCCGGATGGAATCATGCAACTGAGTTTTAATTCAGTTATCTTTAACCGATGAGCTGAAATTTGGTATGACAATACATGCGACGTCATTCTAATTCCAATATGGCGGATCATCCAAGATGGCGGAAAAGTTATTTTTTCTGCACTACCACAGTATGGGTATCAAATGAAAAGGCTTGCTGAAGAAAACACGAAAACTAATACAACGCCACATTATTACAAGCTTTTATTTAGCTTGAAATGTTTGTTTGTTAGTCCACTTCCTCTTATCCTACGGAGTTGAAATTTGATATGTTGGTTCAGTTCCGATGACATTGCAGTTTTATGGTATGCATGACCTGATTCTTCACCCTGGATCGGCTCTAGACTAAGGAACGCCTCTATGGTCAACCTCAGAGACACGAAATTTTGTATACGCATTTAATTATGATAGTTAAAGTTCCACCATGACATGGCTGCTGCACTCAGGGTTGGCTTCCAAGGAGCAACTCCTCAACGGTCAACAACACAGACACGAAATTATGTTAATGCTATTAAATTTTCGGTTCTGATTATGAATTTTATAAAAGCTTGTATTGAAAAAGTAATTTTTCAACAAAAAACTTATTAAGTGTAAAATAACTGTATTAGGAGAGTTCGCTCTTCTGTAATATTCACTTTAACATTTTCATTACATTTAATTCAAGATATTATAATATATTACACAAGGGACCGAGTACTCGCAAGCGCAGTGAAACCAATCAAACAAAAAACTTAGAAGAAATAAACAAGCTTGCGAATTTTGATAATGACAGGCGGGTCTATAATTGCCGTGATGATTATTAAAGTTGCGGTACTATTAATATTGCCTACACGACGCGCCAAATGAACAGATATACATACAACCTAAAACATTAACCTTATTTAATCATTACCGCAATCGGGTAACTACTGGTAATTACCAGCAATAATTTTTTGAACATCGTTCATTCTTGGGCAGGTTTTTGTAACATGGCCCTGAAAATATGGTACTGTTGATTTGAGTTGTTGATTTTGTAATGAATGAATAAAAAAAAAACATTTTCAGGCACATACTAAAAGAACTAAAATTCTAACTAAAAGAACATTGATGTATGTCCGGGATTCGAACCCTCGAACTTAAGATCGAGCATACTAACCACCACACCAGCAGCGCTCTGCAGCTCACAATGAGAACGAATGAAGAAAAGTCAATAAAAGTTTAGATTCGGTTCCCGCTGAGTAAACGCGGAAAACTATAAGTTTTTGGGTCATTGCATCTCAGTTACGCCATAGATTAGTTATCGAAGCGCGACCACACCATGATGTATCATTGCACTGTACTTGCCTGATAACATTACTGTGAATTCGTGGTGCTTCTGCAACGGCTTACCAATAATAGGTTTCAATAAATTTCATACAAACTGACACATTCCTAAAAGATAAAAGTTGTTTAAATTGGTTTAACTTTAGTAAGATTGCGTCAATGGATTTAGTTAAAAGTGGTGTATTTCTAGTGATTTTCTTAATCGTCGGTGCTACTTCACGCACAATTCACACCGAGCAGTATTACAAAGGTGATTGTTTTGACTATTAATTAGAGTTGAGTGTAGTCGGAGTTTAAACTATAATAATCAGTATAATTTTTCGACATTTTTATTTTATTTATAATTTTTAATTTTGCAACTTTCGTTCCTCGTTTTTAACTTTCTCTATGTAACAAACTTTGTGAGTGCGACAAAAATCCTTTGTTCCTTAAAAAGTTTTTTTACAAATACAAATCTATTTATTTAATAAGAATAATGAATGAATGAAACTTCTTTATTATACCTTACAAGCTAAACACAATAGATATAAAAATAAGAAATAAAACAAATAAATGTAAGCATAATGGGCGGTCTTATCGCTTAATAAAGCGATCTCTGCCAGACAACCTTTGGATGGAGAGGATCCTTGCATAATGGAAGATTGGCCGAGGTGTAAAAAGAATAAACTTAATAATAGAAAAAGAAAAATTACTTAACCTTAAATACATAAATAATTTTAAATAAGTAAATATCATTTATAAAATAAATAAATATGTACTTACATACATGCATATATTAATATATACATATATTAATAATATTATAGATCAGATGAATAATCACGACTCTTCTAAAGAATAATGTTTTTTGTGTAATATTGGTAGGTTAGGTACATACAAGGTGTTTAGTATTACATAGTATAAGTGCAGCCATATTCAGTGTTTTACGCAATTGTTTTATGCAATGTCGGGTTTAATTAGTAGGTAATTAGTTGTAGTAAAATGGACAGCGTCTAAATTATTGAGTTAGTTATAATGATTGGTTAATTAGTTACTCGGTTAATTTATTAGACTCGATGAGAGTTAAAGATCTGTATTTGGTTTGAAGGGTGTCGTCTTAGCTAGACGTAAAATGTTATTGTAATTGTTATAGGCAGTGGTAACCGTTCATCATCAGGTACATCATAGGTATGACCCATCACCTCAGCACGTAAAAAAATATAGTAGGAAAATACCATCATCATCATTTTTTTAGCCATTGGATGTCCAATTGTCCACTGCTGAACATTTACCTCTCCTATTTGCAGAGCGACCGGGGCCGATGCCACTTATTTTCCCATCCGCCCTTGTACTGTACCGGGTCACCGCGGCAAATGGGATTAACCTTTGTTAGGTTGTCTTCTGGTTGTGTATACATAATGATGGTGTTGTTTGTGTGCAGTGATGCCCGGGTTCAACTGCACGGACGTGGACGAGTGCAAGTCGCCGCAGTCGTGCCAGTACGGGCAGTGCCACAACACGCAGGGCTCGTACGAGTGCCGCTGCCCGCCCAACTACGAGCTCGTCTCGGACGGCACCGCTTGCTTCGGTAAGTGTCTCTAACATTACAATACAATATATTTATTTGACATAAAGAAACACAGAAAAGACAATAAACAAACAGGAAAAAACCAACCAAAGGAATGAGACAATTATTACAGTTAAATACTACATAGATACTACATACTACTAGATACTGCCCACTCAATCAGTAGGTAGTTACTAATCAGTCCTGCTCCGTACCACGCGTGTCCAAACAGGTCCTTCCTCAGCTTTATGCACTTTTGCAATAAGTCATGCAAAGCAGCGCTGGTTTTCAGGCAGGGCCTTATGTAGGGTAGGTTAGGCGAATGTATTCACTTCTTGGGTCGCGATAATAGACACATCATCATCAACCTATAACAGTCCACTGCTGGACGTAGGTCTCTCCTAGTGTGCACCATTAAGCCAGATCTTCAGCTCTTCTCATCCAATTATTCTCAACACTATGCTTGCCTGGACGTAGTCTCCACTCCAGAACACGTTTACTCCAACGTAATAGACTCAAATAATCCTAATTACGTTGACATATTATTATAGTCTGGGTATCTTGACTGAATTTCTTTCTTTATCTTGTAATAGTTATAATAAGTCTCTCAGTTCAGAGTGGCTCATGGCAAAGGCCTTCTCCAGCATTTTCCATTGGGATCTGTCTCGGTTTGCCCGAGGATTACGTTGAATACCGAATACTCGTTCTTTATGACAACATTTTTTACTGTAGAAAACGAATATATAACACGTGTAACTTTTTAATAAAAATATGACCGAATTCAGATAATTATGGAAATCGGTTGACGTTGTACAGAATTATTCGCCCATGTGTCGTGCTTTTGCAAATTGAAGAAATTGATAATTTTATCATCAGGTTTTGACTAAGTTTATATGAGATCAACCCTGTGGCACCCTTTCTAACAAAAAGAATCATTGAAATCTGACAACGTGGTAAAAATTATAAATGACCATACATGAATTATTATTGACACCCACTTGGGGTACGATGAGACAAACTCTGCAATGTTATTTTAAATCGTATAATTATGTATTTTATTCTATGTATTATAAGTTCGTTTTTCTTTATTTTTTATTGATGTCTCATGTTTATTTGTTTTGCTCGTATTATTGGTGTTCTCATAATTATATGTTTTTGATTTGATTTGATTATTAATATTAGAAATTAGAAAACTGCCTGCAGACTCGAAGTTCAAAAGGTTTTGTTATTAAAAGAAATTGAGTAAAAAATCGGACGACCTCCGTGGCGCAGTGGGCGGATAGCCGGCTGAGACGCAGGAGGTAGCGGGTTCGATTCCCACCGCGGAACAAATGTTTGTAAGATTTACAGATATTTGTTCCGGGTCTGGATGTTTTTCTATATATGTATTACAAGTATGTATTTACAAAAAAAAGTATATATGTAAGTATTATATCAGTTATTTGGTTCCCATAGTACAAGCTCTGCTTAGTTTGGGGCTAGATAGCGCTGTGTGAAATGTCCAGCCATATTTATTTATTTATTTATTAAATGCTTACCATAGAAGTTTAGTAAAGCAGTTTATTAGTTATACATATTGGCATGCTTTACAGATTCCCGCAAGGCGCGTTGTTACGGCAAAGTAGATTTACGCTCCGGCTCAGAGTACTGCCGCGACAACGACGAACTCTCCGAAGACGGCACCATGGCTGCTTGCTGCTGTTCTGTTGGTAAGCTTTTAACTAACCCTCTGCTGGGTCGTAGGCGGAAGCTAGTGAACTAAAAAAATGGAGACGGAAAAAGCAGGAAAATTGGCCTTTGATAGGCTTGCCAACCCAGTAGATCAGAAATCCGTGGGGTGAAATTAAAAAATCATAAAATTCTTTACAAGTGTATTTGAAATTTGTGAATACCTATTATTTTAGATTTTACGTGCATTTCATTTATTAACACTTTTGACCAAAGTTCGTTTACCACGCTAAAAAAACTATCTGGTGGCGCGAAACTCAAATCCTTCATGAAGGTCAAGATTTTTGGCCGAAGGGTGTTGTATTTCATCGTTCTCGAGGACGGACACCGAACATCGAAAACTCAAAGTGTTTATGTAGTAAATAAATTATAATATGTATTTTAGATATTTTAGACTAATGCATTAGGCTACGTTATGGGCCGTAGAATAAGTTAATTAATATCCTGAACGTATTTTAGTTTTGCCTGAGTTAAATGATTTATGATTATATTATTATTAAATCCGGGAGATTCTAGAGGCATCCCGGGAGCCGAAGATTTTAAAAGTTGTGAGCCTTTTTCCGGGTGAACCCCGCTATTCCGGGATGGTTGGATCCCATCATGAATGAAAGTGTTAATTGATATGTTTTCGTAACAGGTGCGGCGTGGGGCAACTATTGCGACCTCTGTCCTGAGCCCGGCTCCGAAGCGTACCGGCAACTCTGTCCTGGTGGACCTGGCTATCAACCTGTGCTTGAACCTGTAAGTATACTATCTAAAAACTTGTCTTAATCTTTCTCTACTTAGTCGCAGAAGAACAGGAGTTAAATTGACAGTTCAAGATTAAATTTGTGATTTGAAAGTGAATTTTGATGAGAATATGTTCAAACTTTGGAGTCATTAGTATCATAATAATGCAAATATATTAACGCAGACGAATCGAGCTATTGATCTGGTTACCAATTCTGCTAATTTATAAGAAAAAACGATTATGAAGCCATACGATTATTTAACGATTATGATTGTTGTTCCTGTCTTATGCTGCCAAATTGTGTTAATAGAATACCAAAAAGTATCTATAGTGGCCACTTTGCGACGATACCATTGTCATAGTGAAGCGATTGGTTTTGTAGAATTGGGCCCCTGGTTAAACGCCCGTTTAAACCAGCAGTGAAACTATTTTTCAGATCTTTTTATGATAAAACTCTGTTTATATCCCGACTCATAAGTTTTTTATTATTAATTTTGTGAAAAGGATTAACTTAACAATTAACTAATACAAAACAGCAACCCAATTATAAGTTTTCGCGTATAGCAACTTTTTAGCAATATAACTAGGTAAGAACATAACATTTTTAGCATTTGTACCAACATTTGGTGAAACAATTATCCCACATAATATGTTGTACTAATACATAAATACATAATCTACTACTTTATAAGTTAAACCATACTAAGTTAATTTATATCCCCAGCCGTCGTACGTAGTAACACTAGCGGATATAGACGAGTGCGCCGCGCACCCTGCTCTGTGCGAGCACGGCACGTGCACGAACACGTTCGGCTCGTTCGTGTGCACGTGCGGGGATGGCTGGCAGCTCTCCGCCGACGAGCTTAAGTGCGAGGACGTCGACGAGTGCGCCGACACCGACGTCTGCGGCCCCGGCGTCTGCAGGAACCTACCCGGATCCTACGTCTGCCTCTGCCCGGAGGGGTACGTCGCAATGCCAAATGGAAGTGAGTTAACATCAATTCAATTATATTCTCTTTATTCTCTTTCTTGTAAAGCTCACAGAAGAAGAACAAACCCTGATTTTAATCAATGTCTTCACCCCCCCTCCTGTGCGGTCTATCAAACTTTCAACGTTTACTTTCAATTCAAACAGCGCAGGGTGGTGTATATACATTGATTTTGACTTTTCAGTCCTCAATAGCTTCAAATACATATAACGTATTAATACACCCCAACTAAACAAGTTTGTATGCGACAATCGATACCGTCAAAAGCCGTTGTCGAATAAATAATTTCTACTTCGAGAATACTACATTGATGTTTATTTTCAGAGGAATGCGTGGATGTGCGACAGAGACAGTGCTACATGGAGTGGGATGAAGGAGACAGGACATGTGGTGGTGCGGTGGGCGTGCCTCAAACCCGCTACCTATGTTGCTGCTCCGTGGGCCGCGCCTGGGGGGCACCCTGCGAAGCTTGTCCAGACAAGGGCTCTCAGGTATGCCAATAAAAACAGTAAGGCAGAAAAATGACAAATCGGCAGATAAATACTAATCGTCTGCTAATATACATATGTTCTTCGAGATTTAGGAAATGTGTGTGGATGTTACACTTAAATGATTTATGATTTAATGAATTATTTTTTTGTAGGAGCACATGGCACTTTGCGGTGAGAAACCGGGGGAGTACATCAACCCCATGACCAACGAGACCAAACCAATCAACGAGTGTGACATCATGCCAACGCTGTGTAAGCCCGGTATCTGCCACGACACGCCTACTGGCTTCCAGTGCGGATGCGACCACGGGTAAGACTACAATTTAGATATATTAACGTACTAAAATGGCCACTCTGGCCACCTGAATAAACACTAAAAACAGTAGTGAGTAGAGTAGTTGACTGCCCTGAGATACCCTACATGATACAAACAAGGATTTTGGTCCTTAATCGGGAATACAGTTGTAGTGGTACGCAGGTTTTATTTCTTAATTAAAATTACAAGGATCACTTTGAAACGTCAATTTTACCGCCTGTTCTACCGCGAACAAGCCAGGAAAAAGTTATAATGTAAGATCGTTTTATGAACTCACGATTAAAATGTTAGAATTTATAGACATTTGTGTAAAGTGACTACAGCGAATGCTTTAGCAAAGTCGAAATCTAACCTGAAATCTTATGGTTTGTTGTTTATGTTTAATCTTTTTTGTTTTTATGTGATTGAGTTATCGGTGTCTAACAAAAGGTAGAACTAGAACTGTTGAAATAGATAATTCATAATAATAACTTGTAAACTTTCGACTTGTCTAAGTGCATGTTACCATGTCTATAGATGAATAAATGATATGGTATGATATGATGTAGAGTTTATTTTAGTGTACTAAACATACTAAAAACATGACTTAGATCACAGTTATTGATTCCACGTGTGCAACGTTGCAGGCAAGTTACCAATAATTCAGTCACATTTATTTGAATTTCAGGTACGAACACGACAACACCTCTCATATCTGCCGCGACATAGACGAGTGCGTCCGCGGACGCGGCGCCTGCCACGGCCTGGCGTCCTGCGTCAACCTGCCCGGCGCCTACGAGTGCCGCTGTCCGCCCGGCTACAGTCTCGCGGACTCGCTCGATGACTGCGAGGACGTGGACGAGTGTGCGGACGCGGCGTTGTGCGACCACGGGGACTGTCGCAACACTATCGGCTCCTACAGGCTAGTACTTAACCCTTATAATCATATCATATTATCTTAAAAGTAGAAGGACGAAACACCACTATTATTTAGATTGGGTCCAAGAGTTAGAATGAACAAAAAATACTGCCATATCAAACGGTTCTAAAATATGACTTTCTCCCACAGATGTGAATGCAAACCCGGCTACACACTCCGCGACAACGTGTGTCGCGATGTAGACGAGTGCGCGCGACCCAGGCCACTCTGTAGAAACGGAACGTGTGAGAACACAGCGGGAAGTTATAAATGCCACTGTGATGAAGGATTCAAGCCTGGCAGTAATAACGATTGTGTTGGTAAGTACAATTCATTAAATTGGATATTTAATTAAGAATTGGTTCGATAGGTTAGTAAAAACGGAAAGTATTCTTAACGGAGAATACAGTCAAATTTACTAAGAAGAAATGGGATGTATTATCTGACATGAATTATTTCATGGCCTTTGTCCTTGTCCAAAACACTTACCTGACCTGAGTGGCCATTATCTTGCTAAACTTTGTATATATCCTGTTTACATCTAACGTTTTATCACTGAAATTCATTTCTATAATCCTATTTCAGATATAAACGAGTGTCGTGAAGGAGGCATGGTCTGCCGCAACGGTCGGTGTCGCAACACAGTCGGTTCGTTCCGGTGTGAATGCGCCCCAGGATACGCACTGACGCCTGATGGAAGGAACTGCAGAGACGTGGACGAATGTACCGAGAATTCTCATCCTTGCGGACGAGACGGTGCGCCTGGTTGTACTAACACTAATGGCGGGTAAGTATTACATATTAACATTTCTAGATTTACGCTTAACATTGTAAAAAAAAGTGAACACGCGGGTAGAAACCAGTAACTTCTAAAACGACTTTTGCATTTGATACAGTTTCCGTAACAAATTATACAAATATTCCTAAAAGTACTCTTTAATTTATCATTGTCTCTAGTTTTAAATCTGAATGATTAATTTATTATAAATTATTCCAATTTTGTATTATCAAATAAACTAAGTAACTATTGGAGTACCTCAAGGTTCAACTTTAGGCCCATTCCTTCTCATATAAACCATTTGTTTTAGATACGAATGCTCGTGCGGTGCCGGATGGCGACTGGTCGGTAAGCGCTGCGTGGACCGCGACGAATGCAAGGAAATACCACATGTTTGTTCCGGAGGTGACTGCCGGAACTTCAATGGAGGGTGAGCTATATTTTCCATGGATGAAATTCCTACCAGTACATACAGACCACTGAGTAATAAGGTGCAGCTCTCTAAATTTACAGCCATGGTTAAAGCTGTCGTTAGCATTATTCTATCATCATGGGTTAAACTGCGATACTGCGCAAGAGAACGGCCTCCCTGCAATGAGTTGCAGGGAGGCTGGATTTTGACTTACTTTATTTTTTTATTTTATTACTTATTTTATTGTATATTGTACTAAATATTTACTATGTACCTGCCTTGTATTTAATGTTGTGTTAGTGCTGTCTGAAATAAATAATTAAATTGAAATGAAATAAACACAGTAGACTACAGCGAGATGCATTTTTATGTGGCTGAAGATAATTAGTGGTATTATTGCAGGTGGAAGGAATAGGGGGAGGCCTTTGCCTAGAAGTGGGATACGAATGGCTGATAATAATTATTATTGCAGATACGTCTGCGAATGTCCAACCGGTTGGGTGTTCGACACTGGCAGTGCAATGTGCGTGGACGAGCGCAGGGAGCTTTGCTACGAGACGTGGGACAGCGGCAGATGCCACAAGGCCAGGCCACTGGAGCTCTCACGCCCTGAGTGTTGCTGTTCTGAAGGTACGTTTCATATAATCTAGTCAGTGTTTACATTAGTATTTTATTTTTGTAGTGTTATTGGAACACTTACGGAAAATTCAAAAGTCATCTCACTAATTTCGACCCTGACGTGTAGTAGGCTCGTGACGAAATTGACATTGCATCCTTGTATCAAGTGGAATTTTACGGGTTCAAATTCCGACCGCCTCGAATTTTTGAGATGATTTTAAAAATGTTAAAATGTATTTTGATGGGCAGGTGCTGCCTGGGGCAGGTACTGTGAGCGCTGTCCTGCGCCCGACTCAGCTGAGTTCCTCCGCATCTGTCAAGGTGGAATGGGAAGACCGAATCTTACTCAGGTCAGTTCAAAAACAATGTTTGTTATCTGTATTTGGTGTGGCTTTGTGTTTGCTGTCTGATGTAAAAATTGTCATTCATCTTCTGTTTATCCCTCGAAGCATTAAAATAGCGAAATAAAAATGAAATTAAATATAATTCTGGTATATGGATGGCCTCAGAATTAGAGTGTTTACTTTGGAACATGTGCCACCGCACTGCGTCGGGTGTGTGCAGCTGCAACAGCCTCTACACCTGAGTATTGACACCTTTTTTGTTGTTTTGTATTGTGTATTAAGTAATAAGTATTAAAAATGTACACAAAAAAAAGAAAAAGTATTTGATTGATATTTGCAGGATCTAGACGAGTGCGTGGTCCGTCCCGACGTGTGCCGCGGCGGACGCTGCATCAACACGGACGGCTCGTTCCGCTGCACGTGCCCGCCCGGGTACGTGCTGGACGCGGCCGCGGGCGAGCCGCGCTGCGTCGACCAGGACGAGTGCATCGCCACGCCGCGCATCTGCGGGAACGGAACCTGCGCTAACACACCGGGGGGATACGAGTGTACTTGTAACAAGGGATTCACACAGGGACCTGAGCAGGTAGGTCTCATGTGTACCATGTAGGGGGGGGGGGAGGGGGCGTCGTACTCCGAGCTTTACAAATTTGGTATATAGATAGATTATTACCAGAATTGATACATAGGCTATTTTCATTGACAGACCTACGCATGCGAAGCCGCCGCCGGCGGAAGCTATACAACATGTATATTTCAATAGTATCTTAGTGAACTGAAACAAATTAAAACGCTATTATCTGTGTAAGTAAGGTAGTTTTCCCCAGACCTGCGTGGATATAGACGAGTGCGCAGAAGGGCGCGCGTCGTGCACGTTCCGCTGCCACAACACGCCCGGCTCGTTCCGCTGCACGTGTCCGTACGGGTACGACGTGGCGCCGGACGGCGTGCACTGCAGGGACATCGACGAGTGCGCGCAGGAGCAGCGCGTGTGCCCGCACGCCTGCGAGAACGTAGTCGGATCCTATGTTTGCAAGTGTCCTGAAGGTCAGTCATCTAACCAATTAATTATATATAATTAATTATGTAAACGAAGGGGGAAAACAGGACGACGCGACTCGAGGCAACCAGTTGCAATACTTTTAAACTTAAGCTGAAGCGCTGGCTCCTGAGTAACATCTTCTACAGTTATGAGGAGTTTATTGACATGAAAAATGAATATTGTAGTTTTATTGGACTATTTTATATTGACATGCACGCATTTTATCCATTTTTTTCTACCACCCACCCTATGTTCATGTTAATGGATGAGACTCGCAAGGGACCGGAAAGAATGGCGTAATAAAGAGGAGGCCTATGCCCAACTGTGGGTGCAGACGGGCTGAGATGATGATGATGATTTTATATTGATTATATTGACTTGTGTAATTTCTATATTGATATTATTATTTTGTTACTTTGTATAACTTTTATATTCTCTGCTTATTTTAATATTGTAACGAGTGTGTACATTCTGTACTGATATGTGGTATTATTATAAACTAAATGTTCTTACCAAATAAATGATTTTAGGGAAAGGAAGAAAGAATCCTTAAATTCCTTATGCCATCGTATTTAAAATGCTGCCAACCTGTAGTTTGAAAATGACATCATCTTTAAAAAAGGAGAGATGACACTTAAAAATCAACTTATTGGAGGTAGCGAGCATTCTGCTATTTTTCTCAAAATCTTTGTAATGCAAGTAGTAAATATTTCATATTTTGTCATCTTTTTTTTAATATCGAAATATTTATTACTTTAGATTATGAATAAGTAAAAATGTAATTTTGTTTTAACTGTCGCGAATGTTGTGTACACTTGTAATTGGTGCACTCATCAGAAACTCAGAAACGTGTTTATGACTGTCGTCATAAGACTAACAATTAGCTTTGAGTTGGTGAAATATGTGCACTGTTGGTGTATCTACAGATAAATATATAAAATAAAGCATTTCCACAGGCTACAAGCGTACGAATTCCCCGCACGACTCGGACGATGCGTGCGAGGACGTGGACGAGTGCTCGGAGCGGCCGGAGCGGTGCGCGCCCGGCGTCTGCATCAACACGGACGGAGCCTACATCTGCGACTGCGACGCCGGGTACGAGCCTAGCGACGATGGAACTGAATGCATTGGTAAGAAAAATCGCCTAGCGACGACGGAACTGAATGCTAAGACAAAAAATTCATGAGTTTGGTAAGCTTATAACATTAACAGTCATAGGGGCTGACCTGACACTAGGATTCCTTGTGTCGTCTGTGTTAGAAACTACGAGTACACACATGCGACTGAGGGCCGAATTCACCGTCGAAACTAAACGCGATTAATTGAAGCTAAACTCAGTTTACGCGTATAACTGAGTTCAAGGCTACAGTTTGCATTTCACCAACAACAACTGAACGCAGTTAAAGCTAAACGCGGTTCAAATTCTGAACGTCCAATTTTCGACGTTTAGCTCATCTAAACGAGTTTAGAGAGATGTCAATCAAAAGTCAAGAAGTGTCATTGACTTTATTTTGCGAAATATTTGTTACCTACGTATTTTTTATATTATTCATAAAGTTTATATCAAGAATGAAAGAGCGTTGGCACTAGCTTTTGACGAAAGTAATGATGAATACTTTGCTCGTCGTCCAAGATGGATACGCGAAAGAGAAGAACACATCATTTCATCTCATCATTTTTTAATGCCATGGTTACAGCATCGGTCTTCTTGCATTCCACAATACTAAAATGTATTTTGACCACATCAACGAGGGCCATTTTTTCGCTAGCGGCAAAAATTGGGTCCCTTTTCCGTTTCGACATCATGCAAATAACACCACACAGGGATATTCTTTTATAGACTGGGCAAAGCACCAAAAAATACGTTGAACACAGACTACTACGAATGGGGCGGCGTAACGACAAACAAAACGTCATTGAAAGTTTTGTTTGACAATTGCGTTTCGATCGCATCGATATTGATAAGTTTGGTTGCACCAAGACATTGTTCGATGTTGGAAATACGAAACGCATCGCTTTTTTGTCTATGATTCTAGGTAAACTTGGTTTTAGTAAACGCGATCAAAACGGAGCTGGTGAATTCGGTTTCATGAAAACCGAGATCAAGTAAAACATGTGAACTCAGTTAAACAAAACGTGGTTTTATTAAACTTAGTTTCCGAAGAAAATGGTGAAATCGGCCCTGAGTCTGAGTATTCCGAGGCGGATATTAAACCCGCCCCTTTCCTGTTTCTACTCGTCGCCATTGTAACCAATGTTCTATTATCATCATTATCATCCTTCAGTTATCGTCCTTCACTATTTAGAGTTTTTATTTTACTTTTTGTGTATTTTATTTAGTTAATAGATCCATATTCAGTATAAGGTGACCTCTCATTGTACAGGAAACTTAGACAGTGGGAGGTCAGCTTATACTATAGCTTGGTGAATAGCCGTGTGTACAGCATGTCTATTCAATCCACATCTATCAACTGTTTTCAATTCAATTTAATTACCGTGATTCAAAATGGTTTGCAATACATTAACAAATGTATTTTTTAAATCCATTTTTAAACGTATGGTCAAAGAATACTGTCTCAGTATTTGTCACTAAATATCTATTTAAGTATTTATTATTAACTAATATGTTTCTTAAATAAGTATAAGTATGTAAATGTAAATTGTTATGAGTAGTTTTTATTTAGGTTTATTCATTTATGTAATTTTAATTTTTATATCATTAGTATTCTGGTAGAGACCGCTATTTAGCGACATTTACGTTGTTAGTTTTTATTTGTATTTGTTTTATGATGTGCAATAAATAATTATCTAATCTATCTATTTTTGTCGTAGATCACCGAGTGGGCACGTGTCACAGGTCGCTGGTTTCCGGCCGCTGCGTGCCGGAGCCCTGGCCGAGGTCTATAGCCTCGACGCCGGCTACTCCCTCGCAAGTTACCAAGTGAGTACTTATACCTACAGTTATGCTAATGGTGATCTAGTTAGTTGTATTAATGGGACTCTAGTGCTCCATTTTTCTTGTATTTGTTATAATAAGTCTCTTAGTTCAGTGTAGCTCATAGCAAAGGCCTCCTTCAGCATTTTCATTGGGATCTGTATCGGGCAACCCTTCTCCAGTTGGGCCTGCTGTGAATTTGATTTCATCCTCCCATCTTTTCGATTTTGTCCACCTCGGTTCCTCTTGCTATCTCTTAGATACCTATTAGTGACAATTTGGGTCCATTTATCTTGTACGTATCATGTGAGCTTTCCATCTCCAAGTTTCACAATTCCATAGCTAGAATTGACCAGCTAGCTAAATGTCTCATCAGAGCGATGAAAGAAATACCTTTGCCTTTGCTTGAATCAGTAAGAAACATCGAGCTTAGAAAGGTGCTCTCAAAGTTCTTACCACACAAGTTATTTTGCCGTCGTTATTAAAAAAAGATGCCAAAAGGTATCTAGTGGCCATTTGGCGACGATACCATTGTCAAAGTTAAGCAATTGATTTAGTAGAATTGGACCCCAATCGCCCGGTTTAAATCACTGAACTAATATAATTTTTTTCTCACTAGTCCAGTAAGAGACGCTTAGAGTAGTGCAGGCTGGCAGAAAACAGGGGAAGTGAACCCAGAAGTGGGCGAATCCGGTCTCAGATGATGATCATGAGCACTACTACATACTATTTATATTGTATGTTCTAGGGCACAGTGTTGTTGCACCTTGGGTATGGCATGGGGTCCGGAATGCGAGCTTTGTCCTGTCCCGGGCAGCGCTGAACGCCTCGAGCTCTGCACGCAGACCAACCTGGGTCGTCCCGGCGGCCGGCCCGGATCCGGAGGCAGCTCTGGCGGGACAGGCGGGACAGGCGGGGACGGGGGCGGAGGCGGATTGGGACAGGCGCTGGATATCTACGGGGACGTGGACGAGTGCGCCGCCATGCCGGGACTCTGCGCGCCCGGACGCTGCGTCAACACTATCGGCAGGTAATTTATATGCAAATGCAACCTTTCTTCACTGTATACAGGGTTACAGGAAAAATCGTGCTAGATCCGTTAAGGGCGTGGAGTACCCATCATTTCTGACTTATTTCACTATGAAACACCCTACCCTAAACTTAACCCTTTTCGAGATATTCGACTTTTAATTTTTTTATTGAAAATTGCCGATTTTTAGGCTACTAAATTTATTTTTGTTTATTTTGTGTATCTTATTATAATTATTATTGCATTTTTACATGTGTAATAAGATGCTTTAGGACGTCTATCATTAAAATAGTGCATACGTTAATTGAATAGACCGTAGTAGACAAGTGAAAGTTAAGAAATAAAAAAAAATATTAGAAAGTTTATTTTTCTCTAAGGGATATCTAAAAAAAATATTATGGCAATTGTTCGGCAGATGTTTTTTAAAATATCTACGTTTCATCAGCTATCTAATGAGGTATAATAATCTAGGGTTTTATTCAAATGCATTGAAAAAAATTTAGTTTTATAGGCGACAGTGGAGAAGAAAATTTATACTTAGCCCTAAAAAGTAAAATAAAATAATAGGTAAGCATGAAATGTCATTTATTAAAGATTTTCACACAACTTTTTCTTATTCTACAGTTCATGTTCAACATGGCCGCCTCTATTTCTGATACATTGTCGCATCCTTCTACGGAGACCAGTCTTTACTACTCCAGTGGTTAACGTGGTCCTCATTTTATTGGCTGCATCCACAATCCTTTCTCGTAAGTCTTCCACAGACGAAACTGGATTCGGCTCGCTGTACACAAGACTTTTCATGCACCCCCACACGTGAAAATCCATGGGGGTTAGGTCCGGACTTCTTCCTGGCCATGGCAACGGTCCACCTCGTCCTATCCATTTGTTTGGATAATTTGTGTCCAGCCAGTCTCTGACACTTCTCCTGAAATGGGCAGGGCAGCCATCGTGTTGGAACCACATGTCCCTGATCAGGTTGAGTGGCAGATCATCCAGCAAATCACTTAAGTCTGCTCTCAGGAAATTTTCGTAGCTTTCCCCATTTAGATTATTCGGGAGAAAGTAAGGTCCAATCAAATGATTGGAGATAATGCCCATCCACACATTCACGCTGAATCTTCGTTGGGACCCCTTCACTCTTTTCTTATTGGGATTCCTTAGCTCTTTTGGGGCCCAGTAATGGGCGTTGTGATAGTTAGTTATGCCATCTTTATCAAATTTGGACTCATCCGTCCACAAGATATTTCTTAGAAAATCTGGGTCTTCTACGTCAGCATTTAGCATAAATCTGCAAAAGCCCAATCTTCTCGCGGGGTCTCCTTCTTCAATAACGTGTACCAGCGTGTAATGGTACGGGTATAGGCCAGCAGTATGCACTGTAAACCACACTCTCCATTGCGAAAGTCCCAGATCACGGGCAACAATATTAGTGGAAGTAGTCGGATCCGCTCGAAAGCGTTGCACTATCTCATTGTCCTGTTTTTCGTCATCAATTCGTGGTCTTCCCATGTCTGTATTTCGTCTCAAAACAGAGCCAGTTTCTCGAAGTCTTCGATAGACTCTGTCAAAAACGGCCACATCCTGCACTCGACGACCGGGGTAGCGAGTTATGTATTCGTTGCGAGCTTGCGCAGACACACAATCGCAGTATCCGTAACAAATAAGCATATCAGCATATTCCTCAGGTGTGTAGGACGTCATCTTCAACACTTCCGTATCACAGGTACAAATCAGAGTCCGGTTAACAAGAACAGTAGTCACAAATCAGAAGAAATAGTCCAGAATCACAGCCAAGTCGAGAAAAAGAGCAAAACGATATCACATCTACTATGTACGAAGCACAAAAGCAGACTGACAACCAAAACTGTTGTACCCCCTGTTGTATCCCAGCCCTAACCGGTCTCTACACATTTTTTCTTTCATTCGCACTTACATAAATCGTCACTTGTCTCGCTCGCACGGTGCGTCTTAACTTGAAGGACAATACGCGCGGGACCGTTAAAACTGCTACCTGGAGCGTCCCAACTACTTTTTTCCCACGAAATGTAATACAAACCCTAGATTGTTATACCTCGTTAGATAGCTGATGAAACGTAGATATTTTAAAAAAACATCTGCCGAACCATTGCCATAATATTTTTTTTAGATATCCCTTAGAGAAAAATAAACTTTCTAATATTTTTTTTTATTTCTTAACTTTCACTTGTCTACTACGGTCTATTCAATTAACTTATGCACTATTTTAATGATTGACGTCCTAAAGCATCTTATTACACATGTAAAAATGCAATAATAATAATAATAAGATACACAAAATAAACAAAAATAAATTTAGTAGCCTAAAAATCGGCAATTTTCAATAAAAAAATTAAAAGTCGAATATCTCGAAAAGGGTTAAGTTTAGGGTAGGGTGTTTCATAGTGAAATAAGTCAGAAATGATGGGTACTCCACGCCCTTAACGGATCTAGCACGATTTTTCCTGTAACCCTGTATGTATATCAGCGACTGAGACGCTTCATATGAACCGGTGGATGATTGAACTTGGAAAAAAATGAACACAAGTTGGTAAAACTGGACGCGGGCCTAAAGTTGAATTACTTTTGTATACCGCCTGATGTGGGTACGTGGGTGAAAAAAAGAGCAACAGAGTAACCTTACGGGGATGGTTCTTAAAGCTTCTTAAAGTTCTCAAACGTCATGTATTTGTATCTGATAGTTATACATTATATTCCGATTAAATTAAAAATTTCCCATAGAAGATTTTGTGACTAAATTATGATAGCCTCCTTATAAGGTAAAATGGTATAAGTGTGAAAATTGTATGGTTTATTTATGATGTATAGTTTCCGGTGCGTGTGCGGGCGCGGCTACAAGCCGGCGGGTGAGGTGTGCGCCGACGTGGACGAGTGCAGCGTGCGCCCGCCGCCCTGCGAGCATCTCTGCAAGAACACTGACGGTACCCACTCTCACTCTCGGTATCACTTACAGTGCCCATACACATTGCGACGCTCGCACGGACTGTTCGTCAAACAGTTTATGATCATCCCAACCACGATCGACCCAAGTCTGTGGTCCGTACGACTGTTGTAACGTGTATGGCCCTTTTATTTATTGGATAAATTCCCAGTAGTTCAATTAACGAGGCTTATGCCCAGTACGTACGGTAAGTAAAAAAGTTACAATGCTTGTATGAAACGACAATAAACATAGTCAGTAACAAGCATAATACCCTAGAACAGAAAACTTCAAAGGTATGGCAAATATAATGTTTGGATTTGCCTTTAAATTTCTCATAGTGTGCGTGATATCTTCTGCGTACTGATTACAAAATATGAGATTTTCCATAATTAAGAATAATAAAAAATCCGGCAACATAAATAAAGCACATACTTATCTAAAATAACACACACAGAAAATAAAATAAACACAATCAAAAATAAACCAGAATAAAATAGGGACTTGGTGAAAACCAGAAGCTACTATTTTCGGCCAAGGATGACTAATTGAGGAAATTATTTCCTTAATTAATCACTCTTCGCACGTACCACTTCCAGCGTGGAGATGTACAACACTCATCCACCGCCAACAATATCAATATTGTTGATGTTGTTATTGATATTAATAAAGTGGATAGTATTATAACGAATCGAGAGAAATAATCCAGTATCTGTCGAGACATTCAGTCCATTGTTTATATAACGTTGCAGGTTCATACGAATGCCTCTGTCGGTCCGGGTACGAGGTGGACGAGGACGGCGCCAACTGCCGCGACGTGGACGAGTGCACGCGCGGCACGCACACGTGCCACCAGCTATGCGCCAACACTGAGGGCTCCTACGAGTGCGAGTGCAATGACGGCTACGAGAAGCGGGGAGACGCTTGTATTGGTATGTGACACCTTATACCCGACTGATCTTTAGGCATCATTACTCACGCTAATTTGAACCTTATTTGTAAAGTTTAAAGTCTACTTTTGATTTGAAGCCCATTGGAGGTGTGAGGACATTGGTAAATAAAACGACTACGATTCTCAGTATCAAGGATTACTTATTATTTGCATATCATACAAACTGTGCTACAAATATGTATCCCACAAATTCTTTGAATTCGAGCGCCAAGACCACACTCGTCTTTATAAAATATTTCTTTGTGAAGATATAGTTTGGTGTGATAACCTTTTAATGTATCTAGAATAGAAGTGGCCCAAGGATAAGTCCTTGAGGGAGCATCTTTTCTTTTCATCTTTTAGTTTGGCTATCGATCAAGTTTATTTCTCTTTCCAGACATAAACGAGTGCCACGAAGAAGGCATCTGCCCGACACCAGGGCGCTGCGTGAACCTGCTCGGCTCATTCCGCTGCGTCTGCCCGCGCGGGTTCCGCCTCGACCTGAGCGGCACTAGATGTATGGACGCGGACGAATGTGCGGACGGACGCTGTCAGTCGCCGTGCAGGAACCACGCGGGAGGGTACCGCTGCGACTGCCCCCCAGGTACTGTAAAATACTGTTAGAGACACAAACCCTGCGAGAGTTCCACCTCGACCTGATCGGCACAAGATGTATATTGAAACTATCGTTATAAAAAAAAATACATCAGCCTACTTTGCCATCACTGGATTGATTGTTAGGTAAATTATCTGCAGGTGGAGTAAGATTGTGTTATGTGCAGGAACAAGCCGAGGGGCGGGTGGCGCGTGCGTGCCGGAGGACGCGTGCGGCGCGGCGCCGTGCGGCGGGTCGCCGTGCTTCGCGGTGGGCGCCGCCTACCGGTGCGGCTGTCCACAGGGATACGGCTGGGATGCAGGACACGCCGTCTGTCTGCAGGTACACTCACTACACACCACTACACCACACATACGTACCATGCCATATATCAAGAGGACTGTAAATTGAAACATTTATTTATTTCTTTAGATTGATAAATTGATTAAACAGTTTTAAGTATTATTAACATTTATGGACACCATTGTTGCACCATAATAAACTGATTTAACCTTACTTTTCGTGTTAGCTCGGCGGTGGCTGCGCGACCGCCTCTTGTCTCTTTGGCTGCCAGTCGTTCGGCTCCAACTACCAATGCGGATGTCCCGCCGGCTACCAGCTGGTGGGCGCCGGGCACTGCCTGACGGCGCTGGACGCCGCGCTGCCGGCGGACGACATCGGTGCCGCGCCCGTTTTCCCGCTCCGAGACCAGTACCGTACGGGCGACGAGCTGCTGTCCACCGAGGGCTGCTTCAGCTGCAAGGTACCGTGCATCTTTACACTGCCTGATGGCGCTGCATACCGCACTGCCAGCGGACAACATCGGCGCCGCGCCTGTTTTCCCGCTTCGAGACCAGTACCGTACGGGCGACGAGCTGCTGTCCACCGAGGGCTGCTTCAGCTGCAAGGTACCGTGCATCTTTACACTGCCTGATGGCGCTGGACGCCACGCTGCCGGCGGACGACATCGGTGCCGCGCGCCCGTCTTCCTGTTCCGAGACCAGTACCGCACGGCTGACGAGCTGCTGTCCACCGAAGGTTGCTTCAGCTGCAAGGTACCGTGCATCTGTACACTGCCTGATGGCGCTGGACGCCGCGCTGCCAGCGGACAACATCGGTGCCGCGCGCCCGTCGTCCTGTTCCAAGACCAGTACCGCACTGCTGACGAGCTGCTGTCCACCGAAGGCTGTTTCAGCTGCAAGGTACCGTGCACCTGCAGTAGACTGAGCGTGTTCTATCAAGCGGGGAAAATAATGTGCCATTATGTCATAATAATTATAAAAGCGCCGAATAACGAAAATCGCATACGTGTCAGAAAACATTGTCTGCCCGTTAGGGTAAAGATAGTCTTCGTTAAACCAAAAAGTTTTATTTTCTGAACTCTTTGGTTAAACCTGAGTGCCTCCCACACCCAGCCTGGGTGTAGTTTTATAGAGGTTGACACCTTTTTACGTATAACTTAGTGGACACGACGATGTGTAAACTACTAATCTGTAGTGCAGTCCAAGTGCTTGATTATATCTCTACTGCACAACATCAACCTGAAGTCCTACTCTATTACGTCGAGGGGATAGGATGATTAGGTTAGAAGGAGTGTATTGTACAAAGCACTTTAATATACGGGAAGTCAGTTCAGATCTTATTACCCCCACCCTAAAATTGGAACTGTTGGTTGGCAACTGCCAGCTGGGTTTAAATAGGGGCTTATAAGCAACGAATAATTTGACTTCAATACCATGTTTCTCCCAAACCGATCTCCTTATTTGGCAAGCCCATTTGCTGGGCCCCATCAGCCAAATACCTGGGTGTCATCCTCGATAGGCGTCTTTCCTTTAGGTTGCACATCACTAAGAGGTGCAACCAAGCAAAGTTCACCTTAGGACGATTGTCCTCACTACTAGGCGCGAAAAGTAGAATGTCCCTTAAAAATAAGGTGACCCTTTACAAAGCGTGCATTCATCCCATCATGACATACTCCTCTGTAGTATTTGCCCACTCTCCTAAAGTTGGTGCCATTCAGGTCATCCAAAATCGATTCTTGCGAAAAGCCTCAGGCTCGCCATGGTATTTTGGCAATAACGATCTACATCGCGATATGAAATTAGAATCAATAGCCAGGTTCATGAAGCTCGCTTCCAAGCGGTTTTATGAACTTGCCTCCAATCATCCGAACCCTTTGGTACACACCATTCCGGTCTACCCGTTGGATCCGCCCGCCAACAAAATCCTCCGTCGTCCGAGACACGTTCTCGGAGACCCGGATGACGAAATCACCTCCGCTAATGCGGAAGCTGAGTCATCTACATCAGACAGAGCAAACACTTCACAGAAACACCGACCTCGCCGGCGAGGTCGACGAGTCCCTTCAATCGCCGCCTATACGAGGTACAGACATGTACCCGGGCGTTTCTCTCCTATCCCCACCCCGGCAACAGCCCAAGCCGAGGCTCGTACCTAAGTGGTGCCCTTGCGCTAGTTGCCTAAATAACTTACTGGGCTGAGCGCCATCTGCGCTCGCCAAAAGTTCGGTTCGGCCAAAAGCTGTCACGGCCTCAGAGGCCAACAGCGAGTTAGTCCATCAGAAAAAAAAAGAACTTCAATACCATGGTAAACAGAACTCCCAAACTCGAATGCGAATCAATATTTTCAGATCAACAGTTAAATAAATAAATAATGGTACCTAGTCCCAAAGTATTTATGAGATAAGTTTGCCTCTTATGTTTTCTGAAACCCTCACATGATTTATTTTAACATCGATCTTAAAGCTTCATTCCAGGCTACATGTAAGCCTGGCCACTGTTCGATGCTCTAATGTAGAATGAGTTGACGAATTGGTAAATATTTATTATATTTATCAGGTGAACGGCAGAAGACGCAGAGCACCAAATGAAGCGTACATCTTCGCGAACGGAACCACTTTGATGAAGAAGAGGAAGCGACGAAGCAGACGTGAGTGTAATAACTACCCTATTAGGACATTTTTAATTTATGAGATTTCCTTTAGGTTTCACTAATGATCTTTACTTTACGAACAACTAAATTATTTACTGTAGTTTATTTACTTACCTATACCCTTTTGAGACTGCGCGAAATGAATGCTTTTGTGTTCGCGAAATGAGTTGTTGGAGTATACCACTAAATTAGTGGATTTGTTCTGTTCAATCTACTAAGTTTAATAAAGCTGAGTACGTTTCTAGTCATCAGTGGACTATTATTTAATGTCTATTATTTAATGGATGATGGCCTGAATGAGGTCTATAAATTGTACTTAGCATTCTACATTCTTTACATTCTTTAGAGTAAACGTTGTATTTCATTTTGATATATATTTTTAAAGTATGTAATATGTATGTATGTAAGTATATTTTAGGTCTAGGTATTTATTTATTTTTTATCCTACTTAAATAGGTATTTATTGTAACACCGCCTCCTGTCACGTTATTTCAATCCAGTCCATACAAAGGATGCCTGGAAGAGATCGCTTTAAGCGATAAGGCCGCCCATTGTACTACCACATATTAGACTTTAAGTTTTCTAGGTTAAGTTATTCTATTTCGGTGTAACCATAAAGAATTATCTATTTTTAGATATATCTATTCTCTTCTATTTCTATCTATATCTATATTTAAGGTTATGGCATTTTAGTTATTTTAAAGTTACAAGCTATTTGTACATCCACCAGGTCGTCGCTCGCTCCTGGAACCTGAAGCAGAGCTGATCGTGGTGAAAGCGACCCCCAGACAGACGTGGCACCGCATGCCGCTGCTGCGCCTGCTGCCGGCCGAGGGCGGCGCGCGTCCGCACTACCGCCTCGCGTACGGAGACGACGACCGCGAGTTCATACTGAATAAGCGCGACGGGGTGTGGGCGCTCCGCCTCAGGAGGCATCTCAAGCCGCACGCGCTCATGGAGAAACAGCTGGAGCTAGAGGCCAGGTATGTGCTATAGCGTCTAGCTGTTTATATTCAATTTCGACAATCACTATCGTTTGTTCTGATGAACAGGTTTAATAATATTTTAAATCATGTTATAATAATTAACTTTTGTTCCAGGTTTGTCCCGGTACCCGAAATCGGCGCCGGTAGAAGAAGAAGGCGCCACCTCGACCTGAGCGCGCCCGCGCCCGTACGCTTCTACGTATCCATCAGCATCGCGCCCGACAAGCACTGACACGCTGCACCCCGCTCCCTCCGCTAGTGAGACTGCATGCGCGTGCGCGTGCCTTATATACCACCACGATATTAATCGAGATTCTTGCTCAAGCCTGAATCGAGACTCGGCGTTGATTTTTTTACAATTACCAATGAAACTGTTAAAAAAAACTACCTACGCTTTAGTCTTCATTCAGTTGCGAGTTTAGTTCTGGCCTAAAGCTATGCCGGAATTTGACGTTTTATACATTGAGTATCGTTTTGGATCAATCAGACCTAAACCCGTCAAGGATTACGCCAATACATTTTAGTATGGTTGTGGTGCCTGATCGAGTACATACTTGGGAACCGGTTTTTATATATTGGTATCGTAAGAGTTACGTCTTACTTTAAGTAAATTAGAAGTAGACGCGGCACAGGAGCGCAAATTGAGCTTGGGATATTTATACAATTAATAGTTAATTGGCAGCTCAGTTCTAAACCATAACAATTCCTTATATACGCCATTTCATATTTTGCTTTTAGTATGACTTTGTTTCTGTGGATTCGGGCATAGTTTAACCTCTTGAACGTGCTGATAATCGATAGTCATTGTGATGTAATAAGAGGCTTGGTATGTAAACATGGTTTTCCTCATGGATTCTGTCTGTTTCGTAAAGAAAGTATGCTTGCACAATTTATTGACATGCCAATGTCCTCGCGTTTGGGAACAACGAGTCACTGCCATTATTATGTAGTCCTTGTCAAATAATAAGAGTGAATGGTAATTTGACGCGTGTGCCTTAGAACGTGACCCATTCAAATTGAATGCTGTCACATAGAGTTAAGGTTGAAATTGCAATATCGAGTAGTGATGTGAAATGTCGATAGTCTCACTACGTATAATGAAACACGTGCAACGAGACTGGTTCCGTACGTATGTGCGACGAAATATTGTGTAATGACGGACGTTTTTTTATATATTTTTATTTGTTTATAGAAAAGGTAAAAATAGTATCGATGTTTTGATAACTTTTTCGTATCCGTCGTCTCAAAATATTTGGTGTACGTTAGCATGAGGTCGTAAGATCTTGTCGGCAGTATTAAATAAATAATGTGTGATTGAATGCATAATGTACTCGTGGCTAGGAAACGGCGAGTCGATAATTTAACCCGAGACGATGTTATTACGATTATGAATGTCGATAATATAATATTAACAGTACATCACTAGTTTTGCCATTGATATAAAGCCAGTAGTAGATGTATGATAAATAATATATTTGTAAGGGTTAACATAGATTAAGAGAATTATTATTTATTTTTGATTTCCAATGTTAAGTGTTAGCGTCGTCTCTCGTTTCGGATAACCTACTTATTTTTGTGAGATATTTTTATATTTTGAGTTATTAATTTTGGCATTTTAAATTAAGTCTAAAGTACAAAAATCGATGCAATGAAATCGTTGCAATGGAATCAATGCAATGGAATCGATGCAATGGAATCGTTGCAATGGAATCGTTGCAATGGAATCGATGAAATGGAATCGATGCAATGGAATCGTTGCAATGGAATCGATGCAATGGAATCGATGCAATGGAATCGTCGCAATGGAATTGATGAAATGGAATCGATGCAATGGAATCGTTGCAATAGAATCTTTGCAATAGAATCGATGCAATGGAATAGTTTTGTAAATATGTGTATACAGATGAAAGTTAAAATTAATAATAGAACTTAGTTTTACTATGTAGTTAAACTATTCTAATGTAGATTATAATATAGTCATAAGATGATGAAATCGAAATTACCTACTAAAATAAAAACTTATGTTTATTATGATTGTTTTATTTGAGTGCACAGTCCTAGGTACCCCCCAATATACATAGCTTGGAGTTAAAGCTAAGGTACACATTTTTAGAGCTCTACACTGAGGTAAGTATAGTATGTACGAAGCGAATTTTGTATATTGAACATTTACCATAGATATGTTTAAAAATCTTGAATGTAGTGATACCTAATTGTCATTTCGCTAATCGAAATTCGAAATTTCTCCAGAGAATTCTACGTAAGAAGAGTGGTTCAGGTTAACTAAAACCAGATGACATTAATTTTTTTTATATGTAACTTAAAAAAGGGCTCCGTCGCATCATACTTGATGTATCAAATATAAAACATAACATACAATATATACATAAGTTGAATGGTAAATTAGCTGACTAGGTATAATATCCAAGGAATGTACAAATTCCTTGAAAATATCTACTCCACATCTGAGAGAAAGTATCAACTAATGTTAGCTGGAAGAAAATGCTAAATAGCATTAAGTTCGCCTATGTATTATTTTATTAGTGCAATAAATAAATAATATCCTATAAGAACCTATTTTTTATTTTTTTATGTTTTTTGTGGGGAAGGCCCAGGCGAAGGTGGCGGGATGAGCTAAACTCCTATCTCAAGGATTGGCCCCTACTTGCAATCAACAGAAACGAGTGGAAAGAGGGAAGGGAGGCCTTTGCCCTGCAGTGGGACACAACAGGCTTATAATAATATTTGTGGGGAAACAGGCTTACGACCCACCTGATGGTAAGCGGTCACCGTCGCCTATTGACATCGGCAAAATCCGGGGTATTGTCGATGCGTTCCCTACCCTGTAACCCTACCTTTTAACATTTCTCTTGAAGCGTGCCATGTCGTAGCCTAACGGGAAAACCTCAGATGGTAGCTCATTCCACATCTTGCAAGTATGGGGTAGAAAAGATCGCGATAAGTGTGTGGTGCGGGATACCCAATTGTCGATGATAGGTGGATGAGCTTTATTACGTTGTCGAGAAGTGCGGTGGTAAAATCTCGACGACGGGATCAGATCGAATAGCTCCTCAGAACATTCCCCATTATACAGGCGGTAGAAAACACTGAGCGATCCGATGACACGGCGTTATTGTTTTTGCAGCAGTTTTTTTTATATTAGGTAGTATCAAATTAGCCAATTATGAAACCTTTTTAGAAAGCTCAAACGAAGTAGATAAGTTTTCTCTCAGCGATTTACAGCGGATCTATGGAAGGCTTATCTGTCACCTGTAAAAGAAACTCATTGAAAATTACCTCAAAAATCACAGAACACAAAATATCCTTAAAAATTTTCTGTCACATCAATATGACACGGAGAAGAGTACCAAATGTGAATATTTGGAAAGCCTCATAAAAACTCCAAGTGCAAGCCCGAACGGGCGAACAAACTTTTTGTTTTATGATTGTGAAAATACATACCTAAGGTAAAACATGGCGAAGAAGGAGGAATTTTCATGTGAAATGTACACTAACAAATTCTTCATGCTTTGCGCAGCGGGGGGCGCCTGCGCGTGCGGTATCACGCACACCTTCGTAACGCCTCTCGACTTGGTGAAGTGTCGCCTGCAGGTTGACCCCGGCAAGTACAAGTCCATATTTAAAGGATTCGGGATCTCCTTCAAGGAGGGCGGAGCGCCAAATCTTGTCAAGGGTTGGTTGCCAACTCTAATCGGCTACTCGCTGCAAGGAGCGGTCAAGTTCTGCGGCTATGAATACTTTAAGTATAAATTCGCCAAGATGTGCGACGAAGAAACTGCTTATCTGTACCGCACTTATTTGTATCTAGCTGCGTCCGCCTCCGCCGAGCTCATAGCTGACGTGTTTCTGGCTCCGTTCGAAGCGACCAAGGTTCGCATGCAGACGACACCCGGCTATACCTCTCAGATGTTCAAGGCCATGCCGCACATGATGGCGACGGAAGGGTTCGGGGTGTTTTACCGCGGATTGACGCCGCTGTGGGGCCGCCAGGTGCCTTACACGATGATGAAGTTTGCTTCTTTTGAGAAGACTTTAGAGTATCTTTATGCAAATGTGGTGCCGAAACCGCGCATGGATTGCACGGCGTTCGAGCAGTTGGTGGTGACGTTTACTGCTGGATACATAGCGGGAGTGCTGTGCGCCATCGTGTCGCATCCCTCTGACACGATCGTGTCCAAGTTGAACAAAGACCCGAGCGCGACCATCGGAGGAATCTTCCAGGAAGTGGGGATGACGGGGGTATGGCGCGGGCTAGTGGCCCGTATCATCATGATCGGTACCCTCACTGGTCTGCAATGGTTTGTCTACGATGCTTTCAAAGTGTACACTGGCATGCCTCGCCCTCCCCCCGCAGACATGCCCGCTTCCCTTAAAAAGAAGCTCGGTAAATAACGGGATAAAATAAAAGAGACGAAGTGTGGTTATCATATTAAATATTTATTAGGTATTCTTGAATTCATTTTATAAATATTCATTTAATCGTCAAAAAACCACGCAAGTGCGAGTCTGACTCGCGCACCGAGAACTCCGTAAAAATATTTTTTTAAAGTGATTTAACATTAGCTTTTGTATTTGAATTGCGCTGTGAAACCTTGCTTCTTTCCTTGCATGATTCGGTAGCCGAAGTAAGTACCCTATATATTGGTTTTGATTAATTTGCGAGTGTCAAATTATGCTGCATGAACGGCCGTATTTTTTGATTGCGTTGACTTAGAAGCTTGAATTTTTTACAGCTCCAATGGACCGTACACCTAAGTGTTTGATATTAATTTCAACTTTATACTTCCACGCGTTCCTGAGAAAAAGGGCCTTGACCGACAGAGAGGCGGAAAAAGTGATCCCATAAAGGTTGCTTTTTTTCTTTTGAGTTACGGAACCCGGAAAACCTATGGACCATATAAATGTTTTGTTTTATAACAAAGCAAACACTTTTTTTTTATTCATGGTATCAAATATTGACTGACGTGACACTGACATGTTAATGATCAACATACCAACATACCATACACTGACAACATTGGGCGGTTACACGTACAAATGGTAAAATTTAGTGTATAATTACTTAAAGATTGTAACACTGAGAGACAGACTGCATGCATTAATATTTTATGTCGAGGGAGTAAATTAATTCGTGATGTTATAAAATAATTATTTTAATAGTCTAATAAATTAATATTAAATTAAATGGCATACCCTTACTTCTAGCTGACAATGTTAAAATATTATACATTTCATTAAATAATAACAACAACCTAATATTACTCAGTCAGTGTTGGGTAGTCCTAGGTAAATCCGAATGCAAATTTATTTTAGTTATTAATTGAACTTAACCCAACAAACTTGGGTGATCCATGTAAATCCGGGTAAACCTAGGTTTATTTCCTCTTTAGCATTAAACTTAATATAGATATAGCCAGTAGCCTGTGTATAATACTGTGATAAGACTGTGTAGTCTTCCATTTATAGCAATTTAATAATATTAATATTTGACGACATATTGAGTGTGGGGTATTCGAGGAAACCGAGGCTAAAATTCCCAGATTCACTAGTTACGTAAAAACATCATTTTCTTCTCCGATCTATCCGAATAGCGCAGAAATAGGGCTATAAAATATCACACAACACAATTCTTCGGCAACAATAATGTATATTGAAAAATATTATCGGAAAAACTGGTTATAATGGTGTAGAACCGTCGTATACAAAGGAGCTTGGGACTGTAGGATCTTTCTGGGCCATAACCGTAATATAGGGATTTGTCTGAGTGCCGTGGCCCACTTACCGGCTTTGGATAGGACAGAGTGACCTCTGGTAAGCGGACCGGGACGTTATAAGTGGAGGGATCAGGAGGACCCCATTTACCATAATCTTGGATCTGCTGTTCGCGGGACACCTTATTTGTTTTACGATATGGGACGGGTACTTTAGATTTGTCGTTCTTTATGACTGTACTATGTCTCAATAGTATGTACTTACAAGGTGCTTATTTGAATTTGTGAATAAACGGATTGAAAAGGTGGTAAATATAAATATATTTATAAATAAATCAAATGTACATAGTTTTTATTAGTTACTTTTACCGTGAGCCTTCCTGAAAAAAAACATCTTTTTCGAGAGCCTGAGTAGCGCGGCCATTTTAACATTCCGTAAGTACATCACAAACGTTTCCACGGATACATACATTTACCAGCCTCCATTGATGTTTATAACTCATGTTCATAGTAACTTCGATACAATCGGCTCACGCGATTGCCGACTCTGCAGACATACACATAAAGTTAAAAAGGCAAATGTTTACACGGTAGATATTCAGACCACGGCGGTGTGGCGACAAGTTAGGAACTCCGATAAAGTTCAGAGCGTTTCACAGAAGTTATCAAATCGAATTTTTGTTGAGACCCGTTCCGAAGATATTTTTAATATCGGTGAAATATTTAAAGTGGAGAATGTGGCTTGAATATGAGTTTCTAGAAGATAAGTCTCGCATTCGCTAGATGGATTCGCCAAGGGATACGACATTCTTTAAGGAAACTTCGATTATTAACTTATTCTTCCAGCCACATTGTTTCAGCGGAAAATGAATCTTCCTTAGAAAATAAGCTCAACGTTTAAGTTCAGTCTTTCCACTAATCCAGTTAAATATCAAACGACTGCATTAATAGTCTCTGATCTTTTGTTAAGGATCTCATCTAAAAAGCTCCGCCTTAACTAACTTTGCATAGCATTCCGGAAACTTACAAATCAAATAACTTGCAAGGAATCGAATCCAGAAAACTACAAAATGGAATAATTGAAAAAGTTTCGTTTTAAATGGTCTCCCCGAGTGAACAACAGTTTAACGCAAGTTTATCGTCTGCGAATCGCAGCGGGGCCGCAGCGGTGCCGCTGCGGTCGCCAGCGACAGCAGAACTGAATTAAGACAGCTCGACAGTAGCAAGTTTGTAAACTAGTTGCTCTGGAGCTAGGGGCCTGGAAGAGTCGCCACAAACCTATTTACGAGATCTTCCCAATTGGATTGTGGACTCACCCACCACTTGAGATACACGAGTTAGCGACTCAAGGATCAGATAGTTTCATTTGATAAATAGCAAACTTAGATTGTGTTGGGTGAAATATCACATTTTAATCATAGGTAAACCTATTTGTTTTAACTATCGCATGCTTGCCTCGGCATCCATGCTAAAATATAGCATTGACAAATGCTATTATGGTACTGAAAACCAATGTTAGTTTTTGATGTCACCTATTTGCACAGAGTTGCGGCCCTCTACTAAAGCAGGTAATTACTACTTATTTCAATAAAATATAATAAGTTTTATTATCATCTATCAGAGCTCTTCCAGCGATTAATGATGTTCGTGGCTCAAGTTGTCCGAAGTAGGAACGGGGATAAGTTTCTATTGTCAGGCGCGTTCAGCACACAATACACGCTGGAGGTAAACGGTCGGAGCCTACTTGCCAACACTCGCTCGAATTAGCACTTTTCTAGATCTCTTGACCTCGGACTGAGGCTATCTTTTGTATTGGGAGATTCTTTCACGGGTAAATTCTTATTGAAATTGAGGGTTTTGGTTTTCAAGCTCCTTTTTGCAAGGAATCTTTTGCTTGTCCTTAGATAGAATAACGAGAAATAGGTAAAAGGTCAGTAGCCACATAAGAAAATAATTCTAAATCAACTATTTTATTGTTGCTTAGGGAGGTAATACGCCCCCTAACTCTATGAATGAAGGAATCTTACAAGTTAAACACCACAGTTAAAAATAAATAAATATTATATACCTTTACTTGCATGCTTTGAAGAATGCACGTGACTACGTCTGAATTTAAGTTATTTGAACCAGAAAATGCGTTTAGCTTCCCCTAGGCTTCCACTCACCTCACTCCCATGATGAAATTTGGCAAAACGAAGTTTGCAAATGTCGCATGCTATTCTGGAATGTTCAGTGAATGAAATTCGATTTCGGTGTAGCATCTCGTAAGTGGATGCTTGGCAACTTATGCGACGAAGTGCAGTGCCTGCGCTTAGCTCAGATTGTATTCAAATGAGGACAATGATAGCAACCATCTTGCTCGGACACCACTTAGGGACTTGGGAGGATTACTTTCGGGGATCCGGCAGATATTTCCTTTTGCTGACAGTACTTTTTCCTTTGTAAGGTTAAGGGTTGAGATACAAATCAAAATATTCTAGTTTAAATTTTTTTGCTCCGATTTTATTTGTTCTTAAGACTGGCCGTTGTTAGATTTGAATAGCTGAACTAAAGAATTACCTACTTAGTTGGTAAGTCTTTAAAGAAGACACTAGTAACATCAATATAAATGCTACGCAAGTACCGACCCTAAATAATATATATAATATTTCCGGTAGTCGATCCTTCGTCGAACGGCCCTCCCGGCTGACTTCTTGAATTCCATTCCAAAGTCGTTCCCGGCAGGATCTAAGAACTGTGAATAATGACCGGGAATTATACTGTGTTTTATGTTTCATCCTGACTGGGAACGAAGGTAAATTTTAACGAATTACCCCGAAGATTCCAGATTTTCACCCTGGAAGAATTGGTGTGTGAAATTAGATTGTTTCTGAGTGACTGTAGGTATAGGTACGTAATAAGCTGATAAGGAGATAATAATGCTCCGTCTGAGGAAAATGAGAAAGATAATGCGATCCTCAAGATTTTCTTTAAAATTGGTATTTGATTTATAATGTTTGCTTTTGATGATGATACCCAATTAGATTAAAGAACTTTATGATTTAGTTGACATTTTTTATTTTCTTTGATAAGGTATTTTGTTTTCTTTGTCGACGGCGTTTTTACTTTCTAGGTTTGTTTATCACCATTGCCATTTTAAAAATTTTCTCCACGAAAAATCATTATAAACTTCGTTAAAGTTATTTTTGGCCTAAATCGGAAATTCCTTTACAAATAAGTAATTAGCTTTATGTTTCATGAACTTATCTGGAAGTCTCAGTGAAACGTACAGAACGGAAAGAGATGACGTAGCAATTAGCAAATGGGATTTTTATCTGCTTGCCTACTTCATTTATTAATTTTATTTCATAAGATAATGGTTTATGGCTGAGAGAAAATTTTGAGATTACTTAGATTATTTTGGCAGTCATCTTTTATTGATAGAGAGCTTTACAATGAGGGGCTTTCACGGCCATATTTATATAACTATAACAGATGGCGTTGCTCTGTCAAAGTTAATTGTTTATGTCAATTGCCGTATCAACATTATTTTCCGAGGAACTTGAAATAAAAAAACAAATAATCTATTACGCTAGTTTGAACTGGTTTTTTTTTCTTTGAAAAACGAAAATAAAAAAACAGTACTCATTGACTACAGGTACTCTCCAATACTTTCCAATACCTCGACTAAGTAAGTTTATTAATGCTCAAACTAATCTGGACATTCATTTTGACTGTACAGCAAAATTACGGTCTTGTGTGTTGGGCCCTAGTAAGTCGAAAATGTTATAAATAGGTTCGTTGACAACACTGTTACTTTCCTGTTTTCTTTCTGTATTGTGTTGGATCTGTCATGGTTGCTCTTGCTACTTTTATTTTTTTCTATGTATGTTATCTTTAATCTGTTATCTTGTTATATGGAAGAGAATGCTCTTTAGCATTAAGTTCGCCTTTGTACTAGTTTTATAATTACAATAAAGTATTTTCAATCAATCAATCAATCTTTTACTTTTTAATGCGGCATTATATCTGCACCCCTGTTTTCTGTATACATATATACCTATACATATATAAGTAGTATACATATATAAGTTATATACTTTTCGAATATTTTGTACAACTTTTCTGTGAAACAGCTGTATCCGCTTGTCAACAAAGTTTTAGTGCATGT
Organism: Philereme transversata; assembly: GCA_963924445.1. Taxonomy (NCBI): domain Eukaryota; kingdom Metazoa; phylum Arthropoda; class Insecta; order Lepidoptera; family Geometridae; genus Philereme; species Philereme transversata. The sequence goes on from OZ004340.1 coordinate 19,562,936, forward strand.
TGTGTTCACCTGTAATTGGTTGTGCATGTAGCTATAAGATATAGACATAAGATCTCTAGCATTATATCATGAACCAACTATTGGTGGACCTAATAAATAAATCTAAATCTAAATCCACAGGTTGACCCCGACAACTTAGCTAAATAATATGCATTTTCATGGCATGCTTTCAAAGCATTGAAGCAAGTTGAATTTAGTGTAATGCAATTTCTTTTGATAAAATATGAAAAATATTTGAATATTCGAGAACTCTAAAAGAATCCGGCCCGGCCGCGTACGATACATCATGCATCGTATTATACAACGTCGCTAGTATTTTATCCACTCGCATTTCCTGACGTCCTATGCTGAACACTATTCCAAAACTTCTCTCTATGAGCAAGTCAGCCACCGACGAACCTGCCCTCTCTACAAGATTTGTGGTATTTTGAACTTTATTTTGCAAGTAATAAGGATGGGGGCTGTGACCGCGGATGTTGGTGAAGGTATAACAAGTTGGTCCGAGGTTTCCCTCCAACAAATTTACAGAGTCCAACTGTCGCAATCGTCGGAATTATATTTTCAACGAAATGTTTTTAAAAATTATAGATTTAGTTTTTTAACTCGCTCCTGGCAAAAGTTCGCAGAACTCGCAAATGTTGCTACTTTAGAAGCAGTCCTGCACTGTTTCTTTATAAGTATAAACATTTTTGTTGGTGTTTTACGAGGAGTTGCTTTTAGTATATTTTAATAGCATGTACTGTGCAGATTTTTACAGGGCTAAGGTTTATAACATACGAGTTGGTGATTTTACAGCAGCTGAATACATCTATGTAAAAAAGAGTGTAACTTTACTCGTATTTTCTGTTCAGTAAAACTCTGGAGGTTTAAACTCTGATTGAGTCTAGATATAAATCCGTCGTCTAACGGCTCCAGGATCTAGTTAGACGGTTTCCTTTGTTACCATAACCAGGTTAATAAGCCTTAGTACAGCGAGCTTGGCCCACCGCCAGGTGCGGTGTGAACAAACTGATTGTTAGGAATTGAAGTTTTGGGGACTCACACGGTCTACGCCGTAGAGCCTCTACGAAATCTACGAAATGGAACAAAGGATTATACTCTGTCACGTTAGGTAAGAGATACGCTTCTAATTTTCTCGGCGATTTTCAGATATGACGAGTGGCGAACCGTAAATCTTCGTCCTTAAATAGGTCAATTGTTTTACATCTCGAGTTCAGATAACAGAGCCCTATACTTGTAACTCGGAAAAGAGTTTCGTAACTAAAGTTATAAAGCTAAAGATGTTCATCACACAGAAAGATATCATGAGAGAATATAAAAAGGCCCTTCCAGCGATGCGGCGTAATAAATTATGAAAGTTTGCTCGCAAATTATACAGCGCTTTCGATGATTCATCTCGGGGAATGGTCAGGGGATACAATTTGCGGTGTCATAATTGGACTGTTTAAATTCAATAGGGAGAGTATCTTTTTCTTTACCGATATAGGTATAGCCGTCCCATAAAGACGACTTCTATGGCGCAGTGGGCAAATAGCCGGCTGAGACGCAAGAGGTAGCGGTTTCGATTCCCCCTGCGGGACATATGTTTGTATGGTGTCTATAGATATTTATTCTGGGAGTGGATTTTTCTATATTATAAGTAAGTATTTACAATAAAAAAATATACCAGTATTCTATCAGATAACTGGTTCCCCTAGTACAAGCTTTGCTTATTTTGGGGCTAGAAAGCGCTGTGTGAAATAACTAGAAATTTGAAAAAAAATATGACTACACTAATATTATACGAACAAAAGAAACACAAACAAAACTTTCCAGCTTGTTATGAGATAAGCAACGTTCCGCATAGTCAATTCATGGAGAAATTACAGTTCCTATGATTCGAGATTACATTAAACCAAGTTAAACGGTGTGGTTCCGGCTAGAAAATAATTTACCTAAATAATTTTTCATCACTCACTCAAGTTAGTCATTTTAAACTCAATATGGGCTCCATAAATGTGATTAACTGCCCTACGGCTGTAAATAAATTTTAAAATAGAATGAATCTCAATGCATTCATAATAAGCTTAAATTAAATACAATCCCCATGACAAATCCTTTTTAACGCGCTTTTATTAGCTTGTTAAGACTCTTCAAAACATCGAATCAAATTGAAATTTTGCACACTTATCGATGACAATAGACACTAAAAAAATAATATTAAAATAATAGAATAGAATAATGCTTAAAACACCAGGAATACTTAAAAAAACTAATTAATGCTAAATAATACGTAAATAGTAATAGTACAATGGGCGGCCGTATCACTGAACGCCACATTCTATGCTATGACGAAATACAATCTCCACGACAAATCCTTATTTTTATTAAATGAAAGGGCAATAGTCTAATAGTGAATAAAAAAATAATGGTTACTACAATGCTTTTTTTTTACTTTTTACCAAAAAGCTATATTGTAAGAATACCTTTTTAATTACCTCGCATTCCTGATGAAAAGTTATGTGTTACACGGACGTAACATCTTCGATTAGGGTCCTCGCTTGCATTTGCTCGCTCGTACGTCAAAATAGCTCTGGTGTACAATAGGTCTCTTACAGCCCTATAACAATGTACGCCAATGTACCATGCCACCTATAACACCCTTGGCGGCCTATAACTACTGGTAGACCCTAAAAGTAACACGTGTAAGAAATACATTATCCATTGCAGCTTATCCCCATATTAGAGATCCAATATCGATGAGTTTTATGTTTTAGTAGGTACTTTTTTATAATTTTATTTCCTGTAAAAATAACTTCCCTGTTATTTTTTTCATTTTTATACTCTTGGAGTTTATTTTTAAGACATTTGGAATCCTTGCACGCACCCGATGATGTTACATCAATCAAACTTCCGGCATATTGTGGGGCTGTGAATCCAGAGGTTCTGTCGTGTTCCAGTGATCATAGTCAGTACATAAGAAACACTTTGTTGACCATCAGTTACTTAACGCTCCATAGAAACAAAAGGTTAATTTATTTAAAAATAATGTGGGAGTTCACTATAGGACTAAGTTAGGCTAATCGATTAGGATAGGCTTAACGTGCCGTAGCATGTCTCTCAGTCATTTTTATAGCAATATTTAGTTGTAGTGTGCATGTTCAGGATCGATACAGGTATTCAATAAAATTGAAAATTACTTATAATCAGTCTAGTATTCGCGAATAACCAGTTTTTAAACATAAAAACTGGTTTCACATTAATTTTGAAAGATAGACAAATTTTGTTATATTTTACGTATTTTTTATTCACGTAAAACCTCCTAATTTGATACTCGTACCTATTTAGATACGAAAACATGGTCTGCTTTCCTTTAGCAATACCCTGCCAGGGTTATGTTCAATGTTTTGTCGGACAGCCGCCGTGTGCCATAATTAGCTACATTATATTCTGTAATCATACGACATTCTACAGAGACACAAACTTATCTATCGGAGTCGTAAGCGCCGATAGAACAGTGAGGTTTAGTTTTATTGTTGTCCACTGGCTTATATAAGTTGGTTGGTGCCAAAACTATTGTGCCTGTTTTCTTTAATTTCTCAATAAGTCTTCATCATATCAGCCATAAACGTCCGCTACTGAACATAGGCCTCCCGATCCGAGGCCGATCTTGTGCAACCTGCACCCAACAACCTTAATCAGGTCTTCTTTCCAGTCTCCACCATAGAATATTTCTACCCCAACGGCCGACAGTACTGGGTGCTATGTGCCTTGCCTACTGCTACTTCAGCTAACCCTCTGGGGTAAGTCTGACCTTAGTTCATCTACGAATCTTCTCATTTCTGGTACCATAACATAATAAAAAGTCTTATCATTAGCTCATAGCCCCACAAGTAACCGCACAGCCTTCGAGTCGTAAAGCCTACATAGTCCCCAAGGATCGTTTACCTCTCCCGAGTGTCCCAGAGCCCTGGGTGTCGGCAACATCTCAAACATTACAATGGAAACTTTTTACGAGAGAAAAATGGAGGAAATTCAAAGAAAAGTTTTAAGAGCTGTTTAAGTTGAGAGCAAAAAATTTAAAATTTTTTAGTAAACATATAATTAACAATTAATGAAAATTAATTAAATTGCGAAACAACTATTTTAAAATTAAGAACCAAATTGCACAGTGGCCTGTTTTGTTATCTCGGCTACGGAACGGCTGTCAAGGGAAAATGAATTTATTACTTTCGGTAATAGCGATTGTATTCGTCTGTTCCACGTGTCGCTCGTAAATATTGGGTTTTTGTCTTCCGTTGGACGTACGAAATATTATCTGTTGTAATATTTTACGAAAACTCACTGAAAAGCGCAAACATTTACACATTTTGTAAGTGCCAAGATATCATAAATTGACCTACAAGCAATGTTGTGTTCTTATACACTTAAGAAACACCATTACATATTGTTTTCATTTGTATTTAACTACAAATAAACTCTACCATTATTAGGTGGCTTATTGATTGCGTTTATTTTGTATAAAAATCGTTAAAAGCGTCAAATACATTTACCAGCAGGTAATATTTAATTTAATAAAGTTAATAATCAATAAATAAATTAATTAAAAATGAGAACTTACATTTTATGTCCAAACATAAATAGTATTGGACTCTACACAGCGCTGTCTAGCCCCGAATTGCGCAAAGCTTTTAGGTTCTATGGGAACCAGATAACTGATAGAATACTTATATATTTTTTTGTTGATTCGTATTTGCTTTTATTATACAGGTTGATTTTTTCGAGGAGGGCGGTGATGACCAAGTCCAAAATCACTGAGAAGGTAGAGAAAGATCATGAAAGGAGTCATGCCCTTCATTTATAAGAAAACAATAACTGCATATTTAGTTTTTTTTGAATCTTTTACTTTTGAAGGAAACCGACCCGACTAATTAAAAAAAAAATATGTATTATTGAACCAATCGCACATGATAAGTAAGAGTGTTGTAAGTCAAAATTTTGCATGTTTGATGTATTTAGTGATTTAAACTCGGTACTACTAGATTTTTTTGGCTACCAACCTGCAAAACAGTCATTCCTGTAAATCAATTATTCACTGAATTATAAACCTTATAAAACTTTATGGCCCTCTCACACCACTCATTCAGTCGATAAGTAAAACCGGCGCTTATTAAGTTCCTCCAGTGACTGGCCAGAAATCAACGCCAACGGACTTTTTTGTCTGTCAACTAGAGTTACAACATTAGTTAAAAAACAAATTGTGAGTAGGCAAAATAGTATTAATTTCATAACTGCTACAGTCTTGCCTGTCAACTTTTCGTAAAACGATTGTTTGTTTTAATCGAATTTTGAGTTAATACTATATTGCTTGTCTATATAAAATTATTTTCTTCATTCGACCAAAATAAGTCTAAGTTGTAACTATATAGACACAGATTTGCTTAAGATGAAGCTCTCTTGTCAGTCCATTATTTGAATTTTATTCGAAAACTTGGATTTAAGCCCATTTTGTCGGTCAATATTTTGTTATTTTTACCAGTTATTTCAGTGTTAACATCAAAATAAAGAAAAATAAAAGAGCTGCGAAGATGCTGATGGCCGTAAACTTCGAAAAAAGCTTCCATACAATAGACAGCTTTAATGGTAGAAAGAGTCCGTGTAAAGATTTTGATCATCCACCATTACCCGTTGTCTATACCAGAGGATCATCGGGAAGTCATCATACGTGGCGTGTGAATATACTTCATTTGCAACAGTGGTATTTTCTGCTTATTCTAAGCCCAATAGCTTTCTATGTTAGGATCAGTTTATCGCTTTTGATAAATGATCCCAACACCGACAGATTGTATAACAGTATTAACATTTTTGACTGCCTCCGTGGCGCAGTGGTCGTATAGCCGGATGATACGCAGGAGGTAGCGGGCTCGATTCCCGCCGCAGAACAAATGTTTGCATGATCTACAGGTATTTTTTCCGTGTCTGGGTGTTTTTTTATATATTATAAGTTTGCATTTACTAAAAAAAGAGTATATTAATATATCTGTCAGTTATCTGGTTCCCATAGTCAAGCTCTGCTTAGTTTGGGGCTAGATAGCTCTGTGTGAAATGTCCAGCAATATTTATTTATTTATTTAACACCACTAGACGAAATCGCCAAAGAGCTTAAGAACAACACGCGCCCGAGATGTTCACTGATCATGCTTTGGCTGGATTACATGACGTGATGTCTGGTGATAAAAGACTGTCCACAGATCATACATTGATTTGGATGAGCTGCGTACAACACCCATCAATAAACCACCGAAAGAGCTGCAAGTGCTGCCCGATAATCATACTTCGGTAGAAGTGCGTATGATGACCACATTGCCCACCACTGTATCTCGTTTATAGAGCTAAATATGCTTTCTGTTGATCCTACTATTACAAAAGAGTTGCGTGTGATGTCCACAGATGAACTCGCAGATGCTACCTTGCATGTGCTACCTACTGATGCTACTACGCAAAACCATGTGATGTCTTTTAACCCTTTTCTTGACGGAGTGCACTGTCAGATACAGTCAACTTTGAAAAATCATACCAAGAAAAATATTATTACTTGAAACCGAACGTTCCTACTGTTTTAGAAAGTAACTGTTTCTGAACGCATTTACGTCATGTCATGTCAGTTTGACATAACCGTTTTTCATTCACAATCAAAATGATGAACCGACTCAAAGCAATCCCGCCGAAAAAGGTAAGAAAATTGATATTTTATGTTGTTTTTACTCAATAATATAATAATTATGCATATCACGATAAAGTACATTATTGTATACGTGTCAATTAAGTGAATTTTGATGCAAAACTGTATATTTGGTTTAGTAAACTAGAGCCAAATTGCTATGTATCTCGCAGTGCACATGGCCATGTTTACTGGTTTTTTATGTTTTGGTGTAATGTATCATGTAGTGCACACTGCCACGTTTATGGTGTTTTTATTTTTATTGTTTTGTGTTAATTACTTTGATGGTGGCTTGTTGGTGAATGTGGTGATGGTGTTAAGCTAAACCATAAAAGGTTCCGGGTTCGATTCCCGGTCCAGACAAAATCGATTTTTATACATGGCTACAGGTCTGTACATACTTTTAGTCTTGGTAGGTATACTGTATGCTCTTGTCTCTGAAATTTGGTTGTTGGTTTCTGGTCTTTTTATGGAATGTTTATGGTTTTGATTTTCGCTTAGCATGGAGGGTTAATTAAGCTTGTTTATCTTAGGGCGGAGTACAGCAATCCTTTGCAAGAGGCAGAATGCTTTGTGCGCTTATCCCAAAATCAGGCAGAAAATCGTCGAATGACGATTCGTCGACGGAGTCTGAAAATGAAATCCGGCAGTTTCCAATTCGACATAGGGCAGACGAAGAATCATCACCAGTGGCTTCACTACCATCGTCGATGGAAAATCTCAACCTGCTATCTGACGATGAAATAGTTGATGTCCAAGAAGCAGTCACTGCGTCACCATTACTGGCATCTCCACTCACTCCACTAGCTGCGCAAAATATGAAACAATTTGTAGCGACTCCACAGCAGGCTCCGACTCCTACAGCTCCACAGTCTCCAGCCACTCCTTTAATATCAACACGTGCCAGAGCAATTAGACCAAGATTGGTTATAGCACGTCGTCCTCAGCTAGCGAGAGTAAAAGTGCAACCTCTCAATTTTCGATGGACTGGACAACGATTCCGTCATCGAGCAGAAATAGCCAATAATGATTTACAAGAAGAGGCATGTCTCAAGGATCCATTTCAATATTTTTCCAGCTTTTTTACTGACGACATTTTAAACTACATAAAGGAACAAACCAACTTATATTCTACTCAACAAACTAATAGATCGTTAAATTTTACAGTCGAAGACATAAAAGACTTTGTTGCAATAAATCTGCTAATGGGAATAATTGATATGCCTTCGTATACAGACTATTGGTCCCGAGAATTTAGATACAGTCAAATAGCAGATATCATGCCCCTCAAAAAATTTCAACAATTACGTCGTTACATCCATTTCAATAACAATTTGCTTGATGATGGGGATCGTTACTACAAGATCAGACCTTTGGCAGATATGCTACGTGCCAACTTTTTGAAAGTACCTCATGAAAAAAAATTCAGCATAGATGAAATGATGGTGCCCTTATAAAGGGAAAAAAGCTGGTAATAGAAAACAATATGTCAAAAATAAGCCTAAAAAGTGGGGTTACAAGATTTTTGTTAGAGCTGGTGTAACGGGCTTTGTTTACGATTTTCTGATTTATGGTGGTGAAGATACTTTTAGAGCAATAGATTTTTCACCAGTAGAGTCTTCTCTCGGAATGGGCGCTAAAGTTGTGATAGCATTATGTAAAACTATACCAGATCCAGCGTGTACTGTAGTGTACTTTGATAACTTTTTTACAAGCCTCGAATTGATTCACTACCTGCGAGAAGAGATGGGTATATTTTCACTTGGAACTATAAGGGCAAACAGATTACGCGGAGCTGAGAAGAAGCTCATCACCGATAAAGCACTGAAGAAGAAACCAAGGGGTTCTCATTCGCAAGTCACGTGCAAAAATAAGAAAGTGTGTATCGTAAAGTGGTACGACAATAAATGTGTGACTACCGCAAGCAGCTATGTAGATGTCCACCCTATATCTACGATCCAAAGATACGACAAGGACAAAAAGATGAGGTCAGCAGTGCCATGTCCTGAAATTATAAAGCATTACAACGCCCATATGGGCGGTGTTGATTTAGCTGATATGCTAATAGCTCTCTATAGAACTGAGCTAAAGGGGCACCGCTGGTACTTACCATTGGTATCACAGTTGTTAGACATATGTATAACAAATAGTTGGATATTGTACCGGAGAAATATTGGTAATGGAAAAATAATAAGTCTAAAGAAATTCAGGTACAGCATTGCCAAAAACTTATTATTACGCCACAGAACCACAACGAAACACACGGACAATGTGAAGGGCCCAACCCCATCAAAACTAATAAAGGCACCGGTTGCTCCAAGGCCAACTACAGAAATTCGCAGTGATCAACTTGGCCATTTCGCGACTTTTGGGACAAAAGGCAGGTGCAAACTATGTATCAAAGGTCAAACCACTGTATCATGTACTAAGTGTGGAGTCAGATTATGCTTAGTACCCGACAGAAATTGTTTTTATAGTTTTCACCACCAGTAAAGTTTTGTTAAGTACAAATATGTGATCTCATTAATTAAAAATAATTATTTTATATACCATTTGTATTATTACCTCTTTTTGGCAGTGTGCCTCGTGAGATACATTCGCCTGAGATTGTCATTCCTTACGAACATGGCAATGTATCTCACGGGATACGGAAGGTATCTCTAGAAACAAAACTTTATGATTTTTTTATTATTTTTCCCAGCATTCTATGTTCATATAAAAAGAGATAATTTGAAAAAAAAAACAGTTATTTAAGATTTTTTTTTTTGCCAAGAAAAGGGTTAATAACTTGTTGACCGAATTACATCTCCCCGTTCTGTGAGAATAACGGATTCAATCTACTAATAAGTTTTATATCATTGACATAGAACTTAAATAAAAAAATTGTAATGATTGGATATCGATGGTATTCATACACCACTATTCTTTGTTCATCATCATCATATCAGCTATAGGGCATCTACTGCTGAACATATTTTTTATTTATTCTTATAAATTATTGGTTAGCGTTTGAATACGCAGCGATCTCGACTGATGGTAAGCGTTGATGCAGTCTACGATAGAATACTCTTGCTTAGAAGAAACCTATTCACTCGCAACTTGAAGATCCCCTAAAGGCGCTTATTGAAAAAAAACCATATAATTTTCACACAATTTAGAAGAAAATGTGGAAATGTTGTTTGTGAATATTGAGAAAAAAAATATAATTTCAGCTGATTTTTATTGGATTTTTATTTGAACCAGTGATTTCATTCTATACAATAGAATATTTTAATAGTATTCATTCATCTTAAAACCTGACATTATCCGATTAAGCTCATTAAATGACAGGCTAGAGCGTTGATTTACAACATATTTAATTAATTGAGTTGGCAAGAGTAAATCCTTATCAGCAAGAGAATCCATTGGTTCAATAATACAAAAAAATATTCGGGTCGATTTCCGTCAAAAGTAAAAGATAAAAAAAAGAAATATGCAGTTATCGTCATCTTATAAATCGAGGGCATGACTCCTTTCACAACTTTTCTCTGACTCTCGTGGTTTCGGACTTGGCCATCACCACACTTCTCAAAAAACCATTCTGTGTAGTAGATTATGCAAACAATTCGCAACCTCCTGCGCCTCAGCCGGCTATTCGCCTCTTACACAACAGCTGTATTAAAGTCTAATACAGCTGTTCCCTTTATCTTTTTTCAGTGTCGTTTTTGTAATAATTATGCAGATCAAATATATAAAAACTCTTCAGTTCATTTGCATCCCAGCAAAAGAAGTAAAATGACATTTCCAATCTCGCAACGAACGACGAAGCACAACAATGGTTGTCTTTCCGCTTTCAGTCCTTCAGCCGAACAGTTCAATATCCTTCATTCATTCGTTCTGCGAATGAAAGGTAACAATGAATGGGTCCTATCTGGACAGATCTGGATGCTGGATGACTGAATGTCCTGTGAATAAAGAAAAAAAATAGATTTAGTATGAATTTCAAAGGACTGGATGTCTAGTTAATAATAGTTTGAAATATGGGGGTTTTTTGTGTCTTCGCAAGTTTTATGCATTTGCCAGTGGCAAATAAAAAAAATTAGGGCAACAGAATAAACACAAATCCCGGGAGATACCTACACTAAATTATGAAAGGATCAGGAGAGGAAAGGAAAGGATAGAGAAATTAAACAAGAAAAGAGATATTTACAAAATTAACATTTACAAATTTGTGATTTTATATATTATTATTATTTGTGCAAATAAACGATTCTAGAGATTGGTACACGGATGGATCTAAGGAGGAGATAAAGATTTTGATATTTGGATGAAATATGGTTAAAAATGAAGAGGTTAGATGTTTTCAATACTCAATCATTATTTGAATGTCACAATTTAACATTACTTATTTCATTAATAACTTATCTAATTCTTACTATAATTTATGGACTATGTAACTGCTTTGTATTTATTGAATATATAATGAATTGAATTAAACAACGATAATAAGTAGAGAGGAGGTCGTCATTGTTTATCTTTATATCTATTCATCTGAAAATAAATAATGTATAAATAAAAATTGTAATAAATGAAAATTCTTAATTGTGCACTTATCTAATTACAAGCGATAAGACCCATACATTGAACAAATATTATATGGCGCACAATGGGCGGTAGCGCTATAAAGCGATCTCTTTCAGACCAAATATCCAAAACCTTGCATTTTTTTTTAATTAAAATCCCACTTTATCAAGTAAATCAACCTTTCCGAATAGTGCTGCAATGTGGTAGTACTAGAAGTAAAGTACTAGGTACACTAAAGCAGTAAGGGTTGCCACTAAGCTATCGGAACTCGACCTGCTTCGCCGTTAGCAATCAGTTAAAAGCACACGAACCGACGACGGATTTTAGGCTGCTCTCACACGATCAAGCAAGGATTCGAACTGGTCGGATAACGACAGAAATAGAGTCAGTCTAGTTATAGAAGTAAACTTGAGTTAAGGAAAGGTACTCACCAGCATACAACGTTTTATAAAGAGGAAACGGAAAAAGTCAGGTTTGAAATTCTTTTTTGATCGAACGAAGCGAGATCTCCAAATCAACTTGGGCAAATCGTCGTTGTATGTGTGTTTTATACATGTTTGTTTGTCCGGGGATAACTTTTGAAGCGTTGATCCGATCATCGTGAAATTTGATGTATAAGTAGGTAGTAATGACACAATCTTGATGTGCCTAAATGTGCTAAAAATGTTGGGGGTGGGGGGGGGGGGGGGGGGTTTGAGATATTGTGGTTCAAGAGGGATAAAATAAAATCAAAATGATACTATTAAGTCAAATGGGATGTTTAATGAAAGGTATTTATTAGTACATTTCTATTTTTAGTTTAACTCTTGTAGTTTTTGAGTTATAGAGTCATAATAAAAACTGAACTTTTACAAAATTCACAGGGTACACCAGTGACCCCACAGTGCTGAAATTTGGTATTCGTGTAGCTTTAGTGACACAAATATAAGTAAAAGTCTGATCCAGAATAACTGAAATTTCTACCCCTAAAAAAGTATCCAATTCGCATGAACCCCAGTTACTTGTAATTTAAATGAAACTGTAGGTCAAGTGAGTAGGATATTTATTTCGTGGTACTATTTTATTAGTCAAAGTTTATGAATAATATTTTTTTTGGAGACTCGTGAGATCTGAGTTCAGGGCGAACCACTAGTTAATTTGATTTAATATAATTACTCGTCAAGGATAACAAGTAGGAAACGTATTTTTTATAATATTTAGTGCTGTCTATAATCACATTTTTAAAGCAACAAATAATTCAATAAAAATGTATGATTTAAATACGAGTGTCATATAGTTTATTTTATTTTTATGACTAAAACTCGCTGTGCCAATACGACAGATCTTAAAAAAATCTGGTCACTTGTAATTTCTGCTTTACTTTGTTAAATAAAGTTTTACAGAGCTGGAAAGTGCAGAAAGAGCCTTATGTAAGATTTCACATTAAATACCGTTTAATGCGACGAAAATAAACTGCATTTTCCAGATTGTGCGCGTACTAGAGGTGGATGTAATGCTTTTAGGGCGCTTCACACAGGAGCCGCTTCGCTTTCTAGCATAACAATTTCATGTTACAATTTTCCCCTTCATTTTCTTACAAAATATTACTATACCCAGTTTAAACTGAACTAGGTGATGTTATGAGCTCATGTCGGCAATTTATAGCGTTTTTATTGAGTTCAAAATAGGTAAGGAAAAGTTGTACGCGGGAACATGTCCACTGCGTATTTGTAATTAGAATACAAATACGCAGTGGACATGTTCCCATTTCTTGTTACTCAATATAGTAAATCTATTTTTATCTATTTGATTGATGACTTTTATCATAACCTTTCGTCGACAGTCGCACCAGCTTCTGGCTTGTCAGTAGCCTGGGAAGACTGAGTACTTTTTTCACGACCGCCCAAAAAAAACAGAAGTTCATTTTCATAAACACATTTCTTACTTTTTAAGATTTCTAGGTCCACAATAGACTTCCACTACTAGACATACGTCTCCCCGTATCGTAGAACATCACAACGAATGGTCCTGAGCAGCCTCCATGTACTGACCTCCGCGACCACTACAATGTCATAGGTACATCGAACTACATTAAATCTTTCAGTTCATCGTCTCCATCAACTAACTTTAATTCCCCAGTGGTAAATGATTCTAAACCTATATTCCTAGCCATTGCCACTTTTATTTGCTAATTTTGACAAAACTATTCTAGGACTTGACACTAAATAAAACAATCAAATCATTTCCTTACAACGATATCGAACATTTCTAAAGATGATACAATATCTATATCTGCAGTGGAGTGGCCACGGCCCTACAATATAATCCAGTGTTTAGGTAAAATCAATAGGTCACCAGAGATAAGACTGGGTAATATACTGGACCCTTGTCACGTGCCGACATTACGGGCTAAGGATGGGGGAATTACGGAGCGGAGAAATTACGAACTCAAGTTTTACAGGTAAATGAACGGTATTAGTGAAAAGCGTAATGAATCTTCTAAATGTTTTAGGGGGACTTGGGATAGCGCTGGCGAAGATTTTGTTGAATGCCAGCGCACTTTTTATTGATCCAATTTAAATTATTATCTATTCATTTCTTATAATCTAGTCTTATACTTAGAAGTTATTATTACTATTAACCCATATTGTCCACTTGTTGAGCAAAGGCCTCCCCGTATTATCGCCACTCACAACGGTCCAGTGCCACCTTATGCCAGTCCCTCTCAAAGGCGTCCCGTCACCTCCGGCGTGGTCTGCCGCGGCACTGCTTTGTTGTCTCAGGTATGCGGCAGACGAGACCGGCCCAGTCCCATTTCAGCCAAAACCAAAATCGCTGATGTAGGGGAAAAGGCCGCCAGGCTGAAGTGGGACTTAGAAGTAATTCAAATTAATAATATGTGATATATGTACCTTTCAAGGGAAAATGCGTCAAAAGTGTTTTTAAAATATTTTTAATTAGTCTTTCAATATCTAGAGTAAAGAACTTCCTGTCTTAAACGCGCCTACTACTTTATTCTGTCAAAACTAAACAATCTTTAAATATTGCAATCATAATGATCAGTTTCAAACTTTTTACTGTGAGAAAACTTCAAGTAAATGCGATGGAGGAGTGCGCGCTGTTTTAGCTGGAATATCTACAACTAGACTATAACTACACTACACTTCCCGTTATCATCATCATACCAATAATAGGACGTCCACTGCTGAACATAGGCCTTCCTATTGATTGCCTGAGCAACCGATCTTATGCGACCTTCACCTAACGGCAACCGTTATTAGGTTTTCATAAACCAAAAATATCTCCGAAAAATGTTCCCAGCCCTACGTGGGATATTGCATGAGCGCAGATCGAAGTCTTATAATATTTTATTTCCTATAACACCTCTTGCGGGTTTTGGTATGAAAGGGTTATTATGTCGACCGAGAAAGGATGTAGAATTTTTCGGCAATTTTCGCCAAGAGACTCGTCGAAATAGAAATGTATCTAGATTATTTGAGATTCGTAGTTTTGTGGGTGTTTCTTTTTGAAGTAAGTAGATATAGTTTAGGTTTTATTTTCTGAAAAAGGGGGCTCTCTATATAAATGCCATTTTGCTAAGCGCTATCAAAAACGTGCCATCTTGCATACCTACCTTCTTTATATTAATAGGCAGTAAAAATAATCATTCTTTTCCTGAGACCTAATTATTTACTTCAAGCTTGGTCTCTACCAACCTAGTTCGGGGCTGGATGTTTTTAATATATTAAAAACATGTATTTACTAAAAAAGTATATATTCTATCAGTTATCTGGTTCTCATAGTACTAGTTCTGCTTAGTTTGGGGCTATATAACGCGGTGTGAAATGTCCAATAATTATTATTTATTATCGATACAGCCTCTTCGCAGAATGGCGTAATAAAGAGGAGGCCTATACCCAACAGTGGGTGCAGACGGGCTGAGATGATGATGACAATGATCATCGGTATAGATTTACCAAAAAGCCTAAAAACAAATTCATGTAGCTCCACAAGTAACGATCGATCAATCGTCACGCATTTATTCGATTTGGCAACACTCTGCGTAATTTTATTACTCGTGATGGATCGCGGCTCAGAACACCAAACAACACAAATCTGGTGAAAAACAACGGTTGAAGCTTACGAGCTGTTTACATACCCATCATATTATGTTACTGACTCACTACGATACAGGATACACCTACTGGTCTAAGGTAGGGAATTATTATCATTATTTTTACATGTTCTCTATGTTTTTTTATCGTGGAAATACGATGAAAATTTTGTTAGCTTGTGTGTTACGATTGGGCACAGATAACCTACTATTGTTTCGATTCACTGAAATGAGACTAAAGTAGCGTTGATAGAGCGCCAAACTGTTAACATTAGGTTTAAAGAACTTTATTTCTTATAAGAACTACATGGTTCACTTAAAATGAGATACATAGAAATTTTATACTGATAATCTTATACTCTGGGGCCTTATAACTATAATTATTATTTAAGTAGTGCTATATTGTGTTATTTCTATAAATGATATATTCTATAACGTTTGTACATATTTCTTAAGCTTATTTTTATATATATTTATATTAACACACTCTTTAATGTTGTTAGGTAATTTGTTGTACAGCTGTGCTCCCTCAAACAAAATCGTTTTCTTTCCGTAATTAGTTCGAGAATTAGATATATGTAATTTAATTTTGTTTCTTAGATTGTGTATATTTTATTTATGTTGTAGCTGTATATTGGATTGGATGGAATTAGTACTGATATATTTTATTAGAATGCAGGTGTAATAGATATAAAGTTGCTGTATATTAAATATTTTGCTTTTTTCGTGTAACTCCTTTGTTGGCATTAGGTAGGGATAATGGAAAAGTACTTTAATTATTTTATTTTGTGTTCTTTGCAGAGGATTTAAGTTTGTAGCGGCAGCTGCACCCCATATTTCAATTAAGTACTCGAGGTGTGACTTTACTAAAGAGTTATAAATGATTGTGCGTGCCTTAATTGGAACATTTGTAAGTTAAACGATAATTTATAAAAAAATTGTGCCATTGACAATCTTTGAGTAATTTTCTAAATAAAAAGAGAGTAAATCTGTTGTTTGATCACTTGATCACGTAACGGTCTAATGGCGGGTTCCTATATCTGTCGGTAACCAGCTACGACTAGTTTAACACTTTACATATAGAAACCATACGGTATCCTATTACGGTACCACCTATATTCACACACGGATATAGGACCCCGCCTTAAGTAAGGTTTTAGAATCATATTGCAAGCCAGTTTACTACGTATGATGCCGTTGTCTCTAGCATTTGCAGTCTCTTCAATAATGAGTCAAGATCATTCCAAATCCAATATAAACTGTACGAACATAATGTTCTGAAATCCAAGATTATTAAATCAAGATTAAGATAACTAAATCATTGACCAGCTTAAATTTGTTTGATTTTAGAATCAAACAGTACATTTTTGAAAGTGATCATAACAAATCTACACAAAATGTACAAGAATAGCTTTTCATTTACTAATTCGATAACCAATTTTGAATTAGAATCAAAAATTCAAACTGATCAGTTGAATTGCGAATGAAATCAAAAAGTTTCGTTCGCGTTAACGAAGCAAAGTTGTAACAATGCAATACTGTTTGATTGAAACTCGATTTGCTAAAATATTTTAATATGAAGCGAATATTGAACCCTGAAATCTATACTATAGCTGGTTTTAATTTGATTTTGAATTGTAGTTTTGTCGGTTTTAAAAATAGAACCTCATCATCATCATCATATCAGCCACAGGACGATATATAAAGAGAGAGAGAAAAAAAAGAATATACATTTATTTGCAGATATAACACATCTATCTACATCGGACTACGTGGACATAGGCCTCCCTCATAGATTTCCAGAGCTACTGATCTTGTGAATTTTTAAAACTTTGTAACCCATAATTGAAGCAAGTGAATGCTTGATTCATTGACTCGAGAAGCTTCCGGCAGGAAGCTTCTCAATAAACACCAAGCAAAACCCTCTCCATAGAACACTGAGTGACCTTGGGCCCATAGTACACACACTTTTCGTCGTAACACACTGAGGTATTTTGGACGAGAAGATGTTACGTAGTTTCGCGAACGCTGCCCAGTCGAGTTGGATTCGCCAACTGACCTCTTTCTCGAAGTTGGACCTTCCTAGCTGGACTGTTTATTCTTCGTAGACGACTTCTAACCCCCTTATTCCCCTATCGAACCGTTCCAAATGGAAGTCCTTCCTACTCGTCTACAACGTCGAGATTAAGGTTCCCAACTAATACCGGTGTGAGCGCCACGTGGATATTCTACTTGAGTTTCGTCTTATCCATGTTAATTTTTAGGCTCACCTGTTGGGACACTCTATCGAGATCATCAAGCATTTTGCTTAAATCTTTCAGCAATTCTGCCATGACTACAATATCGTCGGCAAATCAAAGGTGAGTGATGTACTTGACATTGATATTGATTCCAGTCCTTGCTATTCCAGCAGTTTAATGGCAGCCTTTAGAGCAAGTTAAAAATTTTGGAGATATTGCATCTCCCGGTCTAACACCTCTCTTCAAAAGGATCGCCTTCGTATAATGCTCTTGTACTCGGACCGACGTGGTGGCATTGTAAAATAGAACCTACAAAAACTTAAACATTTCTACTGGCTACTTCTATGTTACTTTTTTTCAACAATGCCTACCACCGACATCTTCTGAACCTCACTTCTTCATACATCCCTGCATTTGTTTGTAAATGTAAGGCGTTTGGTCTCTGCCTACCTGATCGTAAAAAGATGCTGTAATCAAAGATGGAGCACGCATGCCAAAAATGAATCTATTCACTCTGGACTTGAAGACCTTGATTTGCTGATGCCTAATTCCTAAGCCATTGCGTTACAGAAGTTTCCCGGAAGTTTTACCACTAATTTTGAGTTTTGATTCGGGAAAGAACCACATCTAAGATAAAGGCTGTTTTACAGCTTTGCAAAGTATCATACAAAGCGGGTTTCGTTACAACCAGGATTTATGGCTGCGACCGGCGCTCCATTCTACCAAGCGGGCTACATCGAGCGATAAACCAGCGGCGCTGTACCCGCCAGATAGCGCAACACACAGATAACACTCCTCGATTGATCGTCAATGAGTAGAAATTCATTTATCTTTACCAAACCTTAAGAACCGAAACACACAACTAAAATGTTACTTTAACATCTGGGGAGAAGGTCGTTTATCGGTTGACTAGCTTAAGAATGGGGTAAGATTAAATTGCGGTTTCACTGAAGCGATTTTCATTGTCAACGCGTCGAAAGTTATTAAAATACTTTGGTACTAATAAATTCATAAAAATGTCCTTGGTTCATTTACAAACACGCCTCGTAATTGCGTTAACAATAAATAATGGTGAATTATTTTTTAATAAAATTTAAGGTCGTCTTAGTCTAGATAAATAACATTTAGGTTATTTTTGTGAAGAAAGTTAATTATGATTGATACTTAAGAATATTTAAGGAGAAAATTTGTTTTTAAGTGAATTTTGTTAAAGTTATTTATAATAAAAATGTAACGTAGACGCAGACACTTTTATAATCGATTTTTTGTATTCTTTCTTATAATAAATCTTGGTAGAACAGGCGAGCCTGTTTCAGATTTTGGTGCGAGGAATAACGCTCTAGCTAAACTATTAATGTTGTCTTATTTCATTATGAACCCTTAAATAACTCCAAAAATAAAAGAAAAACGTACTTATATATGATAAAAATTCACCTTCATAAAACCGCTCCCTAACGCAGAGAAGCACATAATTTGTGACCGCTATCGACACCTAGATAAAACCGTTCGATTCGGTGCGACTTTAATTTCTTTCCACGATAAATGTTCTAACACACGTCCCTCTCTTATGTAGGACGACAGAGCGGGACAAACGGTCGCGTGTAGACAAAGAAGTTCAGTTATTGGATTGCAAAGCGAGGAGCCAAGTTAAATTGTGTTGTTTCTAAGGTTTGCCGTTTCAATTGGCGAAGGCGACAGTTCTGGGGCAGTATATCTGCACGAATATACATAGGTTTCGAGGTTCACTTCAGATACATAGATAGTGAGAGATGAAGCACTCTGCAGCCAAATCTAGTCCTTGTTTGTTCAGCGAGGTGTGTTTTCCACGCTAGAGCTTTCCACATAGTTTTTACTCTTGTTTAAATTAATGAATTACTTTTTTTATGGTATACAGTGATTTATGACACGACTAGATGGTTTGTTGGGATAGATTCAAGGTACCGTAAGGCCAAGGAAGCAGGTATAAAATAATAATGTGCAACTTTCACTTTACTTTTTGGACCATAATGCCTTCTGTAGCTCGGTGCTGCTTATATGACCGTAAAACAAAACTTAACAGAGACTAACATAAATTTATGACAGTTTTTTTATATTTAAACCCTTAAAAAAGAAAGGACAAATGTTGGAGAGCTATTCTAGAATACTAACCTATAAGCGTGTATTTTGAGCCAATGTCAGTCAAATTCCATCTTTTAATCAAAGCTCTTGGTCCTAACCGCTTCTTACCGTCTTCAAAACTGCAGCTATAACTCAAAGCGAGGATTGGCCGGGTCTAGTAGGTAAGTTACTAGGATCGAGTAGGTAAGTCCAGTTGACCACTCCTCGCTGAGCGCCGGACGCCGCAGACACTGCTACATGCAGGTACAGATTAAACATCACAGTCGTGGGTAGATTTACACTGTCCTGTAACACAATTTCGTTTAAGATCTTTAAAACAAATTTCCGAGCCTGAGAAGGTTGTCAGGTTGCCCATTGCGCCATAGCCCCACCTCTCGTCAGGTGCAAATTTGTTACATTATCGAGGTTCGATCTTAGGTTAAATAGTTAAATCCCCCACAGTTAAATCTAATTAAATTTAGTTATATCGCGGGAAACACCTGGATGAGAGACGCACATGATAGAGGAGGCTGGCAGAAAACAAGGGAGGCCTATACCCAGCAGTGGGCGATACCGGGCTGAAATGATGACGATGAAATCTAGTTAAATTATTATTATTTCAGCCATGGACGTCCACTGCTACATATAGGCCTCCCCCATATTTGCAGAGCAATCGATCTTATGCGGCCTGCCCCCAACTGCTCCCAGCAACCTTTATCAGGTAGTCTTTCCATATAGTAGGGGGCCGTCTTACGCTACGCTTACCGAAGACGTCGCCACTCTAGAACCTTCCTGCCCTAACGGCCGTCAGTTCTTCGAGCTATGTGCCCCACCCATACTTCTGCTTGCTAATCCTCTTGGCTATGTCTATGACCTTGGTTTGTCTACGGATCTCCTCATTTCTGATTTGACCCTTTTTAAGGACATGTCGAATGGATCACACTAATATTATAAATGAGAAAGTTTGGATGTTTATTTATTTATTTGTTACTCAATCACGTCGTAACGGCTGAACCGATTTCACTGAAATTTGGTATATACGATTATAACCACACAGACTACCTTTTATCCCATAAATCAGTTCCCATGGGATAAAAATAGGGTGTCAAGTCAAGTTGCAACAGCGAGTTTAGCTTTATTTCTAGGTTACCTACACATTTAATAGTGCAACGCGTACGAAGTCACAGGCAACAGCTAGTTTATAATAAATCTTATTTTTGTGTACCCAGGATGACTGTTTGATAATGTTATCAGCACTAAGTCCTCCTAACATTACCATATTTTGTGTGAAAGTATTAAATATAAATAAATAAGACATTATTGAAGAACGTCTTGTGTGTGTGTCAAATAAATGTATTTTCTTTCTTTCTTTCTTCTTTCTTTCTATAAATCTTGACAACAAAACAGGGCGTCTTGGGATGGTAAAGTAAAGTTATCGCTGTCGTAGCGCTGGTTTTAATAAAGTAAATAAACCAGAATCTCAGCTGATGGTCAATGATAATTGTGATTGATGAAAGTTGTAAATATCGGAAGTTGCTTCCAACACGTCTTTTAATTCTACCTTTTATACCACTATATAAAATGATTAACTAGTGGTTCGCCCCGAACAGAGATCTCGCGAGTCTACCATAAAACAAAAAAATATTATTCGTAATCTTTGACTATCAAAATAGAGCCCCGAAATAAGAACCATATTACTTGACCTACAGTTTCATTCAAATTACAGGTAACAGGAGTTCATGTTAATTGGTTTTGGGGGTACAAATTACAGTTATTCTAGATTTAAGACTTTTGGCTATATTTGTGATACATAAGCTACACGCATACCAAATTATAGCACTATGGGGTCACTGGTGTACCCTGTGAATTTTGTCAAAGTTTAGTTTTTATTATGGCTAATAACTCAAAAATTACAAAAACTTTACTAAAAGTAAAAACGGGATCGAAATGTACTATTAAAGATCTTT
Organism: Philereme transversata; assembly: GCA_963924445.1. NCBI lineage: Eukaryota > Metazoa > Arthropoda > Insecta > Lepidoptera > Geometridae > Philereme > Philereme transversata. Next base: position 19,584,596 of record OZ004340.1, read on the forward strand.
TATTTGACGTCTCACTTAACCTAATAGTCTCATTTTCATTTTTTTTTACTCTTCTAGAACCCCAATATCTCAACAACACCCCAAAATTTTTAGGTCATTGAGTCACACCAAAATTGTGCCATCATTACCTACCTATATACCAAATTTCAAGATGATCGGATAAACGCTTCGAAAGTTATCCTCGGACAAACAAACATACGTACATACCACGCCAATTTGTCCAAGTTGATTTGGAGTTCTCGCTTCGCTCGATCAATAATTCAGCCTTTAAAGCATCATAAACGGTACCATTCGGTTTGACCAGCGCCCTACTGAAACCACATGCTCTGGCTGCCATTGCTCTGCGTCACTTCGGATTTAATCACACCACACCACTACTCTTGATGCTTGCGTAGGTATCTTCTGAAACACCATACAGGAACAATTTTAAACTCAAGTGCAGTTGAATTCAACTTATTTCCACTAACTTTCATTTTTGAACGTTTATTTTCAACTTAAAGTGGTTCGTATATTCATTCAAATGTACTTTAGTGTAAGTCTACAACAAATCGCAATAAGACGTTACGGCAACCCAACAGGGACTCAATCACTTTATGTTCATCACAGAATTACGTTGAGTCTCATAAATTCAATGCATCATCCCAAGTACTACGAGGTTTCAAAACGAGGTTAATATCCAAAGGCACATACAATTTACAATGGATCGCTCTTTAATCGGACAGTTATTTTACTAGAATACCAATATTTTCACGGATTACATGGAAATAGTTTAAACACAGCGTATCTTCAAACAAATGGGTACTTTTGACCTCTCAGTTCCAGGTATCTAAATGCAGGAATTCTGCAAGGAATGACGTCACCGACAAACACTGAGCACCTACTTATTGTGCCTGCTATAAATAACAAACCTAAGTCTAGATGTTAGCTTAAATTGTCTTGTTTAAGACACTCCGTACTGCGAACTTAAATTTCCTATTCTTGCCATCCGAAATTGCATTCTACAATGGGAGCCTAAGGTTGGATTTCAGTTGTGTGTGATACAGCAGAACTTAAGTTGAAGAGCTTAAATGGATTCTAAATACATTAGCTGTCTATTGTAGACCCAACTATCTGGAAATAAATTATTTATATGGAGTTATTAATCAAAATGTAATGAATGAGATTGCTTTTAGACGTGAAATTCGTGAAAATGGCTAATTTATTCAAATTATAGCAGTCTATCTGAGTTTAACCAGACTAATAGTAAGCACAAAATAATGCCTCGAAAAGAGCCTACAGAGACATGACAATTTAGGACCTAAATTGCATTATAAAGGTTGCTTGTAGTAAAATCGTAGTCATATTTTAGTTTTGTTAGTATTTTTTATTTATCTATTACGGGTTGACTCAAATTTAGTTTAATAAAAAAAAAAATTACTAAAAAAAAAAAATTTTTAGAAACCTTTTAGATCGAACGAAGCGAGATCTCCAACTTAGGCAAATCGGCGTTGTATGTATGTATGTATGTATATTTGTTTGTTCGAGGATAACTTTCGAAGCGTTGATCCGATCATCGTGAAATTTGATACGTAGGTAGGTATGATGCCACAATTTTGGTGTGACTTAATGAGCTAAAAGTGTTGGGGGGTTGTTGAGATATTGGGGTTCAAGAAGGGTAATAAAAAATGAAAATGAGACTATTAGGTCAAATGGGACGTCAAATAAAAGGTCTTGATCAGTAAATATGGACTCCGTTTTTATTTTTAGTATAGTTTTTATAGTTTTTGAGTTATTAACCATAATATAAACTGAACTTTGACAAAATTCACAGGGTACACCAGTGACCCCACAGTGCTGTAATTTGGTATGCGTGTAGCTTAAGTGACACAAATATAGGCCAAAGTCTGAGATCCAGAATAACTGCAATTTGTACACCAAAAAAGATGACCATATTACATGCACTCCCGTTACCTGTAATTTGAATGAAACTGTCGGTCATGTATTTGGTTATTATTTCGTTGCATTATTTTGATAGTCAAAGATTACAAATAATATTTATTTGTTTTAATCGGAGACTCGCGAGATCTCAGTTCGGGGCGAACCACTAGTATCTACGGAGGACAAAAAAATACAAACCTTACTTGCCTACACGGCCAAGTTTATTTAAAATTATAACTTAGGCACAGTGTCGGAGCATTTTTTTTGTACTACCTAGAGATGGAACAAGTATATGGCCCACCTGATGTCAAGTGGTAACCATCGCCGATAGCAAAGTACTGCTTCGTAGGTCACGCACCGTAGAATCTTGCCCTATGATGCACTGCCCTGTGTCCATCAATTTGAGGCATATAGGCATGATATGCATTTACGAGTACCTACTACTATAACTGGTAGGATGAGTTTTTATGTTGTCTCCAGAAATCCCCACTTTTTGTCATTCAGTTGACGAAAAAGAAATAGGATTTCTAAACTAAAACTCCTACTAAGTTAAAATATTAGTAATTTATTAGTTCATAAATACATTTTATAACAAAAAGAATATACAATTATTTAGAAGACTAAAATACAGAAGAAGTAGTTGAAACATCTAAAGACCATTGCGAACGATCTATAGATAGCTCAGCTCCTGATCACTACCATGCAGAAGTGTTTACCAATACACTGGCTAAGATCCAAGGGCTGGTACTTATCTGGGTCAACGTATAAGCATTGCAATTTAGCGGGACAATGTAACCAGTGTCTTGGGAACACTTCCACCTGATAGTGATCTGTAGCAGTTGAGCTATCTATAGATTGTTTGTATTGATGACTTAACTGTTTCTTTTATGTTTTTCATATTAATATGTTAATATTTTCATTAAATATGATAAACCTATAATAGCCTTGCTATACATAAGGTAGCCAAATGAAATTCTGCTTTTCACATTATCCACAGGTAAGTAGGAAAGTTTGAACCCTTCACCGCTAGTCCAGCTCACCCCAGAGGTGTTGCTCAGCATACTTAAGGAACTAATTGAGTACTGCAAACCGTCGGATTTAAACAAGAGCTTGTAAAAGTACATTCTCGTTTAAGAATCAGGTAATGTTTGGCGTACAGCTTGCTATAAAGTTCGGCATTACTTCCTCCGTATCGTGAGGATATAGAGTTGAGTTTTGAAGTGTTTTGGGTTGTGGGATGGGTGTAAAGCCGAGATTTTAACAGCAAAAGTTAAACAATAAACGTGGAAACTCGGGAAGTGAGTTTTGTCGGCATCACTCGTGCTCGCCTGCTTACGATGAGCCTGTTGTTTTATGATAATTCCGATGTTCCATCGTTTTGGAGCAATGATCTTTAATACTAGATATGTTAGCCTTATTAAAATTGCGATTATAAGTTTAAAGTCAGCTGTTAGAAAATATATTGTAGTTAAAAATCGATCGAAGCTATCAAAAATAGTAAATAGTTCGGTTCCTATAAGGTTGAACCAATGTTTATACGAGTATATCGGGTAATATATCAATTTAGTATCGGAGTATAAATGCCAAGCTATTACCAACAAATATTACAAAAAAATACTCCAGTTGGGATAAAGCTAAAATTTATTTTTCGAAGGGAACGGACCTATCCATAACTTAACACATCACCGTCGCTCAGCTATTTGTTCCGTAAACTGTAATTGGAAGTTTCAATGGCCCAGGTGTTTGCTATTATTGTATGGAAGATAAATTTTTATGCAACTTGGGAAAATGCGGCCTTAAGTGATTACGGAAAGACGCTGTGGAATGTTCGTATTGAAGAAAATCTTTGGCATAGAAAGCATTTTTTTAATGTTATAATCTCATAATCTCTAATTATAACTCTAAAAAGAGTTATAATCTAAATATGAACCTAATATGGATTTCGTGTTCAACATTTATCTATTGACGTAAGAATTGAACTCGGTATCGTCTATTTGGTGTAGGCATGGGCGTTTATTCAACGGACTAGTCGAATCAACCGTCGATTAACATTCGACGCTTCAACGGTCTATCGTTTATTCGTAGACTAGTTGAATTCGTAGACGGTTGAATAAAATGTTGAGACGTTTGTTTCAACTAGAGCGCGACGGCTCGACGCGTAAACATAGTCGTATAATACGGGAACGGTAGATAGCTGGCTCGACGCGATGATAAAATAAATTTGAACTTTAAAGTTACATAGGTAGCGTTCATATTTGAATAAATAGTTATAGTGAGTTAAGCATTTATTAAAATTATACTGTCGATTAAAGAAAAAGGATACCAACTATTTAATTTTTCACAACAATCTAACTGGACATTACATTACGGTCGACCTCGAGTTCAAAACAGTGTTACTTGGATGTTGCCAATTTCAGGGACACCACACTGCTGCTAATTAAATATCGCAGCCAGCCGTAGGACTATATCTACTTGTCGCGACGAGATTGCGTCAACGTCGAGCGGCTTTATCGTTGACTTTCTCAACGAATAGACTATAGGTCACGTTATGAACTAGTCGAAAATTTCAACTACTTGATCGACTAGTCGACGATCGACGATGAACGGTTTCGTTTCGTTTATGAAAAAATCGTCGACGACCCATCTCTAATTTGGTGCAGTCATAGCTATGAGAATAACTGACATTCGGGCTTCGAATTAAATCTTAGCACTTGCTATGACGTAGCACTTGAGCTACGAATCGTAGTAATTGTGCCTAGATCCAAACTGACAAATTCGTTTTATTATCCGTACACTTTAACCGTTATACTGAGAGTATAATTGGGGTTTTTTAATAATAATTCTGGGCAGTGACCGTATCATTTAAAAACCAATGTTAAAAAGTTTTGTTACGTGTAGAAAACAAAATTTTGCAATAGCAAGAGTATGTCAATGGTCAGTAAACTTGCCCTCAATAAACTGCTGGTACACGAAAAGGCCCGGCGCTTCGTTAGATTGATCGCGCAAAAATGGTGACCTATTTTAAAAACATTTTTCAGCGTCAATATGTAATGGAATATCCTAAACTCGTATTTTTAATTAAACCCGGGACCGGCCGAACTTTATCCTCCTTGATTAAATTCCATTTATGCCGTGTTTGTATGGACAGAATACTTGTTTAGAGCTACGTTTTGTTTTTATATAATTAATTCCTCGCCTTAAGTTAATCTTCCGCTTCGAGGAAATTGCCTGAGAGCGCGTTTTGCTATTTTTTTCCTTAATTTTTTAGGCTTGTAACTGGAGGAATTTTAAATGGTTGTGCTTTTTGATTAATTAAAATTGAATAAAACCGTATGATATTGTTTTTTGGAGTGTGTTTTGAAGGTTGGATTTGTGTATTTATATCTTGAAGGTCAAATTGTACCTATAGGAAAGATGCTACCCGCCCGTGCGTGTATAGTATTATCTTATTTATGCTATCGTCAACGTAGCATGTCTTAGATACACTTCGGATGTATAGCTACTGTTTTTATTGTTATCACTGTTATTAAATATACATATTTTTTAATAAATGTATTACTTTGCACGCATGGTTTGTCAAAAAAAGTAGCCTATATGTTAATCCAGGTTATAATCTACGAGCATACCAAATTTCATCTAAATCTATTCAGCCGTTACGACGTGATTGAGTAACAAACTAACAAACAAATAAACAAACATCCAAACTTTCGCATTTATAATACATGGTTCCACCCGCGGCTTTGCACGTGTGGATTGACAATAAAAAGTAACATGAGTTAATCCAGGGTTTAATCTACGAACATACCTAATTTCATCGTAATGTGTTCAGCTGTTCCGACGTGAAAGAGTAACAAACATCCATACATACAAACTTTCACGTTTATAATATTAGTTTGTGGGATTAGTGTAAAGTGTGATATTAACTCATTGGGATACGTGACATGTCCCGACATCACACTAGTATTTCTTGTATCACGTGGGTCTTAGGTACTACAAATATTGGTGTTGATGCCTGAATACCACCGCATCAACACAAATACGTGCAGATCAGCTGTGATTGAACCAGCAACCTCTTGTAACCTCGCTCAGAGGTCGTTAATACGCAACTTATAATGACATACCTAATAGTTAACAAGGTGTGACGTTAGACTGCATATGAGTGGGCATCACGCTCTCATTACGGTTCGCTCGGGCCGCCCACGCCCTAATTGTGTCACTCCGTGCGTGGAAGGGACCACTTAATTTTACCTCCCCTACCACTATGTACGCATTTTCAAATTGTACACAGATAAATAGGTCCTAAATGCCATTGGATCCATTATTAGTTTAGGATGAATAGTAGAAAGCATTTGCATTTAATTGTTATGTTATTTTAATGGGTTTACAATACAAATATTTAATTTCGGTATAGGCCCATACTTTTTCAAACAACCAATCTTATGTTGGCCTTATACTTAACGGTTCCCAATCGTCGTTGTCATTAGGTCGTCTTTATATCTAGTGGGGGTCAGTCGTACGCTGTTCTTTCCAGGGCGTAGTCTTCACTCTGGAACCTTTCTGCCTTATGGCCGTCAGGATCTCCTCACTTCTGATTTAATATCATAGAGAAACCCAAACGAGCTTTCTTATAGGCCAAAGTGGGAGACCAATAAGTTTAAAGAAATAAATATTATGAAATTCCCTTGTCAATACATCTATGAAAATCTGATTTATGTGCACAAAAATATTAATTTTTTAAGAAAAGTAGCGATAATCATAATTTTAATACTAGAAATAAAGATAAACTCGCTGTTGCCACTTGTAGACTCCATAAAGTTGGTAAATCATTTAAAGGGCAAGGTGTACGCTTTTATAACAAGCTCCCAAGGGATATACAAAAACTGAAAATTAACAAATTTAAAAACGAAATTAAACAAAATCTTTATAGAAAAGCCTACCATAAAATATCGGATTATTTAGATGATAGAGAAGTTTGGGATTGAAATTGCTCCAACTCGTTCAAAATGTTACAATTTAGAGGTAATTTATTTTCTGTATTGTTATGTATTCTAAAAGGATCATTTAAAAAAAACAACCAGCCTTCTTGCCTTTCTTTCCTAGCTTGGTCGCGAAAGAACAGGCAGTAAAATTGACGTTTCAAAGTGATCCTTGTGATTTGAATGGATAAAAATCTTTGACTTTGAGACCGTTTTTGTGCCATATCCCATCACAATGGTCACGTTGTCATGTCACTCGCTGTTGTTTTTACATTTTAATAACTAACCTAAAAATTTAAAAACAACATGACAACATGAATAAAGTGAGTGACAAGTGACATAACCAAAACTTATTATATTGGCAAACACAATCGGGACTTCGCGTAAAGAATAGAATCTAAGCCAACACAAAAAAAGACTTTTTTCAGACATAGGTACGAGTATTTCAAACGTCAACTAGTTTCCCGAACACTGCCCAGCCGATTTGAATTCGTTGACAGACCTCTTTCTCTAAGTTGGGCTAACTGGACTGTTTAACGTTGAGTTCCCAGTTAAAATCGGGGTGGGAGCTACATGGACATCCACATGATTTTATTGAAGATAGGTCTTCTAATAAATCACTCGTATTCTTTTAAAAGCTATCTCACTAAAGTCACTCACAAAAGTAAAGCGTAAAGTCACACTAAAGGTCGAGAATACGTAGTAGTAATTTCAAAAAGCCAGGCGTTAGTATAATGATGTCCTTTCCAAATAGGATGGACTCATCAGTTGCCTTACCTTTTCAATTATAAACTGGTGCCTTAAAACTACCCTCTGCCTACCCTCACACGACTGACGGACAGAATTGTGTAAACTTACAATTAGATCGAGAGGATACCTATTTCATTAAACCTAATTACATTTTCGACCTTATTTTTAGAAGTACTTGTAAAGTCATTTGTAGAAATGAGTATATGAAGGTAGGTAAATTTAAATATTGTAGAAAAGTAAATCTTAACCAAACACTTATCATTCATTCTTTTTTCTCTCTGCTATGTTATGACTTGCGTATGCTTCGAAACAATAATTACAAAACAATTTTACTTATGATACAATTATACAATTTATGTTTCTACTATACGAGCAAAAATCCAAACAATAAAATCACAGAACTAACCCTTTCCTCAAAATAGCAGCCAATAGCGCCCCACCACAATTGCTTATTTGCGTATTTGTGCGAAAGCAACGCAGGAGCCGGGCATTACTCGATATTTACCCGAACCTACCCTAATCCATTATCTACAGCTAACACGATGGTACGATCACGTTCACAATTACACTCATAATTTTGCACGCAAATGGTTTGCAGCTTTTGCATGCATAATTATGCATTATGCCTCGGATTCACTTCGCTTCTATTGGTGCGCAACATGATGGTAGCAACATGGCCTCTTTGTCGTTCGACTCGATTACCGACAAGTAAACGCGAGTGTGAGAGCCTTGGTGTTACAGTTGGGGGCTGGTGTATGTAGATATGGGAAAAAATAAACTCTCAGACCTCGCACATTCAAAAACGTCTGTTCGACATCGTTGCATCAAAATATTAACAAAATTTAGTGTTGCCAACAAAAGTCTTAGTTCTGCCATTATAACATTATCTCTAGTGTCTGGTATAGCAAATTATGTTTTGTACACTGCATTCCGTTATACCTTAATTTTGTTCCATCCAAAGGTTTTCCTGGGTGTCGATTGCAATGCCATTTTAGTCTACAAAAACCAAATATTTGTATTATTTGTGTGGTAATTTAAGAAAGTGTCTATCTGAAAATGTTATGCGCTCATCATGGTAAACATGTATTACCCAGGGAAAGTATTTTCACTCCCCAGGTTAAACTGTAGTTATGAACATGACTGTACTATCTATTTATTATGTAGGGGATGGGGGGGGGGGGGGGGGGGAAATTTTGGTTAATTCTTTAAAACGATGGGAATTCTGAAGGACACACTCTGAGGACACGATCGTACTGCGAGATAAGAAAAATGTGAAAAGAACGACTACAGATACCAATTTCTCTTTCTGGATCTCCAATCCCTTTTCAAACTTACCCTTATATCCGTCAAAATGCGATTGATAATGTGCCTCATCGTAAAAATTACAGAAAAAACAACTCTATTCCCTCCTCATTAGAACCATGCCTCTAAACTCAGGCACTCAGCAAGAGTTACGACCGACGACATCCACAAAGAAAACGAATTAAGTCCTATCTGGTGTTCAGAGACAACTAATTCCTGTCTCCTATCGCTGGTCCCGGGAAAAATAACTTAAGTCCCTGATTAAGGCGAAGCATTTGTCTCGGTGTCCTAGGTTTCTTTAAGATTTAGCACTTTTGAACGTACTAAACCTTTGTTCGTTGGTAAAATGTAAGTAGTTGGTATGAGCGCCAAGTTGAGTTTGTATGAGTGTGCAACACTTTTTAAAACCATCCGGAAGACTTTTTATTGGTTGGGAGATTATATTTAGATAGATAAATAGACAAATCTTTGACGAATTATTTACCACACAAACAGAAATCATTCAAAAATATGTAATAAGCTAAAATAAAAAGGCATTACATTACATCGCTAACAGCTATCTCTTCTAGACGGTCAAATAGATAATTCAATTATTGATCCCTTTTTCCGACTATAATAAATAAATTATTAGGTATGTTGAATCTGAATTGCCACGATAAAGTATATATTTAGGTCTTTACCTATGAAATTGCCGTTTTGTATGGAATAAGTGAAAGTACTTATTTTTTTAAACTTTTTTATTTCTGTTATTTAAAGTAATCACCCATGCAATCGACGCACCTTTGCCAACGCATTGGCAGTTTATTGATGCCCTTGTAAAAATCAGCTGGACGGGAGGCAACAAACTCTTCAAAGGCATTTTGTACTGCCTCTCGGGAATTGAATTTTTTACCCACTAAAAAGTTGTCTAAATTTTGGAAAAAGTAATAGTCGGTAGGTGCAAGGTCTGGTGAGCATGGCGGATGAGGGAGAGCTTCCAACCCCAGCTCTTGCAGCTTGGAGACTGTCTGTTGTGCAGTATGGGGTCGCACGTTGTCGTGAAGGAGCAGTGGGGACGACTGATTGACCAAAGCTGTTTGCCGATGTGCAAGCTTCTCCATCATTGTCTCCAGTTCTACACAGTACACATCTGCAGTAATGCTCATGCCGTTTTGTGAGAAGCTGTGGTGAATCACACCCACAGAAGACCACCAAACAGTGACCATCACCTTTTTAGGGGTCATTTTTGGTTTAGGGCATTGCTTTGGTGCTGAACCAGAATCTAACCAACTTGCTGAGCGCTTTCGATTGTCGAACAGAATCCATTTTTCATTGTACGTAACAATTTGGTTCAAAATTCCTTCATTTCTTTGCCTATTGAGCAGCGCGAGGCAGGTCTTGACGCGTACGTTGCGCTGGCGATCGTTAAGTTCGTGGGGCACCCATCTATCAAGTTTTTTTACCTTGCCTATTTGTCGCAAATGGATCAAAATTGTTTTGATACTAACATCAAAAGTTGCTGCTAGCTCAGCTGTAGATTGAGTTTCGTCAGCTTCCACAATCGCTTTTAATTCATCATTGTTGACCAAAGTCTCCGGACGATCACGAGCTTCATTTTTCAAGTCAAAATTTCCAAAACGGAACCGGGAAAACCAATAACGGGTTGTGCGTTCGTTTGTACAGTTCTCTCGGTAAACGTTATTGATGTTACGTGCCGTTTGTGTCGCGTTGGTGCCACGACGGAACTCATATTCCATAATTACACGAAGTTTTAAAGTATCCATTATGACCAAAAATGTGCAAATGTAATGAAAATACAACGCTAATCAATAAACAAAAGACTGAGTTTGTAAAAAGAGTGTCATGTTTTTAAAACAAAATTAATTTAAATTTAGAATACAAAGCCATTCCAAACTTTTTTTCTATTTGAAATGACCAGTACTGAAGAACGGCGTATCAAGCGTATCATATAATCTTCATATCAACCAGGGCGTCTTTTGCAGAACTATAGGCCTTCTTCATAGATATCCAGAATATCCGATCTTGTGTGCCTATTAAGTTAGAGTTGTGTTTGAGGGAGGAAGCTTATACACAGCTGTAGGCTAAGCTGCAAATGATGCTGATGAATTAAGTAAGTCCGTATGAGTTAGTGGCATTCTTGTATTTCAGTTTTCGACCGCCTGAAGGCCTCCGACATGGCTTATCGGCTTTTTATAACCGAAGCCCGAAACACAAAAATGTTCTTCTCGTACAATATAAGTGACCGCGCAGAACATTGATATGCTATGATCTTTTACAAACAACTCAAAAAAGCTATATCACAAGTGCTTTAACGCTCGAAGACACAACGGTTCTTTTGACACTCCATTTATCTTATCCGCCCAGCAATTTGTTCGCATGGTGTATTATAAAATATTTACATAGATGCGTGCGAAAACATAAACCTCCTAAGGCAAAAAGGACTAAGGTCTGGTTGTTTATAAGGAGTATTATGGCTGCCAGTAACAGCGTGTTTTAAGGATCCAGTGCGCATCACATCTTTGATTTCTGATTCAATTTGTGCCTTCATTCGCACAGAAAACAGTTTCTCAAGCTTTTGAATCAAGCTATTTCCAACACTCCGTACTTTTCTAAGAAATTGTAATAACACAAAATGCAATACTAGCTCTGGTTTTATGAAAAGCGGCGGCTGTTATATGACGGTAAAATCGGGCTTCTATCATACGTTAGAATAATAAGGTAGTTATTTCTCGTTACTGCAACGACAAGGTGTTATGAACATGATTATAACTTATCCTGAAAGCTTATCTTAATCGCTCGATGACGTCATTCGTAGCAACGTGTTTTCGTAGCAAAAGTAAACGGAGGGTGAATATATATATATATATATACATATCTAGTCCATGTATCGAGTTCAGTTCTTTGTAAAAAAAATTGTAATAACACAAGGTCTAAATGAACTGGACAAATTTGTCTCTTATTTTTTCTATGGTAACCAGAAAAATTTGGTTATATATTTAATATATTCATAGACATAAAGATAATTTTACCGTCTTTTCCTTCGCACCCAAGCCAGGAAAAATTTCTTGATTCTGCTTACATAGCCATCAAATGACGTCCACCGCTTCTCAAGAAAGGCGATCTCCTTCAGGCTCCGCGCGCCCTAATGCTGATATAATGAGAGAAGTTTCACCATTTCTTTTTACAAACTCTGCAACCTCTTTGTGAGGTCTTTGAGTTTTTGCTAGCATTTTGAACGGCTTCCAACAGTTCCAAGCTAATTGACAGAGTACTGAGAATGATTTATGTTTCTTGTAAAACATGGATATTTTAACCCGACGATTGGTTCTAATTAAAAGTGGGGAAGTTAACTGTTGAACCGTTTTTTGACGAAATTTTTCTTGGTTTGTTTTACTTGTAGAGTTTCGAGTGTTTTACAGTGTGTAAAACTAAGACTTCAAAAAAGCACTTCCATTTTAGTTATCCTCGTTAAATTCTCATTTTTATAATGTTGTCTTCTCTTATAAATAAATACATAAATATGGCTCGACATTTGACACAGCGATATCTAGCCCCAAACTAAACAGAACTTGTACTATGGGAACCAGTTAACTGATAGAATACTTATATACTTTTTTTAATACATACTTATCATACATAGTAAAACATCCAGACCCGGAACAAAAATCTGTAAATCATACAAACATTTGTTCCGCGGTGGGAATCGAACCCACTACCTCCTGCATCTCAGCCGGCTATTCACCCACTACGCCACGGAGATCGTCAAATCTTTTGACACTTAGCTATCATTATCATCATCATACCAGCCATACCGTCCACTGCATCAGCAGCCATTGCGACCGATCTTGTGCGGCCTGCGCCCAACGGCTCCCAGTAACTTTTATCAGGTCAATTTTTCACTTAGCTATAATTAGTCATTAATATTTCCATAACATTGTATGTACTAAATAGTTTTCACCATGGAATTACACCCGGTAAAATACTTTACTAAACAATTTAGAGACAATGGTTTTATAGATTAGATAAATAAAGTAGTATAAACCAGTTTGGTGATGGAATGGATTAAAAAGACGATAATGATGGTGATAAAATGAGTTATTTAATAAACGAATTTCGCTTTTCCTAGAAATCACGTCTGTGTTTCTTCAAGGAATGGCATATTGATGCGGTTTGGTCTCTAGGCGGGCGGTGGGCGGCGTGAGACATGCCGGCGATTAGCGCCAAGTGCGCTGGCCACAGAGAGATATGGCAGCGCTTAGCTTTTTCAACCTGTTGTCGTCATTCCCAGTGCCACTTTAAGTCAGCTGTTAACGGAAAATTAGCTTTATTACTTGGAATTTAGGTGCAGTGGCTTCGTACTTTAAAAACACACAGTCATACAAACTTTCAGAAATGGATTTTGGGAAAATTCTTCTATTTTTTCTATAATACCTGATGTTAAGTGGTAACTCAACCTGATTTATAACAAGTCTAGTGCATTTAACACTAATATTTTTATTTTTGGGAAATTCCTGTACTTTATGTTCTTTTCTGTACTCATAACATTATGGTGTAGGTTAAGTAGTTAACAAACAAACATGGCTTATCAATTATTACATCAATTTCTATATTAGATTTAGATAACAATCTTCGAAGTGAAATATCAGTACGTTAGATAGGTAGTAACGCGTACTAGTAGGTATTAGTCTTGGCTGTTTTCGCCGAGTGGCTAATGATAGGTCGTTTGATGCAAGGTTTGTACACTCGACACTGGACAGAGCTGCTAATAAGTTAGCCTGTAACGCCTGTAAGTGAATGAGAGCCACCTTACCTTATCGTCTCTGTTTGGATTCGTTTAATGTTCGTGACAATTGTGTTCTACTATTTACTATGGAAATTATTTATAAGTTACCGAAATAAACAATTTAATTTAATTTATTTATTAGGCCTTAGCGGCCTAGCGGCTTTACTTTGGTATTATTGTTCAAAATTAGCGTTATTACCCATCTAATCTCTGTCGATTATTCAGAAACTGCGCCAAAGAGGCCGTTATTACCTATTTATCTCAGTTCAACGAGAGTAAGATCGTGAAAAGAACGCAGTTATAAATATGCATGTGGGTAATTTAGTCGCTATGCCAAGAAAGTTTAACTACAGTAGAGTCTTCCCGCGATTCATAAAATGGAAGAACTGTGGTTCCATAGAGTCGTAAACTACGGTGCCAAGCCAAATTGGACACCAGCCCAGAGCCAGTTGACATGAAATTAGTTTTTTTATTAAGTTGAGAAGTGGTGTGAAATGAATTGGGACTATAAAGTTCAGAGACTACCAATTAAGTAAGTCTATATAATCCGATGTGCTATCCTGTAGTCCGATCGCCATAGCTAACGTTAGGATTTCCTAGGTAATTCAGGTGTAGTTGGTGTCGATAGTTTGATTACTCTACTTAATTAGATACCTGTGAATTGTGGCCAAGCAAATTCATGATTGGGATGGATCGTGATATGCGTTCGGTATTAAACAAATGACACATGATACTTGACTGCCTCCGTGGCGCAGTGGGCATGTAGCCGGCTGAGACGACGGAGGTAGCGGGGTATTCCCGCCGCGGAACAAATGTTTGCATGATCTACAGATATTTGTTCATTGTCTGGTTGTTTTTCTATATATTATAAGTATGTATTTACAAAAAAAAAGTATATAAGTATTCTATCAGCTATATGGTTCCCATAGTACAAGCTCTGCTTAGTTTGGGGCTAGATAGCGCTGTGTGAAATGTCCAGCAATATTTATTTATATTTATTTATTTATACTTCCTGAATAATAAATATGAATGAAGGTGAAATTAATTATTAGACTTCTAAACTAGACTTCTAAAGAGAAGACTGAAGCGTTTTCATGTCGAACGTCTACCTTAAAACGTAGAATGCTATCACTGAGACACGAAGCCTCTGGCTTGACGACTTACCTTGCGTGTCTTTTGAAGAATATGAGCCCTCAGTTATGAATGCAATAAACATTTTATATTTTATTGCACATAGAAAAACTCTGTACACTGGGACTGGTAAGTAGCATTTTCTACCAGTCATACGTGACAGGTAAAAACATAGATTGGCGTGCTTATCTATACACAAACAGTAATAATATCAATTAAATAGCTACCTATGCCATCAGGCACCTTACCTTACCACTGTAATTACATGGATCAACTGTCTCAAGTAGTTATCATCACTAGCGTCGAAGTGTTTAGCGCTCCGAAATGGTTTGAGAACGTCATAGTAGGGAACTTTATCTTATGCTTGTTAGTTCGAAAAATGTATTCAATACGTAATAATTTTTATAAACTGGAGCGACTAGAACGATCGAAACCGCAGCTGAAAATAAAAGCTTCTCAGGCACCTGCCTTCATAAACAGAAGTTCCACCGGGATCCAGACGTCGTGGATTCGACGCGAAACAATGTACAGCATTGTGATGTAGGCTGAGTTTAGACAGGCGTTAGGCGGTGCGTTAAAATATGACCTTGTTAAAAATTGTTAAAATTGACCTTAAACAAATTCTTACCAATTTTTGTATAGGATTTTTTAAACACGCGATACACAGTGTTTTATTTTTTTTGTGGTAAGGCCCTTAGGTTTGAAAATCTAGTTCTTTTAAGAAATCCTGGTGTACAATAACTGAAAAAAAAACAGGCCAAGTGCGAGTAGGACTCGCGCACGAAAGGTTCCGTACCATTATCTACAAAAACGGCAAAAAAATCAGGTCTGTTGTATGGGAGCCCCACTTAAATATTTATTTTATTCTGTTTTTAGTATTTGTTGTTATAGCAACAACAGAAATAGATCATCTGTGATAATTTTAACTGTCTGACTATCACGGTTCAAGATACATCCTGGTAACAGACGGACAGACATACATACAGACAGCGGAGTCTTAGTAATAGGCTCCCGTTTTTCCTTTTGGCTACGGAACCCTAAAAACAGCAACAAGAAACAGAAATGTTGTCAACCAATCAAATTATATTCTAGCAGACAAAAGTTTTTATTAAAATGATATTTAAGATAGATTAGACATTCATTTTGATACACACTGAAACTGCAATGAAAATACATACACAATAACTGAACTGTAACAATATTTTTATCTCTATAAGTCTCGTGCCGTCATAGGATATAAAATTTAATTTAAAAATTCTTAAATAAAAAAAAAAGTTGGTCATTTCTAGTCGGGCTCGCGTAAACAAGGATCCGTACTTGAACTTTATCTAACTGGCTACTGTTTTCGTAATCTTAGCTTCTAACCCCCATTATACATATAAAAAAAATATCAGGGTTCATCAAACCTTTCAAATTTAAACTCCATACGATGCCGAAATGAAAAAAGAAAGAGTTACAATATAAAATAAAAGAGAATGACACAAAAGTATAATTATTTTACTATTTTTAAATAAATATACTGTATTCATTTATGTGAGATCTGGCCAGTCGTGCCGTACGTTTCTCCCCGCAGTGTTGCTGGACCATCACATGTGCACCCAGCTTTGCCCCGACAGGTTACATAGCAAACCGAACGGGCGGGAACACCTGCCGAAATCAATTTTCTGGTGCCCGGGCACAGCCGCTCTTATCGCTTGTGTTCTATAGATTTTTTAGGAAATTGTGGCTTTCCGATTGGAAAATAAAGCTGAATTGTTTTAATGTGTTTTTGATTGGTTTTGTTATATGTTCAGACAATTATTCGGTTAGAAATGAGTTCTAAATCGTGCAAACTTCGAACCCCTCTGTCTATCCGTCAAGTTATGCCGTGATACTATAACAACTTCCGTAGCTCAGTGGGCGAATAGCCGGCTGAGACGCAAGGGGTTGCGGTACAATTCCCGCCGCGGAACAAATGTAAGGTAAGTAATTAAAAAAAAAACAAATAAAGCCGTATTCTATTCGTATCTGGTTCCCATAATACAAGTTTTGGATATTTTTTTAGGGTTCCGTAGTTGAACTCTGAATTATTATACGAGTAGTTTCGTATCCTTATATATAGTCCTTATATATATATATATATATATAGTCTGTCTGTCCATCTGACTAGTTATATGCGTTTTACTCGTAGACTATTAGTGTTGTAGAGCTGAAATTTGGCATGATGATAGGTTTCAGTGACGCCTATACTGTATCTGCCAGAACAAGTTAATGGAACGTTGTCTCAGTCACACAATCCCATACAAAAGACAAGGACACAAAACGGTCAGTGGGCGTCAACAATACTGATTCAAAGTAAAGGTGTGTTCATATGCAACATTTACATTAAACATTATTTACATTTATTAAAAAGATTATATATTTATAAAATCGAATCCATCATAACTTCAAATGTTATTTCCACTTCCAATCACTTCAAATTACTGTCGGCCATGTTACAGATACGATTTGCATCGAACGATCGATAGAAAAATCTAACAGTCCGTTAAACAAGTGCCAAGTCTTCAGGAATAGAAAAAATCACTAAGTCCAAAATACCAGCTGGGTCACACGTTACAAAATTATCAAGAATCAAAATAACAAGCCGGGTCAAAACATAAAATAACAGATTCTACTAGCACAGCGAGCACGTCTGAACGGTGCGAGTCGTACGAACAAACTAAAAAAACTAGCGCTCTGTACGCAGCCTTAGCGTAATTGTTCTACCAATAACATGCCAGTCCATTTCTTCTCTATTAACTTGTTTCGGTGGACGAAGTATAAAAATAAAATAGGTTTAAAATAAAAAAACAAAAAACTATTTTGTTTTTACCGGGGTACCTCCATGCAAGTCGAGGATGTTTTTTTTATTTACCCCTCCCTCGTGCATGGTATTATTGAAAAGGTCTTCTAAAACACTATAAGGTTTCCTAAATACTCTTTTGATACCAGAATCCGTTTACGAAACCTACGCAATGCGTTGGCGGCGTATCGGGTCGGCCGCTGTATGTTGGCAGCTCCATCAACTTGTACAAGGGGCATTCGTACAGTTATTTAATCTATTTGGAGCATAGGAGAGACGAATCCACTTTTCATAATATTCGTATTGTTCCATGTTTAAAATTAATGATATGTTTAAAATTATAGATAATAATTGTTTGTTTTTGTTTTTGCATGTACTGTGTAATTTTTATTTTTATGTTCATTCTTTTAAATTTTGTTTCTTTTTCTCTTGTGCCTCATTTATCTGTTGCTAATGTATTATGGATGTTTGTAATGTATATTGTAATGTATATGTTTGTAATGTAATGTTGTAATGTATATTGGATGTCTGGATGTTTTTCTATATATTATAAGTATGTATTTACATAAAAAAAGTATGTAAGTATTCTATCAATTATCTGGTTCCCATAGTACATGCTCTGCTTAGTTTGGGGCTAGATAGCGCGGTGTGAAATGTTCACCAATATTCACTTATTTATTATTTATCAAATAAATGATTGCCTACGTCTATGTCCATAATGTACTGACAATGCTGGGTTACATTGAGTATGCATCTAAAAACAAACTAAGGATAATTGCAAAAAAAAGTAATTTGATTTATTTTTCAAGTTTATTCTTATGCCCTCAATTGTACCTTATAAAACAAGCACTATCTTCACAAAAAAACCGGCCAAGTGCGAGTCGGACTCGCGCACGAAGGGTTCCGTACCATTATCTATGATAAATTGTGTGAGCGCCCATACAACTCAGAGGACTATTTTAATTGGCGTCAACTACGAGTATGTATGTATGGGGACACCCTTTAATTTTCATCTTTTTTTATTTTTTGAAAGTTTTCCTTTATGCCAAATTCCTTACCTTGCTTCTAATACCTTGCTTTTAGCCAAATTTTGTGATTCTATGTCAACGGGAACGGGGTTTCGACCCAAAAACTATAGGGTACTTCCGGTTGACCAAGAATTATCACTTTTGGTTAAAAGCAAGGTTACAGCACAAGTAGAGGGTAAATTCCGAAAAATAAAATAAGTTGAAAATAAAGGTAAATTTTGGTACTTACAAGTTTTCGCGAAAATCTAAATTTGCCCATATTTTTTTATTGTGTTGACTCAGGACCTTGATTTTTATACACCTAATAGGGATTATAGATCCCAGTATCTGGTATAAATTTAAACTTGCTAGGTCCACCCGCTCCTGAGAAAATCGGTGGTGACACACGGAGAGACGGACAAGAGAGTGATCTTATAAGGGTTCCTTTTTTACCTTTTGATGCACGGAACCCTAAAACAAACATTAATCCAAATAGATGCGATAAATATACGCTTTTAAATTATATTGAAACTCTCAAATACATCAAAGTCAAAGGCATTTTCGAAATGATCAAATTGTTTACGACTTAAGATTATAATTAGTGAAAAAGCGCAGACTACCCAGAATTTCTTCAAAAGTTGAATTAATCTTTGTAGATATAAAATTTCAAGATTCGAAGGCGAGAGGCGCAGTGATTACATTTTATTTTCTGTTTCATAATATTCTTTCAAATTGAGTTAGGCAGCTAACGTTACGACCATTCAGATCTTTATTGTAGTTTTTATAATCAAGTTGAAAAAGAAATGCTTTCGGATTAAATATTTTGAGATCTCATCTAGATAGAACTGCTTGAGTGGGTCTGTGCTATTTGCTGTATTGTTTTTGATAGTACCGATGCAAATTAAAACTCGTAAAAGTTTTATAAAATTGTATACTTGTTTTCAAATCATCATCATCATCATTAGCAGCTAATAATCCACCGGCTGGGTTTAAATCTCCCTGAAACGCCACTCTAACTGATCCTGTGTTGTTCTCATCTATCAAGCGACCCTATATCGTCTTTAAATAAATAATATTATTGTTTTAAAATTTTAGCTATATTGTCCTTTTTCCCCATCGTTAAATAAATAAATTATATTTATTTCAGACTCATGGGTCCATACAGATTTACTACACACAATTCAATACACATTCACAATAAAATGTAGCAAATATTACCTACATCCCTATATGTAGTAGGTGGCAGTGTCCACCCAAGGTCTATATATCTTAGAATGTATAAGCTTTTCTGCCAGTCTACTAATGAAAGCGTTATTTCAAGTGTCAACTCTGGACATGAAAGATGCTATCCTCCTACGCTGAATAGCGTTGAACGTATTAACGCGCGCTTCGTTAAACATTTCGGAGGCACTACAGTATATACTGTTAAAACAGTAAATACCTACATCTTACGGAGACTTCGTAACTTCTTGCCGACTGCTACCAAGGTTACGCTTGCACAGACTCTTTTACTTCCGATCCTGGACTACGCCGACGCCTGCTATATATATATATTGACTGAGCAAACTTGAGCGCCTTCAAAACCTCTGTATTCGGTTTATATTTGGCTTGCGCAAGTATGACCATGTCTCTGATTTTCGCGCAAAGCTCAAATGGCTCCCCATCCGTCTTCGCCGGAATGCACACATACTGTCCCTTTTGTATAACAGCCTTTTTAACCCTTCTTCTCCCTTCTATCTTAGCGTTTTGAGTTTCTCCACCAGGCTAATGATCGCAATTTGCGTTTTTCAGATTCCCTTCAACTTAAAACACCTGTCCATACGACAGAGTTTTATGGTCGATCCTTCACTGTAACAGCCGTACGATTGTGGAACGCTTTGCCCTTCTCTATAAGAACATCCAAGTCTATTAGTAATTTTATAACAAAAGTACACACCCATTATCTGTCCCTGCGTTGAAGTTGTAACTGCTTGTTAATTCATCATAACCATTTTTATAGTTGCTTATTTTATTATAATTAAATTTGTGTTATTATTAGTGTTTAGGTTTATAGTATGTAGGTATGTTTTTAATTTTATATAGATGCACCGCCGTTATGTGATATGTTATAACCCTGTCTATACTAAGTGAAGGCGTTGCAGGTAAAAATGGTGAGTATGTACCTATACCTATGTATTTAAGGTAAATGAAGCCACTTATTTGTGCGAACAATCGTGTATTGGGCAAAGAAACATAAAACTCGACTTAGCGTAAAGGAGCGTGCGGTTCACGCGGGGCTAGTACGAGTATTTCGACTGATTGTGCCAAATCGTACTAATTAGTGTTGGCTAGACCGCGCGCCCCTTTCCCCGTACCCCGCACGCACCTTGCACATCATTATGCATAAATATAAGTTTGCGTCGCTAACACCAAGGTTGTCTGGACGAGATCGCTTTTAGCGATAAGACCGCCCATTGTACTAAATCTGTTCGTAAAAATTATGTTCTGTATTTTACTTTGGTGTACAATAAAGAGTTATCTTATCTTATCTTATCTTAAATCATCAAATAAAACTTTTTTTAAAGGTTTAATTGGTAATCATTACACAACATAACAGTACATAAGTATTCTATCAGTTATCTGGTTCCCATAGTACAAGCTCTGCTTAGTTTGGGGCTAGATAGCGCTGTGTGAAATGTCCAGCAATATTTATTATTATTATTATAAAGTATTGCCTCGTAGATCACGCACCTTAGAAACCTGCCCTGCGTCCATCAACTTGAGGTATACATACATACAGGTAAAACCTCATGTGCCTGTAATTTCACCGGCAAATCGAAACACAGCAATGCTGCTTGGTGGCAGAAACAGGGTATGGTGGGAGTACTTCCCCTGGCAATCCCTTAAATAGCCTTTCTATTGCTAAATGGTATGTTATAAGTAATAATAGTTTAAGAATATACATGCAATCTCTATAAAGAGTGTCTAGGAAAAGCAATCGTCGGGCTTGCCCGTCCCCCATCTTGGCATCTGCGCACTCCTCAGATTACTTTGCAATTGAAAACAAATAATAATAAATACGGCGGTTCGAACGCCTCAAGAAAATTGGAAAAATGGAGAAAAACGCAGAGAAAACTGAGCAAAACCAGTGGTTGAAGCATGAACAGACGCGCGGTTTATGGGCCACAGTGTTCTATTACTGCGAAGATCTTCTACTACACGAGTATTGTTACCACTAGGTGCCACCCGCGGATTCGCATGCATTTCCATCCCACATAAACTGATTTATTGGATAAAAAGTATCAAAGTTCAGAACATAGGTCATCTTCAACCTGTGTTCCAAATTTCAGCTAAATCGGTTTGGTAGGTTTGGCGTGAAACAGGAACAAATATCCATCCAGACATCCAAACTTTCGCATTTATATGTGGGAAGGGATGTTGCTCTTTGTAGACTTGAGGCTCAGATGCATGAACCGATGTGCAATTTTTATTTGTAGATAGTTTGTAGATTGGGTTCTAATTCTAACTCGTTTTTCAACAAACGAATGAACGAATGAATTTTAATAAATTCTTCATTATACGAGTACCGACACAAAAAAACAGAAGGAGGAAAATAATATAAACAAATAAATGTAAGAATAATGGTTGGTCTTATCTCTTCCAGACAACCTTTGGATAGAGAAAACTTTGCATAATGGGGTATGCAACAACAAATTGGAAATTTATTTTTTGTATATTGGAAATTTTCGTGTAGGGACAGTCTATATACATTTCAAAACTTATTAAATGCAGTTTTACTTATTTGAACCTATTCTTTCGATATCAGGTTAAAGCATTTAAAAAATATCTAAAATTGACGAAACAATCGCACGTAGACATTAAGCCAATAGTCTTGCGTTTAGTCATCGTTAGGGTATGGTTACCATGAAAATAAATAGGTGACTTAAAATGATGAAATAATTCAGTGTTTTTTTATTTACATAAAAGTATTCCCTAAGGTAAGTTCCCGTACTATTTCTACCCCAGACCGTCTACCCTGAGACGATGATAAACGAATCAGGTAGTACATAATAGCCGCAACATATAATCCGGCATATTTGTGAAAGGATGTGGCATTCGTATGCGGGACTGTGGGCCAATCCGTCAGCGGAGGCGGTGCGTGACGGGAATCCAGGGACGCTCTGGGATACAGAAGAAGTAGAAGAGCCATAGAACGTTCATATGTACATACTTCTTGTAGGTATATGAGGGGTCACAGCTGGTAGACTGTCTGTCACAGTCAGTTGTGACAGACAGGCAAAGTGAAAATTATAATATATAAAAACCGGACAAGTGCGTGTCTGACCCGCGCACCGAGGGTTCCGTAGATTTTTTTTATGTCATTTATTACAAATAACAATTTTTGTTTTTTTTCCTTTACTTGTGCTTTCAGGCTTTACTTCTTGGCAATTTTCATGTTTCTAGTTCAACGGGCAGTGCCTTATAGATTTTGATTTATTTGAGAGCAAATTATGCGGCATTAATGGCAGTATTTTTTGATTGCGTTGACTTCTAGGCTTGATTTTTGTTAGATCCAAGGGACCGTAGACCTTAGCATTTGATATTAATTTCGACTTGATAGCTGCACGCGTTTTTGAGACAAGAAGTTTTATCAAACAGACGGTCATCGAAGTGATACTATAAGGGTTCCTTTTTCATTTTAAAGTACGGAACCCTAAAAATGAGGGATAGCGTCTCTGAGTCAAGATTATAATCATCACTAAGGTATACTTGCGTAACGATGCCTAATCGTATTCAGTGCCTTAATATACAAATGTATGTCATACCTTACAAATACGTCAAATTTAAATATGTTTGGTCACTACATACAGCCGTAAAGTTGCAAGCCTATCGATCTTTTATAGAATACATTTTGGGGAATGTGCCCAGGAACTTTACGATCTGATTCCACCCTTCTCCTTTCCATCAAAGGACAAGCAGGCGCACGGCTCAGTACCATCCGTACATAGTTGATATACCACCTATTCGCACACACCGTTTTGGTTCTACGTTCTTGATGCGTAAGGTATGGAACAATGCCGTTGCCAGGTTTTCCTAAAGAATACAATCCGGGCCTCTTTAAGGTAAGAGTTAATAGGTTTCTTCTAGATCTTCGTGCTTCATCTTAGACCACATCATCGCTTACCATCAGGTGAGATTGTGGTCAAACGAAGATCTATACAGTTAAAAAAAAAACTTTACTTTACTTTACCTACTATACAAGTACTATGGTAACAAAGAATACTAACTATTATTAAGATGGTAGTATGAGCATCGTTATCGTTAAAGCACTTCCAGAAAAAACAAAAACGAATTCTGTGTATGTTATGAAATTGTACCAACGTATATTTGACAGATTCAATAGCGTCATTTACTTGACCCACTGGAATATATTCTGATATCAATATTGTTGATTTGTGGGTACCGCATTGTGGAAAATAGGAAACTGATCTCTTTATAAAGGTTTTATAATATTATCTATATAATATATCAAACATCGCAGATGTTGGTAACAATACTATCAGGCTGAAGTGGGACTGGGTGGATCACGTCAGTCTTATAGTTACAGACAAATGGGCAACAGTCGTGACACAATGGGTGCCTGCAGATGGGCGTCGAAGCCGAAGTCGAAGTAGTGCAAGGCGCACTACGCGC
The DNA here is from genome assembly GCA_963924445.1 of Philereme transversata. Taxonomy (NCBI): domain Eukaryota; kingdom Metazoa; phylum Arthropoda; class Insecta; order Lepidoptera; family Geometridae; genus Philereme; species Philereme transversata. The sequence goes on from OZ004340.1 coordinate 19,608,956, forward strand.
CGCAGCCCTCTGCGCGCGAGTAGACTGGCGTGGTGGTGGGGATTGCGATAACGATGGCCCAACGTGTTGACAGGCTGCATCATCATCATTATCATCACTGCTGCTCTCTTCGGGAGTTCTCGGTACAGGCAATCAATCACGAAAGTTTTCTAAGTAAGATTGCCTTACGAATTCTTGTTCCCGTTACCTAAAGTATTGAATTTTCAATAACTTTCAAGTTTTGATGGCAATACAATAAAGGCTGACAAAGGATAAAAAGGATAAATGTCAGAGTCTGATTATATTTTAAAAATATTTACCATTACGTGAGGTAGTGGTCACGCTTGACTATCATCAATAAAAAAATATACTGCAGATCGTTTCTTTCTAAAATGATGCCTAGAAAAGGCATATTAACAAAACATTGTTTACGTGTTTCCGTAAAGATACAAGAAATTATACTCGGCGCGGCGAACCTTGATCCCTATGACAGTTCGTGTTAGTGATGGGTCGTGTCTTTGGGCGTGTCGATAATTTTTTTTTAGACAAATGCGTGGCTTGCATTCAGCCATGTTGGTAAACATGTTTTAAAAAATATTATAATGTGCATTTTTAATGTCCATTATGTTGTTGTTGTATTAATTTAAGATTTTTGGCATAGATTAAGTAGGTAAGTAAAACGAAAGTTTCCAAACTTGTTATCTTCTAATAATGTTTAACCCGGTAAACACGTTTTTGCTATATAAGTATATATTTTATCATGAAAATGAATGTTCCCCATTTATTTATTTTGTCTGAAAAAGTGCACTTGTTTCCATTACCGACATTTTTTTATCGATACTTGCCGCCCTAGTCAATAAACGTCACACGACGTAAGTTTTGCAGGACGTAAACATAAATTCAGATTGAGATAACCTCTTGTAAATGTTAAGAATTGTTAAAAATATCAACGGAATATCATTACTAATGGTATAAAGCTACGTAAAACTTATAAATGGCATTTTTAGACGCCCCCAATATGATCCCAATTTAATGGTGACGCCACTACAATGTTATATGGTGACATTAGCTGTCAGTGTCATAGGGATCAAGGTTCGCCGCGCCGAGTATAATAACACATATCAAAATATCTGTGACAAGTTTTCAAATGTTCTAAATTATCATCTTTATATTGGACTATTTAGATGCTTTTTTAATTGAGCTCCATGAATTCAAAATTGAATATCAATTGATTTATTCACTTTGAAACGTCAACTTTACCGGCTATTCCTCCGGGAACAAGATCATGTTTTCAATGTTCATGTTTGAAACGGAAACACCTTTAAGACCTATGCCAGGAAAGAATCAGGCAAGAGGCATCAATTTCTCCCGGTACCCATTGTTTTTTTTCGCTTCTTAACTATGGCCTCTTTTATTTAATAAAAATAAGGATTCGTCATGGAGGTTGTATTTCAATGATGCATAATAAGAATGTGGCGACTAATTTTTAAATAGAAATAAGGATTGGTCATGTAGGTTGTAGTTTAGTATATTATGAATGCAATGAGCCGCATTCTATTTTCAAATTTACTTACGTCCCTAGGGACGTAAATCGCATTTACGCTTTAAGTATCGAGCTTAACAATGATCAATTTTTAGAGCATGAGTGATGAAAACTTATTTTCTTCAACATCAATTCTTTCTCTATTTATGTTTCATAACTGTACATTAAGATATTCCGAGATAAACTCAGATTACTGTAATTGTGCGTCTTACCCCGTATGTTGTGTCTACTTGGCATTCCACGGCGGTAGGTAAACGCGGTAACTTTGGACTTCGCTAATCTTCTGGGAGTTCGCATTAGGTCGCAACTCGGGCAAGGAATTTGCTGGTGAAAGACATTTTCGCAAGCTTTTATTTACGCTTGGTTTTTTTGCCTGATTGACTGTTTACCACGTATTTGTATGTATGTTCATTTATTACGTAGAACTTAAACTTAACGTATTGGACTTAAATAAATGCGTTGACAAAAGATTTATTGAGTCACAAAATTATATAAGTTTAAAAGTATTCTATCAGTTTATTGGTTCCCATTGCGCAAGTTATGCTTAGTTTGGGGCTAGATAGAAATGTCCAGCATTATTCAATTATTTATTTCATTGATCTGAAAATATATGTTGGCTTTTATTATGATAGAGGTCTTGTATAGTTTTACGGTGCTCTTTTAAGTTGTAATATTTTATGGGGTGCAATAAAGAATTATCTAATCTAATCACACTAATATTATAAATGTGAAAGTTAAAATTTGTTACTCAATCACGTCAAAATGGCTGAACCAATTTCAATGAAATTTGGTGTGTTGATAGATTATGACATGGATTCAAACAAAGACTACCTTTTGTTAACAAATAACGCGTGCGAAGCTGCTGGCGGCAGCTAGTCTAATCTACAGTCCAAAGCATTTGTGACCCGCCATACCTGTCCGGCTCAATCCAGGGAATTGTGACGAAGTTGTGCGATATGTTCCGCCTCCCGTCGTTCCTTTGTTTAGAACATGTATTTCATGCCGGGTAATGCCGTGTCGTGACTGGAATCTGCAAAAAGGTTAGAAATACATTGAGGTTTTGGGGAAAATATAGGTTTGTTTATAAATAAGCTTTGTGCCTGCAATTTTGTAGTTAATAACGTTATTTGATTACAATTTGTAGCTTATAAACAGAATTTTTATAAGTGAATAATGGTAAAAAAATGGTCAAGCGTGTGTCAGACCACACACAGTAAAGGGTTTCGTAGTCAGTATGGGTAAATCTGAATCATTTTAAAATACAAAGGTTTAGGGTACCATATTACATATTTTTTTTGTTTGTTTATGTCTCAAGTGTTTGTTTAGCATTTGAGACTAGTTAAAATTGTAATCTAAATATTTTATTAGCATGTGCTGACATTATTTTAATTATTATTATTTCTTAGTTATCCGTATATAATTTAATTTTATATGACATGTAATTTGTACGCCACTATGGCTGAATATGGTGAAACCATTTATTTTGTAACATTGTATAATTTTACCAATGGCAAATAAAAAAATCTTTATATTTATCTCTACATATTCTCTTCTACATAAATAAACCACGTTCAAGATGTGAAGAAATTTTGAATTAAAAAAATAATTGCTTCGGGTGGATATGCCCCAAAGGTTTTGTTCCCTTGAGTATTTATGAATTGGATTAAAACATACATAGGCTACTTTATATTAAAAAAAACACGCGTGCAAAGGCGCAGGCGGAAGTTTTTACCGAATAAAGAAAAAAGTCTAACAGATAAGACAAGATAGAGAACTATCGAAGAGAACAGCAGTGATGATAATGACGTTGATGCAGCTTGTCAACACGATATGTGACCGGTGATGCGCCCGTCTACTCGCGCGCTGAGATCTGCAACGCGTAGTGCGAGGCGAGACGCAGTTCAAAGCGGATCGCGCTCACCCTGATTAAGGTTCACGAATTGAACCGAAACATTGTCGGTCAAAACACCGATAAAACGGTACATGATACTCGTAAATCCCGTATTTATAATAATGAAGATACAATATATTTATTCCAGATAAAACAAGTTGTGCTTTTCCGGATTACCGCAGCAGGGCGGTGTTTGTGCCGGCTGGGTAATGTGGGTAATTTTGTTGTCGTAGTTAACAATCAGACTCCTCCGGCGGTTTCCAATATCGACTGCCGGCCGCGGCAAGTGGGGGGAGGAAGCGGAATTAACCTCATTGTATCAGCTATTGGATAGCTATTGGGCTATTTTTAATTTAATTTAAATGCTGTTTACTTCACAAGCCGTGACTGAAAAAGAGGTCATGGAGAGAAAGTTACTTCATTATTGATATCAGACGACTCTCTATTGCATAACTTATGTAATTACATAATTTTATTTTTTTATTGTATAGATAGATAACTTTTTATTGAATTACCATACAAACAGAACCAATACAAATAATAACTAAGCTAGTCTAATTGAATTCAAGTTAGTTTATTTCAGTTTTAAGATATGATACAGCCATAATTTATATATGTATATAGAACAAAGTAAAAAGTAAATGGGTTAGTTACACCATTTATAACTCAAGAACGCTTGACCAATTTTGATAATTTTTGATTTGTTGGATTTGTCTTCGCCCCGAACAGCAGAATAACTATTAAATTATCGGAAAATTCACGCAAAAAAAAGTTGTGAAGAATATTCATTTTTTCATACATAGATGCAGCTAATGATGGCCGATTGACAATTCTACCGGGGTGACGTACGTTGGCAGCCCGCGTCATATGCATGTCAAAGTGGTACAAATTTCACCTGGTCAACTAAGTATTATATAAAAACACAATATTAAACACAAAAACAACAAAACAAAAAAGCTAGGTGTATTATGATAACGATGTACCTACGCATAAAAATCTAATCATGTGTTTATTTTTTATTTTATTATTAAGTTGGGCGGATATCCTTGGTTCACGAAAAGCACGTTTCTGGGCAGTGAAACTCATAACATATTTATATTCATTTCACACACGATAATTATTGATTATTTTATTCTGTGCTAGTAATATAAAAAAAAATGGGAAGGACCTTTTAAAAGTTCCTGAAAGCCATTGGATGCAGGACGTTCAAAAATGGTCACTCTGAAAACCTATGGGGGAGGCCTTTGCTCAGCTGTGGACTTCCTGTGGCTGATATGGTGACGTACAAAAAATATTTTTGATCATATTGAATTCTGTTATCAAAAGATACCAAAGAGTTTGTCCCGTTGTGTCGAGGGAGCTTCTAAACGGGCTTTTCATTATTCAGTTACTGTCTTTATCCCTCTATTTACTTCCTTCTAATACCTTTCTTACGGTCAATTAATGTGCCCCTAATCTCATATTTTATGCATGAGTATCACAGGAAAACGGTCCTTATGACCTGTCCGAGAGAATAGCTAATCGCTTGTTAACTAGCTTCTGGCCTTATACTCCAATATTAAGGTAATCCGGTTCTGCAAGTAAACACTGAAATAAATATGAGTTATGCAGTACCTAAATACATACTTAATTAACCTGTAATCGTGTACTCGATTATTTATTCAGAAATAAAGAAATAAATTTGAAACTGGCGAGTGTAAAATTACCTTTTCTTAAATAGGTATGCACCCATCATCTCTAAAAGTAATGAATCGTTTGTATCTGACCACGACAAGATATAGGTAAAGTATTATAAGTTTTTGATAAAAAATTACTTTTTCAAAACAATTTTTTATAAAATTTATAATCGGAACCGCAAGCAGATTTAAATGAGCCCAAACACTAGTAGCCTCTAGTAATCCATTCAGAAGTTTCGTTGTCTAGAATCTGTCTCCATCATGAGACCACCTTCACCTGCATATTGCATTGTCACCGAAGTTACATATGTATTCCAAATTTCAGCTCAATCGGTTGAGGGGAACGGGGTTAAAATTCAGTTACAAGATTCCACCCGGACAAACATACATACATTGCAAAATAATAAAAAAACTTGTAAAAAGCACATGATTTTAATTTTAATTGAGAGAACTAACTGCTGACAGCGGTTTCTAATGCGTGAGTTGTCTATAAAAAGTAACCTATAATATGGCTCAATCCAGGACGACACCACAATCTTTAAGAAAACCATCATGTTTCATGACCATTTTATTTCAAGTTTGTAGCAACATAACTTCGATTTGAACCACAAAACTTTTAAACTTTAATGTTATAATCCTAATAATATTGCATATTTAGTGCTTTCTAGTGATCACACCACGTTCAGTATAAAACATTGTTTCAAAATAAATACGATTTGCTTAATTTTTAGGATAATTTTATGCTTATTTGAGCTCTAATGTGAAACGTTTTGAGTAAACGATTTATGGTGACGTCACCAAAACTGCTTCGCCTTTACAATAATAAAGTAACCTTACTAATTTAGGGTCACGGTACTAAAGCTGTCAGTGTAATATTATTTTAATATTGCTATAAGAGCTTAAGACTGGTCCCCAGGTTATAATCTATTTATATACCAAATTTCATTGAAATCGGGTAAGCCGTTGTGACGACTTTCACATTTATATTATTACCATCAGGCGAGATAGTGGTCAAACGCTAGCCTATAATTTATAAAAAATAATAATAATAAGTATAATAAGTATGCAACTAAAGCGCTTGACCTCACCTGATCGTATGTGATGGTGAGGTAGAAGATGGAGCACTTTTGCCTAAAAAATAACCTTTTCACTCTAGACCGGTTGACAAAAACAACAAAACAGTTTATACATTATATTTTCGTCAGTAGTCAAGCACCTAGAAATATTGAAAGGTGTGTTAAACATTTTACTCTTCCTTAAAACTAAAATTTCATTACCAGCACTAGAGTTCTTACAAAAGTTCCTCAGCCTCATATGAAGACATAAAACTACTATCAGAGTATACGACGCATTGATGTAAATAAAAGGAGTTGCACACCGGGTCGCGTCGCAATATCGCGAGGCTTTATTTTGGCATTTGTCGCGAATAAATCACAATTGGAGCACAGTGGTGCTCTGCCAACAAACTGAGTGTCTCGCTTTGTACGGGAGCCTGGAATACACGGAGACGTTCAGGAACGGAACTTCGAATACAAGTGCTACGAGATGTTACAAACTAGAAGATATTACGGAGTGCTATAAATGCTATAAAGTGCTACAAAGTGCTACGAGATACTACAATGTGCTACGAAGTTCTATGAAAAACTATGAAGCTTGTAGTAGCTGATTATTATAACACAGGTTATCCTAATTAGAGCGCTCGTATCCTAATCTCTATATATATATATAGTTATAAATAATGTAACTAACCCGACTTTTTTCTTTTTTATATAAATACAACATTATTACATTATTTATAACCCAAGAACGGCGGGACCGATTTTGATGATCTTTTATTTGTTGGATTTGTCTCCACTCCGAAAAGCAGAATATTAAAATATCGGAAAAATTTACGCAAAAAGAAATAATGAAGAAAAATAATTTTCTCATAAGTAGGTGCAGCTAATGATGGCCGATTAACAACTCTACCGGGGCGACGTAGATTGGCAGCCCGCGTCATATGCATGTCAAGGTGGTACGACGTTCGGCGGGTCAGCTAGTTAAGTATAATTACAACAGTCTTTAGATGATTCAACTATTTCTGAATTTTAGTTTATGTAACTAATAGTCATGTAAATAATTGTTTATTATTACTGTTAATAAATGTAATAAGATTTTTAGTGCAACGAATATTTTTTTGTAGTTTTTATGTATTGAATTTGACAATTTTTGATATTCAATGCCAGTCAACCATTAGGCAACGGATTTAGTTCTTTCCCAGAACACAAATATGCACGCTATCTATCAAGTCAGTTGGAACATTTTTTTTCCTAAATAGTAAATGAAAAGCCTTCTGTAGCTACGTTTTTTTCACAATAGACGTCCGTATGTACCCTCCAAAAACCTGGCCTCGTGCATCGGCTGTGTTGATATGAACTTATATTGTTTGCATTTACATAACCTATTCCAAGAAACCTTTGTGCAAGGTACATTATGTATACAAAGTGGCATTGTCTCCTGAACTATCATTCTATTTGAAATGGCTTTCTTTTAGGGAAGGAAACGGTTTTTGAGCTCCATTATGTTATATTTTATAGCTTGTTTGGTACATTGTATTCGATGTACAGATCTAAACTTCAAGAGAGGCTTATTTATTTTGATGACTAGCTTTCGTCTATAAATATGAATAATAAAAAATAAAAATAAATAATATGAATAATATCATTATGGTATCCTAATGGAGCTCATGTCTTTTATTTATTTAATACTTTCACAGAAAACAGGATATTGCTAGGACAACTTATTGCTAATAACCTATTGCATTATCTACTAGTCATCCTGGACATGCTTGAAGAAGGTATTTAGATTACAGGAAAAAACAGTATTTAGATAAGGTCTTTTACTACATAGATAATCTAGGAACACAAGATAAGATGACGGAACCAGCCCATGACCCAGCCCACCTAATATTAAACGGTTTTCATTGTCTAAAACTCCTGAAGTCATATATCCAGAATAGACCAGAACAGAATATATTTATTAAACACTCAAAGAAACACAGAACGGATCATAAACAAACAGGAAAAAATAATAATGGAATTACATAGATACCTACAGTTAGCATAAATACTACATAGGTATTTACCCACCCAGTAAGTAGATAGGTCTAGGTACTAACCAGACCCGCTCCATGCCAGGCGAGACTAGACACTGTCACAGTTTTCAGGATATAAGAGACTATTCCTCTATATCCGGAAAACTTTGGCAGAGAGCTACGGCTCTCCTATTTTATGAGCTTTAAGAGGAGTGATCTCATACTTGAGCACTATGTTTCTGTCTTTTAGTTTTTATGAGATATTCCTACTTTTAACATATGATTAAGTTACTACTAATTCTATGAATCATATTGTTATCTGAGAAAATAGTAGATTATTAAACGGAGGGATAAAGTAGTGTCTTGCGTCACGAGCGCTATATTGAATTCCGAACGTAACGAAAGATTCTAGAGCGAACTTACGAGCAGAACGAAGGAGTTACTAGAAGTGGTGCAGAGACCGGGTGGGTGTAGTGAGAGATATAAGCACGCCCAAGGTGCAGACAGCTTTATTTACAAGGAGAAGACTTTACATTTCACACTTTCTGCGAGACAATAAAAACCAAATCTAGGTTGGTGCATTCTGTGCTGAGGTTAGTTCGATTTACGAATAAATTCTTATTGTATACGCCTCTTTGGTTCGAATTTTAATACAGATGAGGTTCCAAATTCAAATCACAACGAAATTCAGTGCAACTGTACTTCCGGCTCAGCTGTAGGAATTTAATTACCTGCTTTTGGTGACACTTCTATGACGTATAATTTCACATTGGTAGCAATTCTGTTGTTTACGCTAACTAATATTGTGTAAAATACGAACAGTCTTATTTGTTAACACTAAAGATCAAATTAGAATGAAATTTAACGTGACATTTTTAAAATTAAGTAATTTTTGAAATGATGGCATGTTTGCGGACTAGTTTTAGTAATCAATCAAATTGGTGTTGACTAAAACTAGCCCGCAAACAAGCCTTCTTATTTAAAAATACTTAAATTTAGAAATGACACTTTAAATGTCATTCTAATTTGATCTTTAGTGTGAACAAAATAAGAGCGTTCGTATTTTACACAATTTTAGTTAGTCAGCGTAAACAACAGAATCGCCGCCATTGTCGAGCAAGTGGTGTGAAAAAATATTTTATTTTATTTATAACAATTGCTTTACTTCACAGTTTATGTCCAAGTAAGACTTGGCCTACATGGTATTGCATTGCATCAGCCACTCTGTGATATGCAGGTGAAAAGTATCATGTGCTTGTAATTTTACCGGCACCCATACCCTTAAAACCTACACGTAATCCAATTGATTCATTAAAATTACTCAATCGTTTATTGTCTTTTACAATGTAATATTAGGTGGCAGTTAGGTAAGTACAGATCTGACAAAGTTTCTGCTGATACGATTGTTAACAAAACTCCCTGAATCGCCCAAAATATCTATATTAAAGCTAATCCAACTTTGTATAATGCAAGCGAATAGAATTTTAACAAGGGTCTTTGATGTACCAATGAATAAACGATCCGTGGGACGCTTTACGAGCTGGGGATTACGGGGCCCATGACGCCCCGCGACGGCCCATCACACATTCTGTTATATAACGCTGTTTACAACTCTGTTGTGTTTTGGTCCACTTTGTAAAGGGATGTGACAAGTTTTAGAGATGGGTATTCTCGTCACGGATGGCTTTTTAGATTGGTGACCGCGACTGATGACCGCAACGCACTGATGGTTTCAGTTTTTGCATTTTTGTCTCACAGTTTAATGACGGCGTCTATTTATCCACCATCTATTTATTCAAACCATTACATATTTTATTCAATGTTTTGAATAAACCAATATTTTTCTACCAAAAATTCCGGACTCAAATTTTTATCTCCAACCAAATCATGCTCAGAAGCCCTTACGAGTACTATTATAAGCTTTTACACCCTTCTATGAAAAATTCAAGCATTTAGGACCTCCGCGGTGCAGTGGGCGAATAGCCGGCTGAGACGCAGGAGGTAGCGGGTTCGATCCCCGCCGCGGAACAAATGTTGCATGATCTACAGATATTTGTTCCGGGTCTGATTGTTTCTTTATATATTATAAGTATGTATTTACAAAAAAAATGTATATAAGTATTCTATTAGTTATCTGGTTCCCATAGTACAAGCTCTGCTTAGTTTGAGATAGATAGAGCTGTGTGAAATGTCTAGTAATATTTATATTTATTTATTATTATTATTATTTCTATAAAAATCCCTATAACTTCTCTTGAGTATTAAAAGGTTAATCTGTGCTGTTTCGTAGAAATAATTTTCCGACTTCCATCACCGAAAATATTTTTATCCTAACTTTTCGACGGCTAATTTCGGTACATCGACTTGCCAACAGTTACGAAGACGTTTCACATTTATCAATGTCGACTAATTCAATTCCTGTTTGAAAACTTGCGGTACACAAAATGGCAGGTTATTTCTACTATACAATATTTCAAAGTTAGGTAAAATGGTTTTTTTATTGGATTATTTGGCCGTGATTTTATATTTAAATGTATTATAGATTATTGTTTATTTCCTTTGTTACTGTATTTTTGTTTGGTGTGCAATAAAGAGTATTTCATTCATTCATTCATTATAGAGCTCATTCATTTTCCAGGCGCTTATGAACGGATAGAACGATAACTTCACCTAATTCTAGAAATTGATACTAGAATTTTTGATTGCATTACAATCTATAAAAAAGCAGCAGACTTTGTCCATCTATCTGTCCGTCCGTCCATCACAGCGGATTAATTGATTATCTCACCAACTTGTGAAGCTATTGACTTGAAATTTGTAATAATTATAAATAATACGTGAATATAATATAAATAACAATCGAGCGAAGCAAGATCTCCAAATCAACTTGGGCAAATCGGCGTTGTATGTATGTATGTTTGTTTGTCCGAGGATAACTTTCGAAGAGTTGATTAGATCATTGTGAAATTTGGTATATAGGAAGGATGTGATGGCACAATCCTGGTGTAACTAAGTGCGTAAAAATGTGGGGGGAAGGGGGTTGTTGAGGTATTGAGGTTCAAGAGGGGTAAAAAAAATCTAAATGGGACTATCTGGTCAAGTGGTATGTCTTGTGAAAGGTTTTAAGTAGTACATTTCGACCTGGTTTTTATTTTATATTTAAAAAGTTACTTGTGATTTGAATGAAACTGTAGGTCAAGTTAATTTGATGTGCATTTTGTGGCACTATTTTAATAGACAAAGATTACAAATAATATTTTTTTGTTTTCATGGGTGACTCGCGAGATCTCAGTTCGCGGTGAACTATTAGTTAAACATATTTTAATTTTGATTGCTAGAGGCCAAAATAGTGGAGGTCAATATTTAAAAATAGGGTAGGGCTACTAGATCAAATGGGGTATCATGTAAAACAACTTAATTTGCACATACAAAACATTTTATTTGTCGAGTTGTGACTAAGTTATGATGAAATACGCCTAGATTGGTTGATAAAAATCATTGTTATTGGTTATCAACTTACCTAATAGTAAGTTGAAGTTAAAGAAGTCATCCAGTGTACCTACCTCTTTGTCTTTTAACATATTTTTAATACATTTTTACTTTACTTGAGTACTATAAAAAAAAAAAGAAGTTTTAAATTTCTATTCACAACACAAAAATAATTTATTAGAAAAACGAATGTAATTCTCCCGGATGATTAATCGTCATCAACAGGTGCCATAATAGGGTTATTGATAAATAGCCATTAGCGGATCTAAACGGCGAATCAACGATATTAGAAGAGCTGACCCCGGATGTCAAGGGTAAGAGAGAGGAAATTGAAATGAAAAATGTTTTGATAAGGTGGAGATAATAAAAATTCAATGATTTATTACTCCAGGCAATACTTTAAGCTTGGGGTTATGATCAATTTTTATTTCTTTGTCGAATATGTCTGCAGTTTTTGCATGTACCTACCACAATTCTCGTTATTTGAACTTCATTAACCTTACACATTACGATATTTAAAGTCAGAATCATATTTCAGCCTAGCATGAAGCTTAGATCTAGAAACTACGCGAGCCCATAGAAATATTTCTTCATTCTTTGCTAAAAGTTCAGTAGTTACTCATAGTAGTTCGTCATTTTAAATAAAGCCTATGTAATTATTTAAGTATTATTGACGCAACCAAGTGTCCCTACAGTTTGAATAAATGAGTATGAGTATACTACTTCTTTCCTAGTCATAAACTTGGGTTGACATCCGTGGCGTAGTGGGCGAACAGCCGGCTGAGACGCAGGAGGTAGCGGGTTCGATTCCCGCTGCGGAACAAATGTTTGCATGATCTACATATATTTGTTTCGGGTCTGGATGTTTTTCTGTTTATTATGAGTATGTATTTACAAAAAAAAAGTAAATAAGTATTCTATCAGTTATCTGGTTCCCATCGTACAAGCTTTGCTTAGTTTAGGGCTAGATGGCGTTGTGTGAAATGTCTAGCATTATTTATTTATTTATGCTAGTCGGCTCTTACCTGTGTTAAAAGAAGCATTGAAATCTATTTTTTTTTAATAATAGTGTCCCATTTGATTACGTTCCCACCTGATGGTAAGCGATATTGTAGTCTACGATAGATCACGTAAGAAACATCTTCCTCGCAACTTGAAGATATATATAGATATATATATATATAGATGATATTGTAATTATTATTATTTTGAGCGAAACTTTAATAAGACTACACATAATTATGGGAATTGACCTGCCTGACGTTAAGATACCTACTGACCTAATTTAGGAGGTTTTGTAGTGTAGGAAAAATCTGCAGACGTTTGGAATCCTTCAACTATATTGGTTTAATTATCACCTAGGAATATGAAACATAAAAAGTCAAGGGACATATTCCTCGACTTATTATTGAAAAATACCTCAATATCAACCTTATGTCATTAAAAACTTTTATAAATAAAATTATCCAAAAAGAAACTTTACGCATTAAAGATAAACACATACTTTAAAAAAAGTCAGTTTCTTTTCAAAGGTCTTGATTTTAACAATAGTTACTCAAGACTTGTAAATTAGTTGTCGAATTCTCGCTGAAAGTTAAATTGGGTTCACATTTAAGCAATAACACAATTCTGAAGACATACTGGCACAGTTCTATAAGCCTGGCTGTATCACTTGAAGAAATTACATTTTTTTCCAGTTAGCACTAAATGTACACGACATAATCATATCGAGCATGGTGGAAGAGAAGCCGAAGATTGCGGGTAGTGCCGAACGAAGTATTGAAATTTTAATTCAAATGCCAATTTATTTATTTTAACACATAAGCACAACTAAAATCAAACACAGAAAAAAGAGATAAGGACCTGTACACATATTGCTTCTCATTTGTGGCTGAAGAGTTTATTTTATTTTATTTATTTCGGTTCAAAGATTTTATTCTCAAAAGAACTTAATATTATATACAGTTCACTTATATGAGATATAGTTTTATAATACCTAGGTAAGACCTAAGTATATTTATGGTACATATTAATAGGTGCTGGTGACAATCAATGCGTTTTATTGAGCTATAGATACTTGTTACTTTAGTATAGTTAAAGATAATACAAATCACAAAAATGCAATACTATTAATTTGTGGGTAAATTTTAATAAATAATTACCTACTTCACTGGCGTTGTTTTGATCGGAAGGAGTAAGAGTGTGTGCGAGTTCGGTCTATGTGTGAGTGAAGGTGCCTAGAAAACTGACCACTGTGGCGCAGTTATGTTATAGAATACGAAATGCAAAAATCAATGTGTGCGTAAAAATAGTGTAGGAGTAACATAACTGTTTTATTACAATATGCTTTTGAAGTCTTGCGAATATTCTAGGATTATTTTATGATTTTACATGTTTTATTATAGTAAATTATATATAAATATTTTTGTAATTAATTAAAAGAGTAATGTAATATTTTATAAATAAAAGTAATGAATTAATGATTTAACTAAAGTGATTTGACTCCGATAATGTAGTGCTTAACTTTCTTTTTGTACATTGAAAAACTTTGGCATTCTTTTATTTCATTTGACAATTTATTATACATGTTTACGCCTTCAAATAATATATTCTTTCTTCCGTATTTTTCCGTTCTAGGTTGGCGAACATAGAGTTTATTTTTATTTCTTAGGTTATATTTGTACGTTTTTTTAGTTAGGGTTATATTGGTTTTTATGGTTTTATTCAAAATCTTTTTTATTAGGACACACATATTTAGTGTGTATGTTTGCGTCACATTTAATATTTTTGTTTTTTCATAAAGTATTTTGGTAGGTGTTAAGTAATCGTAGTTGTAAAGTCGTTTAATTAATTTATTTTGTGATATTTGTAAATCTTGAATAACGGTTTTAGATGCTGATCCCCATATCTCAATTAAATATTCTATATGGGGCTTTACAAGAGAGTTGTAGACTGTATTTCTGACCTTTGGGGGTAAACAGCCACTTATTTTGCGTAGGGCTCCGGTTAGAGATATCAATTTTGATCGGATGTGGTCGGTATGTGGTCTCCAAGATAAACTATCATCCAATAAGAGCCCCAGATATTTTTCTTGATTCGATTTGCAAATTATAGTATCATTTACTTTAAGTGGGGTATAGTATGGAATCAATTTATTTTTCGCAGCAAAGATCATTAAAGATGTTTTCGATGTATTTATTGTAAGAAGATTATGTAGAAACCATTCATTAAGTGTATTTAGGTCTTTTTGAGCTTCATCAACCATATCTTGTATAGATTGACCAAAATAAAAAAGACTAGTGTCATCCGCGTACAACGTCAAACTACCTGATAGTCCTATATTGTTTATACTGTTGACATAGATGAGAAAAAGCAATGGGCCTAAGATGGAACCTTGCGGAATTCCACATGTAATTTTGCAGGGTGTGCTTGTATAGTCACCTATTTTTACTATTTGTTGCCTGTTAGTGGTGTAAGATAAAAGAAGGTCATCGGCTTTTCCGGTAACACCCAGATTTATTAGTTTCTCGTGTAGTTTAGAGTGACTAACCGTATCAAACGCTTTTTTAAGGTCAATGAAAATCCCTAGGCATAGGTTTCTTGCATCAATGTTTGTCTTAATATTTGTTATTAGGTCGATGGTTGCCGAAAGCGTGTTTGATTTTGGCCGGAATCCATACTGTTCTTTGATGAGAAATTTTTTATCAGACAGATAATCATTCAGACGGGTGTAGATTATCTTCTCAAAAATTTTAGATATAACCGGTAATACGGAGATGGGCCTGTAATTACTGGGATCAGTTTTTACGCCAGATTTGTAGATAGGGGTCACTTTTGCCAATTTAAGATTATCCGGAAATATGCCTCGTTCAAAACATTTGTTTATACAGTCTGTTAACGGTTTGACAATAAAGCTCTTTATACATTTTAGTGCTTTGGTACTAATACCATCGATGCCTGTACTAGTATTTTCATTCAGGTTTTCAATAATTTTAATTACCTCATTAGTTGAACAGGGGTGAAATTCAGTAAGTGTAATGTCGTGCACATATTCAGGGCTATACATTAACGTATTGCCAGAGTGAAGGTGATATTTAGTGGATATTTTGTTACCTAATTCAATTCCAATCGAAGAAAAGAAATCGTTAAAAGCATTGCAAATTTGTGTTCCGTCTGTAATAACTTGATTGTTTAAAAAAATTTTGGGTGGGACACTATTCGACTTAATTTTATTTACGGCTAAGGTATTAATGAGATTCCACATTTTTTTCGGGCTCTTTTCACATGTTTTAAACTCTTTCAAATAGTAGCTACTTTTGTCCTTTTTTATCTTCCTACTTACTCTATTTCTTTCTTCTATAAATTTATTTTTCAAGTCTTTATTTTCTTTATAGGTCTTCATTTGCTGCCATAGGCTATTTCTTTTGTTAATTATATCTATGACATCTTTATTAATCCAATCATCTTGCGGTAGATTTGTTATTTTCGTTTTAAATATTTTATTTTCTATTATCTGTGTTTTTACAAAAAGTTCTAAATTATTATACTCATTTTCCTCATTTATATAGGTAGTTTCATTAATACTTTTTTGTAAATTTTCGTAGATGACGGTCTCGTATTGGATTCGCTGTTTGGTTTGTGTTTTGTATTTTGCAAGTTCTAAGTAGATCTGTTTATGATCAGATAGCGAAGACTCCATCAAAGCAAATTGAAAATTATTCTTGTTTAAGTCCGATGAGACGTGATCCAAAATAGTATTAGTGGTGTCAGTTTGGCGTGTAGAGTAACGTTTATCTATTTTATTCAAAATTGTATATCCTGTTTCATCTAGCATATCCAGATATCGTTTGGTATAGTTATTTGTGGTAAGTAAATCCAAATTAAAATCTCCGAAAACCAACGTTCTTGATCTTCTTTCCAGTTGTTCTGAGAATGTGTTCAAAAAGTTATTAACGTTTGTTTCCCCTGGTTTGTAGATGCCTCCGATGTTTAGAGAGAACTTGGATAAATACACCCAGAGATAATTATTACCATCCTTATACATTTCCTCTGTAAGCTCGTAGTTGATACTGCTGTGTATATAAATTGATACGCCTCCCCCTTTAGAGTCATGTCTGTAGTTATATACGTGTGCATAGTTTCGTAAGCTGTAAATTTTTGCATCTTGTTCTGATCGTAACCATGTCTCGGTTAGAATTATTACATGCACGGTCGAGGGAATTGCTTTCAGTATACATTGAAGTTCTTCGAATTTCCCTGGTGCCTGAATACTTCTCACATTAGCGTAAAAGAATTTTAAAAATGATGAATTTGATGTTAAGTCTTGGTATCGATTCTTTATATGGTATATTATATTATTATCTCGTTCATCCAAGTCCTGCTGACGATGAGGCGCGGCGGTACTTAGTTTTTTGACTCTGTGGCTTTTTTAATTAAAGTGGGTATTCCTTTTACGTATTTTATTTGCAGGGCTGTTTCTCCATTTTCTTCACGACGTTTCAATTCAACCTTTAGAGACTGCATAAAGCTTCTTTGTGTAGGTGTTTGATCTGAATAAATTTTGATTGGCTCCGGAATTTTTGATCTATTCTTCAACAAAGATCTCGGTGTATCCATACTTTCAAAGATGATTTTGACGGGTCGGTGTTTATCATCACTATATTTACCCAGACGTATAGTCTTTATGGGTTTGGGGCAGTCCTGCTGCACAGTTGAAATGATTTTGCAAACTTCTTCAAAATCGTGGTTGTTTCTTACGACGAGACTTTTGTCCTTTTTCTCAGCAATCCCCAAAATAATAATATTTTTCTCTCGCACTAATCTTTCTTGCACTTCATGAACCATGTCATGCTGTACTTGTAATGAGGTTTTTGGTAATTGTTTTTCAGAATGTGCATTCTTAAGTTGAGTAATATCATTCTCGATTAATGCAATTTTTCCAAGCGTTATCTTATGCTCAGATGTAATGTTTTCTACAGCATTATGGAGTTGCTTGTATTCTGCCGTCAGATTTTCTGTGGTTGTCTTAATCTCTTGCTTTATCTCTTGAATCTCTTTGTGTATGTGGCCAATATTTTCGTTTTGGGCTTTAGTAGTTTCTCTAAAGAAATTCATAATTTCGCTGCGAAAGTCTGCTAAATCTCTTTTCATGTCGTATTCAGCAGTTCGCTCCTTTCTTTTTCTCGGCTGCCTCTGAACACGGTTTTCGTCTTCGTCATAGTTTGACAAGTTGGATGTTGATCCACCGCCACTACCACTTGCACTCACTAGCCGGTGACCCGGTGGCGTACGCTGTATATTCATCTTCGAATCAGAAAGGTACTGTTTGTTCAGTTGTCTCTTAGACTATTCTCACCGAGCGGTACCGCGCGCGATGTACTGTACCGGTGGTGCGCAGTCGGAACACGACAAAATAAGTTGTTGGTTTGTCGATTGATATGTATTTTTACTTTTAAAATTTATAGATTATTACAGTAAAACTTTGTAGTAGGTTTTTCGATGTATTTTTAGGTTGTATTTAAGTAAACTTGTAGGTAAGTGAGTAAACACGTCCGCACGGAATGAGCACCCGCACTCAACGAACTATTTATTATATAACGAATTATTTATTTTAACACATAAGCACAACTAAAATCAAACACAGAAAAAAGAGATAAGGACCTGTACACATATTGCTTCTCATTTGTGGCTGAAGAGTTTATTTTATTTTATTTATTTCCGAACAACAAATATCTACAATATGACATGTATATCATGTGTGAACTATTGATACTGTGGTCACATGTTAGATAGATACGGGTTGTTCTAGAAACTAAGGACGAAAACGAGTCTGATTTTGGCCCGACATTTTTTATACATTCTAGTTGTGAAATTAAGTATATTAGCAAGAATACAACTTCTTTTAGCTTATGTTAAGTGGAATAGACAAAATATTTTAAAGTTTTAGATTTATGATAATTTCAATAAAATCAAGCGGCAGCAAACTCAGAGTGTATCCAGGAAACTGAGGAAAAAAACGAAAATCAATCGACATCAACGTTTATTTATTATTTATACCCCTTTTCAACCCCGTTATGGGATGAATTTAAATAAAATACGAAACACGTCTTCCGCCAATTTTGTTAAAAAAGGTATGTAAAATTTGAAATAGATTGGACCAAGGAATCACGTTGTCTCATACAAACTTTCCCCCCCTTTTTCGCCCCCTTAGGGGTAGAATTTCGGAAAATGCTTTCTTATTGGATGCTTACGTCATACAAAGAACACACCCTCCAAGTTTTAGGTCTCTACGATCAGTGGTTTCAGTCAGGCAGTCATCCATTCAGGACAAAGCATTTTATGTGTATAATTTTATATTTTATAATTAATTAACAAATTTAGTGCCAACAATTTGAATTTGGACAGCACTTAAATCGAGTATAACGAAACTAATAACTTTAGGCGGTCTTGTTGAATTGCTTTTTACATCGAACAGGATCCTGATATAAAACCGTTGAGATAAATTATGAAAATGGATTTTAAAATACTTTCGGGACAATAAAATAATAATATGTCTCCCAGGCACGTAAAAATAATAAACACTTCTTTATTTTTGTTTAATTTAGAGCCTCATTGTCGTAGTAAATAAATAACATTACACTTTTGATTAGATTTTGTTTGACACTGCAGGTTCCTGAGAATTTGGCACTTTAAATAGTAATTTCACCAAGAAAATAAATTTAAATCTAAATTATTTTTAGAGACCAACTAGACATAGGTATGTTATACAGATGTTATATAAATAAATTAGTCTGTACCACATTTTTCATGATATTTTATCTGAGCCGCCGAAAATTCCTTAGTTTGTAGAACTACCCATACATATTATCAAAGAAAGATCCAGCAAGTGTTATTATCTAACTAAAGAAGTGAGTGTGCTTCTTTCTCTAAGCTATGAATGTATCTCAGCTTTCATCAGTCGCTTGTCACAGAGCAATATGATTCAAATATTAGCATGTTTAGTGCAGAATTTATTAAGCCGTCAGTGACACCTGACACAGCACACACGGTTTTAGATTATATTATATTATGATGCGTTTGTAGTGTCTAATCTCACTATCTAATAAGTGGATTTATATTTGTCTGACGTGTCGTGTCGTGACGCGTCAGAACGGTGTAGTACATTTTCACAACACGTCACGGCACACAAATAATTCTCACCATATTAAATGTATGAAACGAATACCGTCACGTCACACAAATATAAATCCGCCTGCACGTATTCATAACGTAAAAGCCAAATCTTTTTTATAACTAGTGATTTGCCCCGAACTGAGATCTCGCGAGTCTTCGTTGAAAATAAAAAAATATTATTTGTAATCTTTGACTATCAAAATAATGAACGAAATAAAAAACCAAATAACTTGACCTACAGTTTCATTCAAATTGGAGGTAACGGGAGTTCATGTCATCTGGTTATGTTTTTTTGGGGTACAAATTGCAGTAATTCTGGATTTAAAACTTTTGCCTATATTTGTGTCACTTAAGCTACACGCATACCAAATTACAGACCTGTGGGGTCACTGGTGTACCCTGTGAAAATTTTCAAAGTTTTGTTTTTATTATGGCTAATAACTCAAAAATTACAAAAATTAAACTATAAATAAAAACAGGGTTGAAATGTACCAATGAAGACCTTTCATTTGACGTCCCATTTGACTTAAAAGTCTCATTTTCATTTTTTTTACCGCTTTTGAACCCCAATATCTCAACAACCCCCTAAAATTTTTAGCTCATTTAGTCACACCAAAATTGTACCATCACTATCAACCTATATACCAAATTTCACGATGATCGAATACACGCTTCGAAAGTTATCCTCGGACAAACAAACATACAACACCGATTTGCCTAAGTTGACATAGAGATCTCGCTTCGCTCGATCAACAATCATTAGGTAATTGAAAACGTATTGTTAAAAGTAACTTACAGTAGACGTGGTTCTAGTAGACGTAATTTTAGCTTAAAAGCCTTTTTTAAAGTATTTTAATAAAATTTGATCATTTTTGTTAAGTCAGTACCTGATCATCTAGGTGAAACAGCATTCAATAAATACCTCTAGCTTCTACGCCTACTTGCTTATTGGGCCACTTAGTTCAAATTATGCAAGTTTATTAATAATGTTTAGTTTCTACGCAAGTTTTGTCTTTTCCTCGGCTCTTCCATGTACATATTGACTTGCCCTCCGAAGCACAAAAGCGATCATTTCAAAATATCATAGAGATATTCACCATCTAATCGCATCTAGCTTTACTTCTTCTATCGTGTTAATGGTTTATCTATAAAAGCAGAAGCTTCAGTTACCTGACATATTATTCGCGCTTAAACCTTGATATGGAGAGGGCTATGCTTGGTGTTTTTCTACGAGATCGAATAAGAAATAAGGAGTCACTGACATAGTCAAGAGGATGTGCGTGAGGAGCAAGCTGAAGTGGCAGTGGGAAGGGCATATAGCTCGAAGAACTGACGGCCGTTGGGGCAGAAAGGTTCTCGAGTGGAGACCATGCACTAGAAAGCGCAGCGTAGGACGGGCCTTTACTGAATGAAAGGACGACCAGATAAAGATTGCTCGGAGTGTTGGGTGCAAGCCGCACAAGATCGGCCACTCTGGAAATCTATGGGGGAGGCCTTCGTCTAGCAGTGGCAGACGTGATAATGATGAAAACTTATCTTACTACATTTTACTTAGCTGTGTCAGTATCGTATGTCACAGTGCAAACACGATAGCAATAATGCAGCAGTTCTATTGAAACCTGTCGCGTTTGGATTCCACTTGTGACTAAACGATGGCTTAAGCGTTACAATTATTATAGCAGCGATAATGTGTCATAAATAATGGTGCAAATTGACATAAATATTAGTGACATATACGCAAATATCTGCATGGATATTTGTTCAGATATTACGAGTATAAATATGTATTAAAAAAAAATGTATGTAAGTGTTCTATCAGTTATCTGGTTCCCATAGTGCAAGCTTTGCTTTGTTTGAGGCTAGATAACACTTTGCAGCATTATTTATTATTTAATATTGCATAGTCGATTTATAGTCCAACGAATCTAAAGATAAACTCTTTGATTAATGATACAAGGTGTCCGTTTTTATATTATCGGTTTAATATTTCTGCCTTATTTGTTTCTTAGGCAATTAATATCAATTATGTTCTAGCTGTTACTACATAAATAAAGGAACTTCACACTAATATTATAAATGTGAAAGTTTGGATATATTTTTGTTTGCTTGTAACTCAATTACGTTGTATTGGCTGAACGGATCTTAATAAAATTTGATATATCTATGTAGGTTTGTTAGTAGCAATTTGAAACGCATGAGATTGCGGGTTAAATTTCCTTAGAACAAATGTTTGCATTATCTACATGTATTTGTTACAGCTATGGGTGTTTTACAATATATTATAGGCACGTATTTACAAAAAAAGTACATATATAAGTATTAAAACTGGCATATCCCATTGTACAAACTTGACTTAGTTTGGGGCTAGATAGCTCTAAATGAACTGACCAGCATTATTTATTTATTATTTATATTTTTAACAAGTACTAGTTTTGGTATGGGTTTTATTAATGAAAGCATTTGCAATAACTGCATGGCAGCAGCCTCTCTATTACATTTCCGTTTATTCTAGCATATTCTAATACTCAGCTTATAATGTTTGTTCGGATGTTACGGCAAAGGTCCGAACGCGGTAGTTGTCAACATCCGCCGGGCAATGTTGACATTACCCATTTCGATTTCCGCCCGGAAAATTTGTATGGTTTGCAAATATTTACACCTTTACAAAATTGTTGAACCAGGGCTTCGTGATATAGGGCACTTTAGTTACGCTGAATTTTAAGGTATTTTATTATTTTAGGAATAGTTTTATCCACGGTTTTACTAGAGTTGTAACACTAGTAAAATTTTGCGACAAGGAACATGTTAGGCCATGAACTGAAAAAATAGCTTCGAATGCGTGCTTTGTCAATAACCTATCTATATACCAGAGGGATTGTAAGATTTTTGTTTGGAGGCTGGCACTATCATCTGCCACCGCATGATTTTTCCCAAAACTTGCGGTGCACGATAAAACCTCTAATTACGGATAGAGTACATATATCTAGACACCTCATTTGCGCTTAAAAATAGTAGGCTCGCTTTTAAAAACTTACCCATGATCAAGTCTGGTGGAAAATATTTTTCCGCACCGTGCTGATTTTAATGATTCTAAATTTTACATAACAAAAGAGCAGTTCAACAATATACAACCAATTTAACACATCATCAATACAAATCAACAGAAAACGAATACAAAAACTATTAAATGCCAGAAATAAATAGGTCACTTCACCGAACTCCAAACTTCGAACACAGCCAGTGTACTCCAGCTAGCAGCGTATTCAGCATGTCCACAAATCCCTACTAATGAGATAAAGAAACCACGGCCCGATGTCCACCACTCACTATTAATCAGGCTTACGTAAAACGCCGTTTAAATTCAGCCATCAATCAGCCTCTATTGTGGAGTTCTGGGGCCAGTTTCATATGATATGCAAATCTATGATGCGTGTTTTTTTATTGATGATAGACAAGCGCTTGAGCACCACCTCACCTGATGGTAAGTGATAGTGAGATCGAAGATGGTGCACGCTTGCCTGGAAAGAACTTTTTTCACTCTGGATTTATTATAAGACTCCGAGATTATATTGGTCCGGAAAAACATACGCCGGAAGTGAGTTCCACTCCTTACTTGTGTTAACAAGTAAAATTAAAACAAATAGTTTGGTACGGCAAGGTGGTATGCCGACCAGATATGGGTGGTACTTCTCGGTACGTCTGCTTGTCCAGTGGAGGAAGGGGGAAGGATGGATAAAGTCATGAAAATATTACACACATTCACCAAAATTAATCATGTAATATACTGAAAATCTGGCTACTCGGCGTCTGTGCTCTAGACTTTGTAAATTGCCTTCCACTAAGGAGTCATTACCAGTGAGCCTAGCAGCACGTCGCTCAATCGAATCAAGAGCTTCAAGCAGATACTTTGCCCATTCTTCCCAGAGATGGCAGCAGTACTCCATACAACTGCCCTGGTGAGAAGTATTGCCGAACGTAAGCTAGGATGCCCAGCTTCAAAGCAGCAATTTTGTGTAATTTTTTGCACGCATCTAAGGGTTCCGTACTTCAAAAGAAAAATGAAACCATAATCGGATTACTTCGTAGTCAGTCTGTCTGTCTATCAAGACTCCCAACAATGTCAGCATTTAACAGTGTGCAGTCTTAATGGGCTATACAATAGTAACCTTTTACTTCCAAATTCTTTTTGATCAATGGAAAATACTGTTTTCAATTGTCTGTGGAGTAGGGATGGTGCAATTGTTATAGCAATTGTATATTTCATGGAATAGGCCTCTGGATTCCCGATGAAGGGTTAAAATTGGGTCGTAATTCGCGGGATATTTTCGCATTATTTATGCGATGCGGTGGATGCTCCTGCGCGCACTTAACCCATGTAATGGCATGGAGTTTATTAATTTTTGGTTTTCATTAAACTAATGTATTGAAAGTAACGGTTAATTATAGTAATATTTCAAAGGATCTTTGTACGGATACTTACAACATCAAAAGTCACATAGGATTCAAGATTTGTCTTGCATTCTTATACCAATAATCAGACTTGTTTCTTCCATGATTCTTACCTGGCTTGGTTGCGGAGAAACAGGCGTTGAAATTTTCGTTAATCCTGGTTATTTTAATTAAAAATAAATAAAGAATTTGAAAATATAATGTTTTACTTTGTTCTTCAGTTCTTTCTTGGTCATCCTGCGTTTGGTTCAAAGGCCTATTCCTCTTATTAGCTAATTGATCGAGCGAAGCGAGATCTATTAGCTAAAAATGTTGGGGGGTTGTTGAGATATTGGGGTTCAAGAGGGGTAAAAAAAAATGAAAATGAGACTATTAGGTCAAATGGGACGTCATATGAAAGTTATTTTTTAGTACATTTAGAATTTGTTTCTATTTTTAGTAAAGTTTTTATAGTTTTTGAGTTATTAGCCCTAATAAAAACTTAATTTCGACACAATTCACAAGGTACACCAGTGACCCCACACTGCTGTAATTTGGTATGTGTGTAACTTAAGTGACACAAATCTAGGCAATCCAAAATAACTGCAATTTGTACCCCAAAAAAAGTATAACCACAATACGTGAACTCCCGTGATTTGAATGAAACTGTAGGTCAAGTTGTTTGGTAATTATATCGTGGCACTATTTTGATAGTCAAAGATTACAAATAATATTTTTTTGTTTTAATCGAAGACTCGCGAGATCGGGGTGAACCACTAGTTTTAATTCAAGTTTTGATACAATTTTCTTGCTGGGCAAAGTGACGTTATCGTTAATACCGTAGCCACTTTATCGAGATTCGGCGACTATCCGTGTTGTATGTCTATGTCAATGATTATAATTTGTCACGCGAAAGACAGAAACACACACATAGCTCGAACATTCGGCCGAAAATCGATAACGTGACAGCAGTATAACTGGATTATGTTAATCGTAATGCAACCGAAAACTAACCAAATTGAGGTGTAGACAGTACAATAGTGGCCTCAATAAAATCCACTGAAATTAATGCGTTTTTAAATTCTTTTAAATGCTTTTCACAATAAAATAGAATAGCAATAAAATCCCATTCCATCTATTTAAAACTTGACCGAGAAGCCATTTAGTGAGCACATAACGTAGCTTAACATCCTCTACGTGTCGGATGCCACATATTTTACGTTTTCATTTCCGTGTGGGACTTACAGCGGCTCCTGCACTATAGCTTATTTTTGGAAAAGATATCATGTGCTCTTGCGTTACGAAATATTATAAAATTATTTTTGTTATATTTAAATACAAATAAATATTTTTATATACCCAAAACTACATTTAGTAGGTAATTCTCGAGAACAGTTATCTCGTTAGTTTTCACTGTGTTGTAGAGAGCATTTTCTTCCTAAAAGAGTTACAGTGAAATTAAAGAGAGAGAGAGAGTACATAAAGATAATTAATGGCTTGACGTGGTGATGACAGGTGGAACAAGGCAAAGATTAAATGGTAGCAGAAGATGTGTAACAAAATCATCAGGAGTCCAGACGATTTTCCCACCCATCTTGCGGTGGGTCGATGATGACTGCCTCCGTGGCGCAGTGGGCGTACAGCCGGCTGAGACGCAGGAGGTAGCGGGTTCGATTCCCGCCGCGGAATAAATGTTTGCATGATCTACAGATATTTGTTCCGTGTCTGGGTGTTTTTCTATATATTATAAGTATGTATTTACAAAAAAATCTATACCTATAAGTGTTCTATCAGTTATCTGGTTCCCATAGTACAAGTTCTGCTTAGTTTGGGGCTAGATAGCGCTGTGTGAAATGTCCATCAATATTTATTTATTTATTATTATTTATTAAACATCCATACTTTCACATTTATAATATTAGTACCTATATGTCCTATACCGATAAATGATCATTCTATTCTATACCCAACAGTAAGTTGATTCCGGCTGTGGATAATAATGATGATGATACCTACTTTGTAAATAGATATTAATTGTATTTTTATTTTTAAATGGAATGTAGCGTCCTGGATTCTATAGAACCGATCGGGTGAAGAATACCAGACTTTGTTCATTGACTGGCATTGCCGATTTGGGAGACAAAGCCGCGAAGCTCAAGTGGAATTGTGCTAGGCACGTAAGTCGAATGCTTCCGGAGAAATGGGCCAACATCGTAACCCCCTGATGGACCCTAAGATGGACAGCGACGTCGTGGTCGGCCGCGAAATCGTTGGCGCGATTCGAATTGAATTCGAGAAGGAATGGTGAGAATCGGCCAAGGATAGCGGTGGGTGGAAGGAGGCCTTTGCCCAGCAGTAGGAAATATAGGATAGCTAAAAAAACATGTATTTTTCAAGTGCGTTATTTGGTGCACTAAAAAAGCTGCGATGCGTTTTCCAGTGCGTGAAGTGCCCTTATTATAATTACCTAGTACCCCTTTGATGAAATTATGTGACGATTCTCATAAGACTAGAAACAGCCCATAAAGAATTCCACAAACAAATTATGGAGTGTCACGTTACACTGTGTTGCTAATTAAGGCACGTAAGAACGCTCCAAGCCTCTAAATTATTAAATAGAAAGAGTAATTTGCGTCACCTTACATTTTACAGTTTCCGCCGCTGACAATGCAGGGTGTCCACGCTGGGCGAAGAGTGAAGGAATTGTATGTATTTAGTTCATTTCATTTATTCAATAACAGTTTAAGAATCGTGTCTGAACTTATTACAAACAATAAAATATAATCAAAAAATATATAAAGAAAAAAAAAACGAGTGCGCTTTAGACCACACGACTGAAGTAAAACTTCTTTAGCTCCATCTATATGTATATATATATATATATGTTAAATTAAAAAGAGAAAAAAAAACTGTGTGCTTGCACCTCTCGCTTTTACCCCTACAGTAATATACGAACCTCTCAACTTCCGTTCGCTTCGCCCAATCACACTTTTTGTAACGCTCTCATCACGCATTCACCAGCTTACTCCCTTACTAAGTCAAACGTGCGTAAAGAAATAACACACAATAATAACGAACAAAAAAGTTACCTATTCAACTAATAATATTTATAAATAAATCAATAAAGAAATTAAATTTCATCACTAAAAAAAATTGACATATCTGCCAATAACCATCCACTCGCAAATACTTCAGTTTAATTTGATCATGGCTCATGCAACTGTACCAAAATGTCAGGACAATCAACAACTCACGAATCCCATTTGTAGTGAAGATTTCGGAAGTTGCATAAAAAAGTTAGAATAGTCCCGCCAGGCCCCGGCACGGTGTGCACCCTACACATGGCACATAATGTGTAATCGTATCGCGACACATGTGCCGTGCCTCGTAAATCACGCCGCGATTGCTTCGCCTTAAGCTCGCGCCACTCAGCTTTGTACAGCTCCTTTACATTACGGATCTGTTCCGATATTTGTACTGTGAGAAACGTTTTAACTCTTAACTAATACAATTCAAATTCAGTTTATTAGATTTTTATTTGAAAATTGAGGAGTAAGAGGCTAGCGTGGTATGGCCATGTCATGCGGAGGGAAGAAAATCATGTGACTAAAATAGTGTTAGATATGAGTATAAATGGATATAGAAATAGAGAAAGGCCGAAGAAGAGATGGATGGACTGTGTGAAGAATGATATGGGTAGGAAAGAAGTAACAATGGAGCCGGCGATAACGGCTGATATGGAAGAAAAATACATATACCGACCCCGCGTAATGTGAGAAAAGTGCAGGAAGAAGAAGACATTTTTTTTAAACTTTACGGTACTATATTGAGACGTTATACTTATCTATATAACTGTGGCATAAAACCCCCTATGTAGGAAACTACAAATAAATAAAACAATTATGTATACAAAAAAACGAGTGTGCTTTAGACCACACGACTGAAGTAAAACTTCTTTAATATCTCAACTTCCCTTCGCCTTGCCCGATCACACTTTTCGTAACGCTCTCGTCACGCATTTACCAGCTTACTCCCCAACTCAAGCATGCGTAAAGAAGTTTTACTTCAATAAAATCACCTGACCCCTTTTTTGCGTCGGGTGCTAAAAACTGACATAGTTAAGAACCACCTTAGTCTTTCTATTAAAGAAAACCGCGTCCGAATCGGTCCATCCGTTTGGGAATTACGACGCCACAGACAGACACACAGACAGACCTAGGGGTCAAACTTATAACACACCCGTCTTTTTAACTCAGGGGTTAAAACTATATTCAGCACTAAATATAACAGACTCAAAAAATTGTTTCTCCGAAAGAAGAACAATCATTTGATCCATCTGAGTCATAAAAGATCCAAAATCCATCAAACGGAACACTAGATCAACCCACTCCGGGCTCGTCCAATAAACGCACCCAAACACTTGCCCAGGATAATCGAAAAATACCAGTTATCCCAATATTCCAATATCTAATCTGCGATAATATGACTGAAACTAAACAACGGATCAAACGCGACTATCTATGTAGCTATGGAACATTTGGTCGCAAGATATATAGATTTAATTCTTACTGAACTTATAAAGCCATGTATTCATATTCATTTATTGGATTCATATACAGTACAAAATTATTTTGTTAGTAGTACAGGTCTTACATATACTTATGTTAGGTATGTACATGGACCCCATTAGGACTTACATACTTAATAAAGTACAAAAAAATACATAACTAATCCAGGCCAAACATGTAACGATTTCTTGGATCAATTCTAGGCTTGATCGCATTTACATCAAGCCGGTACTGACCACACACGGCACAAGTTTACTTGAAACGATTTGAGTTCTGTATCAAGACTGGTCAAGCGAGCGTATTACCCAGTGTTACCCTGCTAGCCAAACCACTTTTGTTACATATACATACATACATATACTTATAAAGTATCCACAATAGTAGCACATAGTATACTATAGTTGTAAGAAGAATTAGTCCACTTTTATGGGCGTGGGTTGCAATCCCACTTCTGACTGTAATACAAAACTTGTGAATGAATACTCTATAGCTGTGATGATTACAATACCTTTATTTCTTTTTACATTATTTTTATAAACATCGCCGTTGACTGACTTGCATGACGTTTCTATCGAGACTGACCAACTACACGCGTGCGCGCTTGAATTTAAAATTAAATGAAAGCTTGTAAAAGCCTTTGACATGTACCTAATGTAGGTATAGTAAATATACACGTAGGTACGTATCTATAGCTACGAGCTATGGTAATAAAATTGAAAATATCGCTATCAGAATCAAAGCTGATTAGGTTCAACTAGTTTACGAGCAAATTAGTTCCCAACCCTAGTTATGGTACTTGTAAAAATATTTTTGATTTTGACTGTAAGTGTAGATGGGTTTGTTAACAGTTCTAATGTTCAAAAATAAATTCAAAATTAACAAGTATTTATAAATGAGTAAGGAACAGCCGTGCTGACAACGGAATCCGGTTCAGTGTTGCTAGTTTTAAATATTTAGTCATCCGTTCCGTTTTGCGCATAACACATAACATACATAACATTATATGATTTCAGAAAGTGCTAGATTGCGAGCTAAAAGCGTTAAGTTGGCAGCACTGCGTAGTCTTAGAATGGTCATCGTTGCGCAAGTCGCACTAAAAAGCAGCAAAATATAGTCGCGTCTATGATTTCGCATTCTTAGCCAGTCCAGTGGGAAAATAGAAAAAAGCTGGCGTCCAATATGGTTGGCAATAATTATAACCCGAGCTACGAACGTGCTGACTGTGGGCGAAAGGTCAAGTAATCCGATATTACTGAAGAAATGATACTTCTTTACTGAAGGAATGATTGTGTGGATGTGCAGAAAATACAGTTAGTTTTTCTTTTTTATATCAATGGTAGTTTCTTAGTCACCATGCTTAAAAGTAGTGAATCTATTGTGGCCTAGTTAGAAAGATAGTTTTTGTAGTGAAACTGAATTATCGAGTTATAAATATTTATCTATAATAAAACTGTCGGCGGCTAATCGGTCAGCAATTATGCTCTCTTGACGCTTCGATCTTCACCCACTTGCAGCATGCCGAGCCAGCGGAGTTGGTGTGACTTGTATTCTCCTATGATGTTAGGCTTGGCCACAAATAGTGTTATCGGAGGCCTAAGACTCACCCTGCGCCAATGGAGTAAGTAGGTATTATAAAACTGTATCTGGTGATCATTGAATATTTTTTGGAATGTTTGATTGATATTAATTAGAAACTATTGATATTAATAAGATATTATACTATAGGTAGGTTTATAATGAAAATAGTTTTCATCTATACATATAAAATGCTTTGTCCTAAATGACTGACTGACGGATCAACGCACAGCCTAACCCACTGATTGTAGAGACCTGAAACTTGGAGGGTGTGTTCTTTGTATGACGTAGGCATCCGATAAGATAGGATTTTCCGAAATTTAGGGGTAGAATTTCGGAAAATCCTATCTTAAGGGGGTGACAAAGGGGGGCAAAGTTTGTATGGGACAACGTGATTCCTTGGTCCAATCTACTTCACAGAATTGATGGAAGATGTGATTTGTATTTTATTGAAATTCATCCCCTAACGGGGTTAAAAAGGGGTAGAAAGTTATTTTGGCGGTGATTTGCTTCGAAGTTGATATCAATACTCCTTAGTGCTTTTGATTTAAATTACATTTTATTTTGACACATGTTTGAAAACTCAATCCGATTTTATTCAAAAAAGGTTGAACTCACTTAAAAACATAAAGCAAATACTCTTTAAAATTGGAATGTCTCGAAAGTCACCGTAATAAATATGAGTACTTAATTTGAAGGGTTCCAAGCTTAAAGAGGTTATGCACTTTTAGGACACGGCTACAGGAACGTAGAGTTCGAAATTTGAAATGGACTACGAGTAGAACATTTTGGCCA
Organism: Philereme transversata; assembly: GCA_963924445.1. Classification (NCBI taxonomy): domain Eukaryota; kingdom Metazoa; phylum Arthropoda; class Insecta; order Lepidoptera; family Geometridae; genus Philereme; species Philereme transversata. The sequence goes on from OZ004340.1 coordinate 19,640,145, forward strand.
GAAGAAAATAGTTTTCTTTTAGTTTGTCTTAGAAGGTTAATTTAGTGTGTATTGTTTTGTGCAGTTTTTTTACATTACTCTAATAATTATGATAAATGTGAAAGTTTGGATGTTTGTTCATTTGTTTGTTTGTTACTCAATTACGTCGTGACGGCGGAACCGATTTCGATGAAATTTGGTATAACCTGGATTATCACATAAGCCACTTTTTATCCCATAAATCAGTTCCTATGGGAGAAAAATGCGGTGTCAAGTCAAATTGCAACAGCAGGCTTAGCTTTATTTTTAGATCACATACACTTCTAGAAGTGTAACGCCTACGAAGTCGCGGGCAACAGCTAGTAACCAATATAATTTCAAGAGTAAGTAAGATTATAGAGTTGCAAAACATAAAACACAAGGATTCTTAGTTTTGTTTTATAACGTATAATTGTGTATAATAATAATGGTTTATAAGTGAACAAATATGAAAGCTTTACAAGCTTATTGCACGCCCCTGAGTGGGCAGAGAGTAGTAAAACTAATTTAAATTAAATCTGACATCTTTCTGTATAACCTAGATCCTTGCAAGAAATGATTATGATTTGTTGTGATATCTAGGTATTTAGTAAAGCGAAAGCAGAGGCAGAAAATACCTATAGGGCTAGATCGTTAATCATCAAACAGGACAGGTATAATATCTTTAAAAACATTACCTCCCTACGTGGGCACACTTATAACCCCCATGGCGTAGTGCGCGAATAGCCGGCTGAGACGCAGGAGAGGAGGATCAAATATTTGCACACCTAATGATCTACATATACTTGTTCTGGATCTGAATATTTTTCTGTATATTATAATAATGTATTTACAAAAACACGTATATATTCTATAAGTTATCTGGTTCCATACTACAAGCTCTGCTTAGTTTAGGGTTAGATAGCGCTGTGCGAAATATTTAGCATTATTTATTATTTTTATTTACTTACTAGCTAACCCGCCGAACTTCGTACCGCCTTGACATGCATATGACGCGGGCTGCCAAAGTACGTCACCGATAGAATTGTCAATCGGCCATCACTAGCTGCATCTATGTATGTGATAATTAATTTTATTCCTCATTTCTTTTTTCCGATATTTTAATAGTTATTCTGCTACTCGGGGCGGTGACAAATCCAACGAATCAAAGATTATCAAAATCGGTCCCGCCGTTCTTAAGTTACAAATGGTGTAACTAACTCGACTTTGTTTTATATACATATATAATATAGGCATAGATTAAAACCATACAGCGAATATATTAAATCAAAATCTTACTTTAAATAAAACTATATAGACAAATCCACCGCAACCAATCAGCAATCCCAATATTACTCTCATTACTAAACCACAAGTTTGGATAAAAAGAGCTATAGATACATTTTATAAATATATATTGGGTGAATCGGAATATGTATTCCGGCATTGGCCTCACTCACATGACAAACATTGATTGATTGAATATCTCTATTAAACAGATCAACAATTGCAGAACTAAATACAAGACACATACCCTCTAGTCTGTGGACGGCCGCTCTGTCTTGAATATTTTTTTATATACTTTTTTGGCGAGAGGTTATAAACTTAAAACAACTATAAAGTACGATACATTTTTACGAATATTTATTTAGTTTCATCAGTAGAATCACCCCATATTTTTATTAATGTTATCAAAAACTTACGGGAAAATCTTCAATCATCCCTAAAACTGCTACTAGACGGGAACTTTGGGATGATATAAAAAATGTTTAGAATCACCCCCTTTCTAAATTAATACACATATTCCGAAGCACCGTGTATAAATTGGTATTTTGGAACCTTCATACATCTGTAACTTGAAGATTTTATGAACCAACATGTTTAGTTGATTTGATCATCTCAAATGTTGACGTTGACGTGATTTTAAGGATTACTTAGAAAGAAAAAAAAATAAAGAAGTGTTTTGGATAACACAAAGGAAGAGAAATAATACATGGGTATTATTACTATTATTTATTTTATGTTACTATTGCTATCTAGCATTAAGTTCGCCTATATACAGATTATTTTTATTCATTATTATTTGAAAACCTTTTAGAATCACCCCCTTTCGGGGTAACACACAAATGACGAAGCACCGTGTACATGAATCAGGACGATGTAAATATTTATCGTTGGGTTCCAATCGGCGATTTTACGATACCCGTAGCTGTAGAGATTTGTAGTGGAGGATATCTGAGCGGAGTTGGAATCGTAGGTTGTTTTCATGCTCGTTTTATTAGCGTGGAGCAACAGGGCTGTTACATCCACTGCCGATATGAAAGCATCGCCCAGTGTGTGTATAGACCAGGGCTCTGTAAGCAATTATATCTCATCGAGTACCGAGTCTTTCCTTCTAGAAGGTGGCCGTCCTACGCTGCACTTTCCAGTGCGTTGTCCCAAAACATGGAAAGGAGACCTGATAAATAATAATAATGAATAATTTAATTCAGATAACAATAAAATATAGTAACTAATAATAGTTACAGGATAGTAAATAACTTATTCTACGGCTCATGTTTGCGCCTTTATGCTCAACTCTTTTTATTTTCCTACCCGCAATTTCCTACCCGCTATTAGCAGATCGCCAACAGGTTTTGTTTGTTGCTTCCAACGTTTGCACTGGCATCTACGCGAAACTTCGAGTCAGTCCGCGATTGACCAATATCTATTGTGGATGTGCTGTGCTCGCTCGTGTTTTAGTCAATTTCGAAAACCACATAAACTTCCTCTTAATCATAAAATCAATTATACAACAACTTTGTGCCGTAAGCAAATTCAGCAATCCTCTCAAAGCTTCTCACCGTATCTGCGCCGTTACCGCGCCGCGTCTACTTCTGTCGCTGACAGATATCGAAGGCCGCTACTGGATTTATCAAGAAGACAAGAACAGCCGAGAAGAAACGCTACCAGGCTCAGGATCCGAAAGGCTTATCAACGAACAAACCCTTGGACAGACGGCAACGTGTCCATATTGAGGTGATCGTAGCTTGTTAAGTGCAGCGTTCAAAGAAGACGAAGGTCAGTCTATTTTCTTCTTCTATCTTTTGTACCAGTTACTTTCTTTGACTGCAAGTAGAGTCGCGTTTAATGATATAATTTCATTATCGCGCCGAAACAGCTCATAAAGCCTAAAATACATATTATATTAAAAACTTCTATTTATTTCTATAAAGGTTGCTTGGGAGTCGTTGAATCCAACGGCACGCATCAGATCGGTCACTCTGGAAATCTGCGAGGCCAATGTTCAGCAGTGGATTTTCTGTGGCTGATATGTAGATGATGATGATGAGCACCGGGTAAAGCGGTATAACTATACATATTAGAATCAAAATAAATCTTTACTAAACATATTAATGATCAAAATGTTTAAAACTAAATCTGAAGTTACGTAGTGGTCCTTCACCTAATCTTTATTTACATACGTGAAGAGAAAAGTTTGTACCCTTTTTTAAGCTTATTGCACGTACGAAGGAGTGTGACATTTGGCATAGATAAAGCTTATATGAAGAAGGACAGGCGAATACTAAATCAACTAAGTAAATTTGACCTTAATATGAATTATGGACAAATTTGGACCACTTTGTACTGGCAACCAGTGTTTATAGATAGATAATACATTTAAGGAACATCATTATAAAGAAACATCGAAAAAGTACAATTGATAATAGAAGAGTGTTTAAAACGACCTTATAGCTAAAAGCGATCTCTTTCAGAAATGATTAGATGGGCAGGAACTAATGAAGAACACAAAAAGAGAAACGACTTTACCTGCGTTGTATTCAAACACAATTTTTTCGGGTTTTTGTCTGAGAAATTGACTTTTTATGGATAGAGTGTAATTTAGAGGACTTTAATACAATTTATCTTATGACAAGCTTTGGACAGATTTCCAGCCGATTAATTACGTTGTTTTGTGTTCACTTTATTATTATTTAAATCGTTTGTTGGTTCACAATAAGGAAAGGTTCTTTCAAGTCGTCATCTGATCTATAGTGTAGATATCTTTGGCCTCCGTGACTCTGTGTTCCGGTCTTCTGAGCAAAAAGTTCATGTTACGGCATGTTGTTGGACTACCTCTTATAAACGACTCTTAAAAATATGTTTAAATGACCACTCAAAATAGGAATGAAGAGAGAAAGCCTATGTGTGAACCATGGTTATAAACAAACACCCAAACTTTCGCATTTATTATATTAGTGTGATATACAACTTTTTTTATGACCATTTGACACAGGACCGAGACAAGTGGAAAGAACAGGGGGAGGCCTTCGCCCAGCAGAGGAAAAGTAAAGGCAAGGAAAAATAAAAATGACCAAGAACTTTTTGCTAAAGTGAAAATTTTTGCGTTGTCGAACCGTTCGAAGGCTTTGTAGCATCCCTATTTATAAACAGCCAAATAAATTTAACGTTTTATCTTCTCGGTCCTAGGTTTACTATCCGGGGTGAAGTATTCGGCTGGTTATCGAACTATCCTTTTGGGTTCCGATACTTGGACTATTTACTAATGGATATCGGAATAAACATTTTGCGGTACGTTTTGAGAAACCGAGGTTTTAGTTAGCATGATTATATTCAACATGCCACTGGGTCCTGCATAAAATCATTATTTATTTATTTATTATCAGTCATTCGTGTCCCACTGCTGAGCAAAGGCCTCCCGTCATTCCTTCCAGCTCAGCGGCACAATTAACCGCCCACCTTGATTTCTTACGATTTTGGTTAAAAAAAAATAATTGTGGCCTTACTTGTGAATGTTATTTTATAACGTAGGTATATTGAAGTAAAATGAAAGATAATATTGTTTTTAATTATTACGTTTATTTATAAAAAAGTCTGAAAAACACTTTGACCGTAAATTAACAAATGTGATGAAATGGCTTAAAAATAAAAAATCTGCTGAATAAATGAATTCTAATAGTGCGTATTTCCACCTCTAGCCCTCATGACTTCCATCAAACGGTTTGGCATGCTGTGGATGACATCTTTGATCTGTTGTTGTGGAATGTTCTGCCACACCTCAATCACGGATTGTTTTAATTCATCTATGGTGGTTGGAGCTGGTATGCGGCTTCGAACACGTCTTTTTAAATTGTCCCATATGTGTTCAATAGGATTTAAATCTGGGCTCCGGGATGGCCATGTTAATTTTCGAATGCCGACGGTATCCACGTACGCGGTAACAACTCTAGCAACGTGGGGGCGAGCGTTGTCCTGCATTAATAAAAAATTTTCGCCAATAAATGGAGCAAATGGCATTACATGAGGTTCCAACACTTCTGTTACATACCTCTGAGCATTTATTCCACCTCTTTCGAAGATAACCAAGTCGGTGCGTGCTTCGTAAGTAATGCCGCCCCATATCATGATAGAGCCACCTTGGTAACCTACTGTTTCCACAACAGTACATGGTGCAAACCTTTCATTCTTGCGTCTGTATACACGCTGGCGACCGTCAGGACCGTGCAAGCATATTCTTGTCTCGTCAGTAAACATAACATTCTTCCATTGTTCCATATTCCATTCGGCGTGCACTCGGGAAAAACGAAGTCTATCTCTCCGGTGGCCTACGAGCAATTGTGGCACTCGAGATGGTCGAAAAGCTCCAAGGGCATTCTCTCCTAGTCTTCTTCTCACTGTTCTTTCACTCACTTGAACATTGCGAACCTCACGAAGTTGGTTTCGTGCCTCAACAGCTGTAGTGAACCGATTTCTTAGAACATTGGTCACAAGAAATGGGTCGTCACGAGCGGAGGTGCATCTTTTTCGGCCCTGTCCTGGTCTTCGCTCATAAGAGCTAGTTTCCCGAAACCGTTTCACTGCATCCCTTAAGGTGGTACGTGCGACACCAAGCTTCCGCGCCACGTAACGCTGACTAAACCCTTCGTCGATAAGAGCGACGGCTCTCGCCACTGAATTAGCATCAAATGGCATGTTTGTGATGTCCAAACACTAGCTTTAAGTTACGAAACCAAATCAAACTCAAATTGTTTACTTTTAATGCCACTGAAGCAATGTAATCAGTATGGCAACGATAACGATAATGAGACGAAGTTCGATATTTATCGTGTTCACAACTTATGCGTAAAAAAAACAAAGTTAAGTGGGTAGTTTGTAATTTTTTCGTCACTACATTTCTTTCACACTTGACTTATTTATGCCCAATAACTTACAACTGCGATAACATCAAAATTTGCCACTTTAAAAGGGTGGGCGGTTAATTGTGCCGCTAAGTGTAGTTTCAAAAGTTATGGTTAAAATTCGTTATGTTCATTATGTGGCGGGAATTGAACCCTAAAATTTGCTTCTACCTCCCATTCGCCCATTGCGCAACGGAGGTCGTCGTCTATTTATTATTTTAAAATTTCTATTCTCGTCTTTCTTTCTAGTCTATTTTTATTTTAGTGGATCCGTCCTATGTCTTGGATCATATTTTTGAGGTCGTAAGACTTGTTATAAGATAGATAGATAAATAAAGCTTTATTGTAACCCAAATTTATATTAAAAAAAAAACTACGAGCCTTACAGTAGTCGCATATGATGTGTAACATCTGACCACCGCGCGCGCTCATTGGTCAAATCAAATAACGCGCGCTTCCCCGGTTTCCTGTTACACATTTCCGTCCCTTTGGCAAAAATCACTCTCACAAACCGGGAGGAAAGATTTTACACATCAACAAATAACAGGACACGCGGAAATACAAGTGGCGGTCTTATTGCTAAAAGCAATCTCTTCCAGACAATCTTTGGATGGACTGGATTTCACATGAACGTTGTAGGACGGTAGCTTTTAATAAAATAATTGAATATGTTCAACTGAAATCTAAACAGATTCTGATTGGCAGGGAGGTAAGCGCGTGTTTATTACCTCCATTGGTAAATAGTCTGAGGGTTCAGATGGGTAGCGATGTTGACACGGAACCCTCGAATAGATTTGTGCCTTCGTTTTTAGGTCAGGTCGTTGGAGGATTCTATTTTCCATGTCTTTAGATTTTATGTCGCATGTTTTGTGTACTTCTATTTTTTAGGGTACGGACTTTTATTTTTAGGCATATGTTTTCAGATTTTTGAACTATGCACAAAAGGATATTTTGATACCCAATACTCATTCTTTTATCTTAACATTAGGTATATGATCATTATGGACCCTGTTGGGCACAACAATATTTTGGAGCGAGGATTTATTATGATTTATGGCTGGTTTCTATAGTTAAGTAACTCTCCAGATTTATTTTTTATTTTTATTATTTGAGACAACAAACAATGAATTATGCTTTAATATTACTAGACTTAATAATTAATACATGATGTCTTACTACAGGCATAACCAGCACAGTTGTCCACAGATTAGGTTAGACAAATAGTGGCCATGAGTATATACAATATTAAACACACAAATACATTTATAAATATATATATTGTAAATTCATACTTATAATATATAGAGAAACAACCAGACCCGGGACAAATATCTGTAGATCATGCAAACATTTGTTCCGCGGCGGGGATCGAACCCGCTACCTCCTGCGTCTCAGCCGATTATTCGCACACTGCACCATGGAGGTCGTCAAATAATAACAAAATATAAATGAACTTATACAATCTAAGCTTGAGCCTCGACTTTAAACTCTACTTCATTATTATAGACCGTCTTTCCTTACTCTTTCTAGTACATCATGAGATTTATGTTAGCGTCAATCTGGACCACCATTATGTACTCGTAGAAGTCTTTCATGTCCAGGGTATACATGTTTTTCCTAGGCGTGATCCCTGTTTGACCACACCATGACATACTATCAGGTGAGATATTGGTAAAGCGCATAATTATTATTAATAAATAAGCTATATAGGGTTTTAATATAAATAGGGTGTGTATACGCACAAAAGTGAAAGGGGTTATTTTGATGAGCATAATAAATAAATTTGTGAAATGTTTGCCATAGAAATGTAAAATTTATGAGTTTAAAAACTGAACTACACAATACCTATGTCGATGGTAGCCATAATAACTAGGGGTCGGCATAGGTAGTGCCATTGACGGGAATTAGTGACCGTTAACATAACGTGGATATGGCTTCTAAATCCCGGGAAATATATTTTCATTTTATTTAACAGGTCTTTTAGTATTTCGGAATTCTTATTTTACATAGTACAATAACGAATCGATTAACACCTCATTCATCAAAAACGCATACCTAAACTTACTTTCATAGACTGCTTAAACATAACCCTTCCGCTTTGCCGTAGTCAGGTAAAAATGTAGCATATGTCACCCAGACTATAATAACGAATCGATTGACATGGCGCTACGGTGGAAAATACAAAAATACACACATACATACGAGACATGCATACATACTTACATACGAGACATGCATACATACATACATAGATAGCTAAAAACATAACCCTTCTATTTGGCTTTGCCGTAATCGGGTAAAAAGGGCAGATTCTACAAACTTCTGTTATCAAATCTCCATAAATTCAAGTTTCGATCTTATCTCTATACCTGTCAATGCGACCTTTAGTAGAACTTGTATCTCTGTGACATTACTAAAAGATGTTGCTTCTCTAATGACCTAGAGTCGACTGAAGTTATATTTACGATAATTGTGTATATTCAGTTGGTCTTCACTAGATACAGTCCCGCCATCATGTGACTGCGTCGTTGTGTAATACAAGCGGCAGTAATCACCTATTAGCGCGGACATGGCAGGCCCTGTTGTGACTGTACACCGTTTATCTGTTACTGTCTGTTTTGTCGACGGTGCAATGAAGTACAGACTCGTATACTACGTGTTTTGTTATTTAGATCATTAAATGAAAACACAGGTAAGGCTAATGGGTATTGTTGTAAAATAGATTTTGTTCAAATTCATTACCATAGACGATTTTAAATTTACAATCAACTTCTAAAATACTAGTGGTTCGCCCCGAACTGAGATTTCGCGAGTCTCCCATAAAATAAAATAAATGTTATTCGTAATCTTTGACTATCAAAATAGTGCCACGAAATGCATAACCAACTTACTTGACCTACAGATTCATTCAAATTACAGGTAACGGGAGTTCATGTAATTTGGTATTTCTTTTTTGGGGTAGAAATTGCAGTTATTCTTGATTTCAGACTTTTGCCTATATTTGTGTCACTAAAGCTACACGCATACCAGATTTCAGCACTGTGGGATTACTGGTGTACCCTGTGAATTTAGTCAAAGTTCAGTTTTTATTATGGCTAAAATTTAAAAACTACAAAATGAAGGAAAAAATGTACGAAATGTACTTACTAAGACCTTTTATTAGACGTGCTACTTGATCAGATTGAAACATACATACATACAACGCCGATTTGCCCAAATTGATTTGGAGATCTCGCTTTGCTCGATCTATTAATTAAACAGACTATATAAAATAGGTAAACAAATCATATTCACTAAGTTAGTAAGTAAATATACCTTTTGAAATGAATGAGCGGCATCGATTTACGTTAAAACTTTATTTTTTTATTATAAATGTATCGATTACTGGATAAATATTCAAGCTACCGGTATTAAACCACCTCTAAAATCAGCTAATACGATTCCGGGTGAGAGTTATAAATTAATGTCGTACATAATAAAACAGGTTGTATAAAATAATATCTATGTAAGATAGATATTTCACTTCGATTTTCATAATTTTGAAAGTTAAACGAACGAGATGTCGTTAAACGGGTCTAGATCCTGATTGTGAGACATCGTCATCATTATAACAGCCACGTCCATCACATCCATTACCTCTGATTCTCATTTTGATAAAAAATAAGTAATACTTACCTACTTATACTGAGATAACACTCACCCGTGCGCAGACAGGGCGGTCAGCTTGTATACTGTAACTGAAAATCTAAACAAGCAATATTACACAATAAACATGAATCCCAACTTTTACGATCAACAAAACCCCACATTCATATTATTTATCAGAAATACAGAAAGAGCTGAAGGATCGCGAATTGTTAAAGAAACTATTTGCTCATCGCATTTATTAAAATTCAAAACGTTCCGAGGCGAGGGATAAATAAAATACTCGATATAAAATTATAAGGGTTTGTTTAGAATCCAACGAGATGAGGATTTTAACCACATACATTGGGACTGAGCATACCAACCTTAGACTGCGATGAGTATGTACTCCCCTTTAATTGGGTAAATACGTGATTAACAATTAGATCTAAGCTCTGTGACTTTCCAGCACAGATATGTATGCTCAATGCATACATAATAATACTTTTCGAGGGCGGGTAGTTGCTGAGATAACATCTAAATTAATAAGCTCTCTCTAATTTTCCTATTTTAAATAATATTTACTGTTCTTTTTAAAAAAGTTATGCAATAAGCATTAGCTCAGTTTACGATACCTGTCTGGAAGTGTTTTCTCCAATCTCCATAAACATACAACTGAGTTGAAGGCATCATCACACCACCAGTCACTATGTCACAGCTCACTTTGGATGTCATGGCTAATTCAGTGAAACGGTTGGAACTGATGTTCACTGAACAGATGGAGGGGTTTAAAGGCCGGATAGAAAAGGCTACTACCCCATCCAAAGCCACACCCTCTAGCCTAGCTACTGAGTTTGCATCCTTCAGGACCTTCATTATCGGAGCACTGCAAATCCTTCAGGTTCAACTTCAAGTCGTCAGCAGTGAAGTGGACAACTTAGAAATGAGGAGCCGTCGTAAGATCTTGCTTCTGCACGGTGTTCCCGAGGTAAAGAATGAGAACACAGGCGAGGTTATCGTGCAGACAGTTGTGCAGAAGTTAAAGTTAGGCAGTTTCAACAAAGCTGATATCAGCCGCTGCCATAGAATGGGACGAGCAGCGGGAGCTGACAGACCAAGGCCCATCTTGTTTAAACTGCAAGACACTGAGGTGAGAAACAAGGTCTGGTTTGCTAAAACTGGGCTAAAGGGCTCTAGTATCACTGTGTCAGAGTTCCTAACTAAGTCAAGGCACGCCACGTTTATGGCTGCCCGACAGCCGTTTGGCGTAACCAGGTGTTGGACGAAAGACAGCTACGTTTTTGTCATCACTCCAGACGGACTTCGACATCGCATTAGTTGTCAACAGGAGCTTGACCATTTAGGACAGACGGATACAGCGAAGCCGGCTCCAGTGGTCACCAAAGAGCTCGCTGTTGCCTCCAGGAGCAGGCGTGCCGTAGCATCAGCGGCACCCAAAAAGTAACACGCATTGTCTGCCTGCACTCTGTTTCGTATACCCTCCCAATGCTCATAGGTATTTTAATTTTTTTATTTATCCAATTCTGACGGTGTGTACAATAATTAGATTATTTCATAGACAAAAACAAACAGGCAAAATTATGATAGTGTACAGAATCTGTACACTATCATAATTTTGCCTGTTTGTTTCTGATCTCTCTGATCTGATCTGATCTGTACTACACATCAGATCAGTCTGTCAGTCTGAAATGACAGTGACATTCGAGTCAGTCTCCCTTGTGTCCGTTTCATTACACGCTGATTTCTGTTTTGATTTTTTGCGTACCTAGTGTTTGTGTCTTAAAAAATATAGTTTTTTTTTCTTCTTTTTTTGTAGAACTCATGTTGTGTACAACTTTACTATTTTTGTTTTTAGCTAGTTGCGGAGGGTGTAAGATTACTTTTATTTAGCTCTTGTTTTGTAACGTTGTTCCTTGTAAGTGTTGTTATGTTTAGTTATGATCATATTAAGTACTTAATGTTTATCATAAATATATATTTAATTTTTTTCTGTTATGCCAATGCACAACCAGCAGGTGGTAACGAGCGCTGGCAACATTTGAGCACATTTGGTGGAGTATCTATGTACTAATTTAATTTAAAGTATATTAAATTTAAGTACATACCTATATTAGTCTACATATTTTAGTAGGTAATATTTTAGTAGTAATATTTATTTTATTTTGTGTAATTTGTTTGGGTTTTTTAGTAGGTACCTATATAGTATATACTGTATTTAACAATGTTAGATCTTATTAGTAACTCTGATGACATATATATGATAAGCATCACTACTTATTTTTCTTTCTCTTCGTCTAGTGAATCTGTTAGTAGTGACGATAGCTTCGTCAGCATCCCGCCTCTTTCCGAAAACCTATCATCCCAGTTTTCAGATGTACCAAAGAATTTCAATATCATTCATATAAATGCTCAAAGTGTTCCGGCTCATTTTCCGGACATGTTGGCATCATTCGAGCACAAATCTATTCATGCTATTCTCATCTCTGAATCTTTCTTAAAGCCATGTCTCCCCTCCACTACTTTCTGTTTATCCGGTTTTCGTCTGATTCGCAATGACCGGATTGGCAGTGGATGTGGTGGCGTGGCTATTTATCTTCGTTCACATCTTCCATTTTCTCTCATAAGCATGTCAGCTCAGCCACCGCCACCCTCGGCTGGTGAGCATCTATTTATTGAAGTAATTCTTGCCCACTCCAAAATTTTTCTTGGAGTTTACTACTGTCCCTCTCTTAGTATTTACTTCTTTTCCTCGTTTGAGAAGCTATTAGAGGATTTTGTGCCCTCTTATAGCCAATCCATTATTATGGGTGACTTTAACACTTGCCTCTTAAAAAAAGATACCCGCTCTTCTTCTCTTGAAACCATTGTCCAGTCATGTAATATGCATATTCTCCTCCTTAGCGCAACTCACCATTTTCCAAATTGTGAGCCATCACTTCTTGACCTCATTATTGTTTCCTCTCCACATCGCAATTTTGGTGGCATTGACAAAGAAAGGTTTCTTGATGATGTCAGAGAGTTAGACTGGTCATCGGTAGAAGGAGCTGTCTCGATTGATGATAAAACTGCTATCTTCAATAACATCATCACGCAACTTTTTGATAAGCATGCTCCTTTCCGCACTATAAAACTAAAACATCTTCCGGCTCCCTGGCTTACCGCTGAAATTAAGGGCCTTATGCACAAAAAATCGGTAGCAAAGACCAAGTACAAGATTAAGCCTAGTGATAATAATAAGACCAAATATGATGAATTACGAAATCGCTGCAATAGAGTGTGCAGGGACGCTCAACGTCGCCACATTCATGAATCCGTTTCTGAGGAGGATCCAGCTAAAGTCTGGAAGTTTCTTAGATCTTTAGGAGTTGGTAAATCCAAACAAGATTCTATCCCTAACAATCTAGATATTGACTCCCTCAATCAGCATTTCTCATCTGCTTCTTCTATCAGTGACTCCGATAAATATAATACTATCAACTACCTCTCTTCTCTACCAACTCCTGATCATTCACAATTTACTTTTAGTCAGGTCACCCCATGGGATGTTAAGAAGAGTGTCCTGTCCATAACTTCCAATGCTGTTGGACTTGACGGTATCAGCCGCAACATGCTCGTCCCCATTCTAGATCTTATCCTTCCGATCCTTTGTCATCTCCTGAATCATTCCCTATTAAATGGAGAGTTTCCGTCAATTTGGAAGGAAGCCCAAATTATTCCTCTGCCAAAGAAACCTAACCCTAAATCCTTCTCCGAATATCGGCCAATATCCATTCTTCCATTCCTTTCTAAAGTCCTTGAACGTCTCGTCCATAACCAGTTAAACTCCTTTCTCTCATCTAATAATCTCCTTAATCCTATGCAGTCTGGCTTTCATAAAGGCCATAGTACAGTCACTGCTCTTGTCCAGATCACTGACGACATCCGATTAGGCATGGAAAAGAGGCAACTTACAGTGCTAACCTTGCTTGACTTCAGTAATGCCCGTTAATTTCGACATACTCCTTGCAACTCTCCGCTCGCTTAACATTTCGTTGGAGGTGACTGACTGGTTTTCCAGTTACTTATACGGACGCCGGCAGCGGGTTCGTCTTGAGGGGTCTCTCTCCTCATGGTGCAACACGTCAGCCGGTGTACCTCAGGGCGGCGAGCTATCTCCTCTCCTTTTCGCAATTTTTATTAATACAATTTCTCAAAATCTTACTTCATCCTATCACCTGTATGCAGACGATCTTCAGATTTACACTCAGGCTCCTCTTAATCATATAGCTGATGCTGTGGAAGAGACAAACGCTAACTTACGTCGAATTACTGATTGGAGTAAGGCATACGGGCTGACAATCAATCCTATCAAAACCCAAACTATTATCGTTGGCAGCTCAAGAATAATGTGCCATTTGGATTGGTCTGTCATTCCTCAAGTTATTTTTGACGGGATGCACATTCCATACAGTGAGTCTGTTAAAAATCTGGGGTTAACGATAGATCGTAACTTGTCTTGGGGAAATCAACTTAAAGTCACCTCTCAAAAACTTTTTGCCTCAGCAGGCTCACTGAGACGACTGCGGAACTTTCTCCCAACTACCACCCAAATTGCACTTGCTCAATCCCTTCTTCTACCTGTGTTGGATTACGCGGATGCTTGCTACCTAGATCTGACAGAAGAGCAGCTAGATAAGCTTGAGCGTCTCCAGAACTTCTGCATCAGGTTTATATTTGGGTTGCGCAAATATGACCATGTTTCCCCTTATCGCATCATTCTCAAGTGGCTCCCTATTCGCCTTCGCCGTGATTCTCATATTCTGTCTCTTCTCTATTCTATTCTATTCAATCCCTTCTCCCCTTGCTATCTTAAAGAGAGGTTTGCTTATCTCCATTCTTCCAATACTTTTACTCTCAGGTCATCGGAAAACTTATCCCTCAAAACACCCGTACACTCTAGTTCCTTCTACGGGAAATCATTCACTCTCGAAGCAGTGCGCTTGTGGAATGCTTTGCCTGTGGAAATTAGACGGGCTCCTTCACAGCACTCTTTTAAGCTGAGATTAAAGCAGCATTACCTTAATGCCTAGCTTTCTTGTCATTTGAGTTACCTATTTATTTATTATTTTATTTTATTTTATTTTATTGTCCTCATTTTAGAATATCTGTAAGATTTGGGTTATTATTTGGGTATATATTAGTCTATCTTTAGGTATTTATTTATGTATTAGGATTATAAGTACCTTCAGTTTTTATTTGATCTAATTTTTATATAGATTATTTCATTCGTTTGTAAATATACTCTGTGCACCGCTGCCCATTACTGCTCCGTTATTTACTTTCCATCCAAAGGTTGCCTGGAAGAAATCGCTTTCAGCGATAAGGCCGCCCATTGTACTTTATTTAGCTTAAATTAGTTTTTTTAAGTATTCCTGGTGTACAATAAAGGATTACTCTATTCTATTCTATTCTAATAAGTGTGACACGTTGGGATTTTTCTTCCCATCGAGTTACACTGTTACTCGTTGCAACTTTATTTTTATAAATTTGTATCAACGAGTCACAGCCTGTAACAGTGTAACTCGTTGGGAACCCACCCATATTTGTGGAAACTAAGTTTAAGTTAACCATAACTAAGTTTAACCATAGTGAGTATGTGTTTAGTTTAAGCTTACTATGCTC
Source organism: Philereme transversata (assembly GCA_963924445.1). NCBI lineage: Eukaryota > Metazoa > Arthropoda > Insecta > Lepidoptera > Geometridae > Philereme > Philereme transversata. Next base: position 19,655,627 of record OZ004340.1, read on the forward strand.
CTACATACTTACATGACATAAGTCTATATAATTAATAATTTAATTTGATTTTGATTTTGAATTGCATTAGCAGATTACCATCATTATCAAATATAGCAGTTTATTGATGGACGAAAGTGCGCCACTTAGGCATCTCTGCCATCTTTGCCACTTCTCAATCAGTCTCTTCCACGTACAGTGCACTGATCGTCAAATCAAATCAAAACAAAAACGTATTTATTCGTTAAAATCACAAGCGCGACCATCTAGCTTTCATTTAGCTGATGGGAGACACTACGCATGCACAGAAACAGTCCCCACTATAGAATACGTAGCTAGCAAATGGGAATAAAAAATGACTTTTGATTTTAACACCATTGACAACATCACGTTGGTATAAAGAAACACTTGGGAAAAATCCTATATACAAAATCATCCCGAAAGCTATTGACTAGACCTGAATCCATTTTATCATTTAGAATTTAAAATTTATGACAAATTTTCTTAATATTTCATTTTAGAAAAATAAGTTTTCCAGTCCGGGTCGTATCCGTGCCTTCACAAGCCAAAGAAGCGTCAAAGTCGCAGAGAAAGTTGGCGAGTGCAAGTTAGCAATGATTTTCGATTTACGAAGTTTAAAATTGTACTAACTGCGCTGCCGCGGACGATTACTATATTTCTTTGCAAGTAAGTGCAAGTATAGCAGGTGCGATTTAGAACCTTAGTGCATCGACATAAAGAATCTTCAAGCTTTTGAGTTCAAGAAAATAATTCTGAAAAGATGTTGAAAGAGCTTTGAGTTTGATGATAAAATTTGTAATCAGGAAACCAGAGATAAACCTAGGTCACCGAACATAGGTCTCAGAATTAACTAATTGAAATGGCAATAGAACTTGCAGAACCGAGAACCGCTAGGGAACAATACTAGGGGTGATCCAAAAGTAGTGATAATCAGTTATTTCTAGTGCACACAAAAATACAAAAAAATATCAGTCACTTGCTCAGTTACCCACTAGTTCAGGAAAAAAAAATCATATAAATAGGCCACGATTCCCGGGAGCTACATTCATTTGAATATGGACTGTCAAGGAGTGAACATAAAAATGGAAAAACACGAAATCAGAGCTGTCATTAAATACCTCTGCTTGAAAAAAATGTGTACCAAAGACATACACAGCGACTTGGTGGAAACATTAAGGGACTCTTCTCCTCCATATTCCACAGTTGCACGCTGGGCTAAGGAGTTTAAGCTGGGAAGAACATCGACAGAAGACGAACACCGCGAAGGACGCCCATCGACGTCCCTCACTGAAGAAAAAAGTTGAAGAAGTTGTATTGGAAGATCAAAGAGTCGAGTATCAGGCATGTAGCTGAGGTCACAGGGATCTCATATGGCAGCATTCAAAGAATCCTTGCGAACGAATTGCATATGAGAAAGGTCTCCGCGCGTTGGGTACCGAAAATGTTAAACGACGAGCAAAAGAAGAAACGAGTCGACATGTCAAGAGCAAATCTCGAAAAGTTCCAGGCAGACAAAGATAATTTTTTGTCACGTTTTGTGACCATGGACGAGACCTGGATCCACCATTTTGATCCTGAAACAAAACAACAATCGATGACATGGAAACGATCCGATGAACCGACGCCGAAGAAATTCAAAGTGTCAAGCTCAGCAGGGAACGTTATGGCGTCTGTTTTTTGGGACGCTAAAGGAATAATCATGGTGGACTACTTGGAAAAGGGGGCCACTATTACAGGCTCCTACTATGCAGAACAAATAAGAAGATTGCGGGAGGCTATTAAGGAGAAAAGGCGAGGCAAATTGCGGGCTGGAGTGCTGTTCCATCAAGACAACACACCGGTTCACAAAGCTGCAATTGCCATGGCTGCCATTCAGGAAGCGGGCTTCGAGCTGGTAGAACACCCCCCCTATTCACCAGATCTAGCCCCCAGTGACTTCTATCTCTTTCCACGACTCAAGGAACACCTCCGAGGCAAGAAATTTGACGATGATAGCGACGTGATGGCCGCGGTTGAGGACTTTTTTGAGAGTCAACATAAATATTTTTTTTCTAAGGGAATTTTAGGTTTAGAAAAGAGATGGAATGTATAGACTTGCTAGGAGACTATGTTGAGAAATAAATTTATTTTTTTATCTTATTCATTGTGTTTATTATTGATTATCATTACTTTTGGATCACCCCTCGTACGTTATCATGGTAAAAATATCCCAAATAGGCTTTTTTAGTCGAAATCACTCATCAAATCCAAACTGAAGCAAATTTCGTGGTCTAAAGGTGATGGTGCATTTAAACCGATTTGTTTAATAACGTGGTCAAAGTACAGTTTTGGTAATTTATCTTTTGTATCGCTGGAACGACAGAATGGAGGCTGAACTGCGCGACATTGGAGCCAACAACTGGCAAAAGATGCCAACACTCACTTTGGGTCCTGCGCTAATGGAGTAAGTAAAAGTAAGTACTTGTATCTTCGGAACCCAAAAAATTGGCTCTGTCAATAAAATAGTCTCAAAAAGCGATTTCACTCTTAGCTTGTACAAAAGGACTTTTCATAACAAGTTTAGTAAACTGGTGCACAATGCAACCGCGGTCACCGTTTATTTTATTTTACTTTTTACCCCGAAACAATTCGCGGAGTGTCCTGACATGGATGAACCGGCAAAATAGGACAAAACGTTTCCGGTTGTGCGGAGATAGTACTTTATCCGACAAGCGAAGTCCGGCTAAAATACATAGTGTTACGCCTGTTATTCGAAGGGGTGAGTTTCTAGTTTAGAAATCAATTATTAAACGTGTATTTAAATGATCATTTTAATTTTGCAAAAACAGTAAGCAAACATATATAAACGGTCGCCTTTTTAATGATTGATCCTCTTTTAATGAGACATAAAATAAATCAAACAAACGATACTTTAATCTGTTTGGAGCTACGCAAAAAATGTTTGAGATGTAGAAATTAAGTTTGATAGATTGTTTTTAAGTTTGATAGATAGCTGGGTCCAAAAACTAAGAGAAATAAGCATTTAATTTTATATTTTATAAATTTAACGATTTTATGTCGTGGATCACGAGGTCATTGACGCCCAGAGTATCTTAGTAACCACTCCCCAGGGGTTTGCTCTACCTACCATCACCTAGTCTAGTCAATAAAGATAGTTTTTAAAAAAGCAGCCTTATTGCTAGTGTAGAGCTCACTTGATCTCAATCTGATTATTATAAATACGAAAGTTTGATTGATTGATTGAAAATTCTTTATTGCACAAAACAAACATAGCTGTACATAGGCGAACTTAATACTAGCAAGCATTCTCTTCTAGTAAAGGTTTGCGTTATGTGGAAAATAAAGTTTGGATGTTTGTTTTTTGTTACTTAAGCACGTCTTAACGGCTGAACCGATTTCGATGACATTTGAAATATAGACAGATGGAGACCTGGATTGACATACCGACTACGTTTTATTGACAAAATATTCGTGAAAACGGTTTTTCATATTTTGACCCATGTTCATGTTTTAATTTTCGAAATTACGTTGCATATAAATATATTTCACCTTAATCCTCGGTTTCTTGTAAAAATTCCAAAATAAGTCCGGCCATTTCACTTTTCATCCGACTTCACTGTTCACCGACACGCGGAAAAAGTTAAATTAATCGTCCGACCTAGCGATGTGAAGTTTTAATCAAAAATGAAATTTATGTGGTAACAGGTAGTTATATTTCTGTATTATGCATAGTAATGTTTTTCGGCATGTTTTTATCAAGGTATAAATTAAACAGATACAAAACCACCGACCCCGTCTTTTTGCTTCTGGGGCTAAAACTGACATAGCTAAGAACCACGCCAGTTAAACAAGCTTTCTATTTTAAATAAAACCGGCCAAGTGCGAGTCGGGCTCGTGCACGAAGGGTTCCGTACCATCTATAAAAACGGCAAAAAATCACGTTTGTTGTATGGAAGCCCCCCTTAAATATTTGTTTTATTTTAATTTAATTATTTATTTTTAAAGTGAATACATAACTAAATATTCTGTGAATATTTCAAACGTCTACCTGTTGCCGTTATCAATATCGAGCAAAAATGAGCAAAAAAATCACGTTTGTTGTATGGGAGCTCCCTTAAATATTTATTTTATTCTGTTTTTAGTATTTGCTGCGGCAACAGAAATACATCATCTGTGAAAATTTCAACTGTCTAACTATCACCGTTCATGAGATACAGCTTGGTGACAGATGGACAGACAGACAGCGGAGTTTTAGTAATAGGGTCCCGTTTTACCCTTTGGATACGAAACCCTAAAAACCGCGTCCGAATCGGTCTATCGGATCGGACAGACACACACACAGGGATAGGTGTCCAATTATAACACTCTTCTTTTTGCAACGGAGGTCAAAACCAAGTTTCACCTTGTTAACAGGAACCCAATTCTACTAAACCAATCACTTCACTATAACAAATGGTATCGTCGCAAAATGGCCACTATAATAAAAAAAGAATAAAAATAAAAATGGCCACTATAACAATACTCTTACAAACAAGCCTCAAATTATTTTTTTTAAAAAGAAACACAAATAAACCTAACTGGGATTAATTTCAATGATTTTTACTAAAACAATAATTTTCTAGTAAAACTCAACCACTGCTGGGAAAAACACCAACACTAGCACTAAGACACGTCCATCGATACTAAAAGCCAAGCACAAAGTGAGCCCGAGGATTTTTTTTTCGAATGGACTAATCTCGCTGTTGGCCTCTGAGGCCGTTGCAGCTTAACCGAACTTTTGGCGAGCGCAGATGGCGCTCAGCCCAGTAGGTGAACCCGAGGCGATGCGCGCTCGGCTATATACACGGCCGCTCGGTCCGGGCGGAAGTTCTCTAATTCTCTAAGAATACAATAATTTATTTATTCACCAACAAACTTCAATATTTCACAAAAAAAACAACAATGATTTACTAGGTATAATACAATTCAGGATGCAAAACATATACACCCAAACTAGGATGGACCTGTATGATGGCTTATACCTCCTTCCGGACTATGGTTAATATTGGAATATTCAGTGAACAACTATAGATACCTTTGGTACTGGCCCCTCTTTCTTCTTCCTGCCCTTTTCTCACATTACGCGGGGTCGACACAACATGTATTTCTCCTGCACATCTCTCTATCAGCCGTCATCTCCGTTGTCACTTCCTTCCTACCCATATCATTCTTCACACAGTCCATTCATCTCTACTTAGCCTTGCTTTACGTCTATATCCATCCACACTAATATCTAACACTCTTTATTCTTTATTGTACACAAATAGATTTACAGACAGAAACAGCTAACAAAATGGACATGTACAAAGGCGAGCTTAACCCTAATAAGAGTTTTCTTCCAGCAAACCTTTGATGATAGTAGATTATAGTGGTGGGTACGTGCACAGAAAGGGCATTGGAGTAAAATACTAATACTCTTTTAGTCACATGATATTCTTTCTTACGCATGAAATGCCAATACTACGCTAGCCTCTTACTCCTAAAATTGTCTATCACTGGTGCTACTTTTAAACTCCCTCTAATATACTCATTCCATATCTTATCCATTCTTGTTACTCCACACATCCATGTCAACATTTGCATTTCCACCGGGTGCACTCTTCTTTCATCCGTCCCTATAGTGGTCTAAACAGTGGTATTAGCCACTATAGATACCTTTTGATATTCTACTAATTAATTTCAATGACTGCCGTTGCTATGACAATACCATTGAAAATTTGACAGCTTATGACATTAATCATAATCGTTCATTAATAGAATGGCTTCTTAATCGGGTTTTTATAAACTAGCAGAGTTGGGCTGCAGGCCAGTGATACTCTATAGACACGAACTGATTTAATTACCTATTACTTCTACAGGCGCAGCGGCCTGTCTATACGCGGTTAGTATGAATTTTCTGTAGGCTGAGCTAAGCTAAGCAAATCGAGTGGGAAAGGGACATCGCTTCTTTACTACCCCCCATCGCTAATTGCTGCCCCTAAAAGCCTTCTCCTTTACACATTTTTTTTATTTTTTGTGAAATCAATTATACTTGTGTTTTATTTTATGTATTGTACCTCTCGTTATGTAATATAAAAGGGTCATTAAAAAGGATAAAACGCCTTGTTTCTTGCATGATTCTTGGAGGAAAAATGAAATAGGCGGTAAAAATGTACGTTTCAAAGTGATCCTTGTGATTTTAATGAATAAATTAATATGAAATTCAATTTTCTAAGCTGATACACATGTATGGTGATTATTTCACATAATTGGTTGCCGAATTGTACCTGAGTACAAAGACAATGTACGATTTATGTAGACGTACGTCTCTACATAAATCGTATCTACTTATCACCATCAAAAACGTTCCAGTCCTAAGGTTGTACTTATTTTAGGCGTAAACAGCTGAATAACTAATTTTACACACACGTTAAAATAACCGAATTTTTGGTTAAAGTCAAAGTCACATATTTTTATTCATTAAAATCACAAGGATCACTTTGAAACGTCAAGGTGAAGCAAAACTCACTAAAAACATTGAATTTCAAAAGATCTGAGAATAAACATTGTTCTCATATCAATTTATAACCTTTGTAAAGTACAAAGTATTTTAGGTCATTTGAATAACTTAAAATACCTTGTTTAAAAACTTAACCATTAACCTAAGACCTAACCTAAGAGATACTTGATTATGGTTTAGTTTTTTAATTCATTAATACATTTTTGCAATATATATTTTTTTTCATTAAAATATGAGGTTGTAAGTTGACAAGGATAGAAGGGAGACCTTCTACTTTAAAAATGAACAGTTAAAGCGAAATAATCTTTATTCATTCTTATCACAAGGTTTTTTGAATTATCTTGCTGTGTTGACTGTCTCACAGTAATGAAGTGTTGATTTTTAGAGTAGACGATCTCTACCAATCTGTTATAATTATTACTCATTGGAGTTCATAAAAAATGAATTTCTGTATCATCTCTACAATGTTTCTTAGGGTTACAGTAGATCACAACGTAGAGGTACCTACACATGAATAGCATTAGCATCGCTAATTAGCTTTTAGCAATACAATATATAGCGCTGTGGAATGATTTAGCTACCTCTATTCTCAAAGGAAGCGTTGACTGCTATGTCACTGCCGTAATAAACGAACACACAAGCCTTTGATTTTTTGAAGTTATACTTCTTTTGGCGCGTTTGGAATATGAGAGTAAAATTTTTACGATGCGCGCGCACACCGACATCTAAAAAGAGACATGATGAAGTTAGCTGATAACTGTCTCTCAAGTTTCCGTAAAAACTCGTAACTACATATATTTATTAATTTATCATTCCTTTTACAAACAAAGAGTTGTGGCATACGGGATGAAATCTTTAGCTGTTTTTGTTGTGTTACGCCAAAGAAGTATAAATTCTTACGTGCGTACATAAGTACACACACACACACACACGTATATATTTCTTCTAGGACATGGTTATATTTGTTTATAGTTATATAGTTAATATATATTATAGTTATATAGACTAGACTAGACTAGACCATAACTAGTAACCGTTTTGTGATTTATTTCAATCATTATCATAAATACGGGATTAGCGCATGTACGGTTTGAAGTTCTAATGTGCCGTTACAAATAAAAACCTTTTCTCTCTTTCTTTCTAATACATAGTTTTTTTTGTATTACATCTGGAGATAGAACAAGCATATGTCCCACCTTAGGTGGATCGCCTCGTAGGCTACGCACCATAGAAAACTGCCCTACGATGCACTGCCCTGCGTCCATTAACTTGAGGTATACAGGTCTAAAGCCTCATGTTCCTGTAATTTCACCGGCAACCATACCCTTCAAACCGAAACACAGCAATGCTGCTTGGCGGCCTAAATAGGTATAGTTTAACGTCTTGCTCACCACTATATAGGGTTTATTTATTATAGCCAATCTTTAACTACCAGAGGGCTTAGCCAAGTTACATTCGATTAGCGATGACGCTAATCGATAAGTCTAAAAATGCATGGGATTGACATATGCTATGGAAATATCACGTGATCTATCGACAGCGAACAAAAGTAGAAAGTGAATCAATTCGATGCGAATGCTTTTTGGCTAAGCCCCCAGATATCCCTTCTGATGGTAGGTGGTTCCCTATAGTGTATGAGATTATATTACTGCAGTTATGTACTAACCGTCACATAACGGTTACTGATTTTGTTGCGAGTCTAACTGCCGAGATGAGCGTTTAATTTAATATACCTCTGACGTGTAAATTTAATGGCAATTTCAAGTTGGTAACGTCATAAAGAAACCTTGATTCGTCATGAATAAGATTACTAGGTACTCTGTTAATCGTGTGTATATTGAACCCTGAGTTTGACTAGATTTCATTCTTCATTTGGCTTTCAGTTAAGTCTATACGACACTTACACCAGCACAATTATTTTTTATCAAAATAAAATATCTTTACATAGTGTAAAATTAAGTCGCTTCCGCTGTCTGTTCCCTTAGATATTTTAAAATACTCAACGGATTTTAATGCAGTTTTCAACAATAAATAGAATGATTCAAGAGGAAGGTTTATATGTATAATACATGCACAATTATTTTTTATCAAAATAAAATATCTTTACATAGTGTAAAATTAAGTCGCTTCCGCTGTCTGTTCCCTTAGATATTTTAAAATACTCAACGGATTTTAATGCAGTTTTCAACAATAAATAGAATGATTCAAGAGGAAGGTTTATATGTATAATACATACATAACTCTGTTTGTTTGTTAGTTTGTTTGTTACCTTTGCACGACTAAATGGCTGAACGGATCGTAATAAAATTTTGCAAGGAGATAGATTATATCCTGGGAAAGGACCTAGGTTACTTTTTAACCAACTACGAAAAATAAAGCTTTATTAAAAAACCACCCGTGTGAAGCTGCGGGCGGGTCAGCTAGTATAGTATATAATACTCAAATATGTTTAGTGTAGATTTCTATCAGTGGAAGAGTTTTCAGAATCGGTTCAGTAGTGTATGAGAATACTCCCTATAAACAAACACATTTTTGGAGTAGTAGAGTTCTTGTGGAAGGGCTCCGCTGGGGAAGTATTAACACCATACCTATTTCTGCTGCAAAGAAGCATTGCTGTGCTTTGCTATGACGGGAATGAAGGGAATGTTTGCCGGTGAAATTACAGGCACATGAAGCTTTATGTCTGTATGCCTCAATTTCATGGACGCAGGGCAGCGCATCGTAGGACACCTTTCTAAGGTACGTGACCTACGAGGTAATACTTTGTTATAGGCGATGGTTACCACCAGGGATGTTGCGGATGCAAATTTTTTGACATCCAACGACATGGATGCGAATTATGGAAGGCTCATATCCGCGGATGCGGATCTTAAGATTTTTTAAGAAATTTCGTTTTGGTGCAGAGATAATACAAAAATATAAAATATTCACTGCATATTCACAATAACACTAAAAAACTGCAATGTTCATACGGTAAACGCGTTATGATGGATTTACGAGATACAAATGATAAACAATAATAAAGGCGTCGGATCTTCTCACCGAAATCTTCGCTCCTATTGGTCAATCAGCACGTGCACTTGGCACGCGCCACTCGGAAGCCCCACCCAATTTCTTTCTTGTCGCGACCTGCACTGCATCTGCATCCGCATGAACATCCGCATCGATTATTGGTGATGCGTATGCAGATGCCCAAATCGATGCCAAGGCTCCATATTTGCGGATGCGGATGCGAATATTTGGAACATCCCTGGTTACCACTTAATATCAGGTGGGCCATACGCTTGTTCCATCTCCACGTAGAATTAATAAAAAATACTTCTAACATTGCCAGTTTATAATAGTATAGATGACCAGGCATGTAACGAGTACATTTCTCTACATCTGAAAATAAAAAAAACATTTATAATACAAAATAGAACTCTCAATAAAAATCCCGTAAAACTTCGAAACTTTCCAACTCCATTTGAAAATATCACCTTTCAAGTCTTGTTTTAGAGGTTACAGAAAAAGCGAATTGGAGAAAATTTCTTTGTAATTCTTTTGAAACAAAATCTGCCTAGCTACGCACTTTTCACGAGTATGTCATTGCTACTCTCCAAATCATTATGAAGCTGAAAATGACTAGATAATTAAATTGGTAAATTATATTGTTAATTTAAAATACATTTATTAACAGATAATATACAATTATATATATGACTATTATAAAATTACTAATATTTAACGAGTATTTATTACGTCTTTACCTTTTTATTTATTACTAGCTGATCCGGCGAACTTTGTACCGCCTAAGAGTAACTTTCGCGACGTAAATATTTATATAATTTCACTCTGACTGGATTGACAGAATAATCGGGAATGATTCAGTGAGACCAATCGATTTGGGTTTTTTTAAATTAAGTCATTTGTTCATTTGTCATTTGCTGTATATTTATCTAGCTGGATATATTTTCCTTAGTTTACACAACATAAATTTCTGAACACACGCATAAATATTTGACAACCAATAAATATGTCAATCCTTTTTCATTACTGATATTATTCTACATTTTTAAAATCTAAAATACGCCATTATCCGAATATTGTGGATATATCTAGTCCATTCAAAACCTTTATTTAAATACGTTTTTTAATTTGAGGGGAGTGTTTAACGTATCGACGCGATGGACATTAAATGTTTGATAGTAACGAAACTCTTTTGTATGGGAAAATGTTTTTCTTGTATTTTATTTTTGCGTCAATTTTCCAATGTTTTAATAGTTATTCTGCTATTCGGGACGCGGACAAAAACAAAGAATCAAAAACCATGAAAATCGGTCCTGCCGTTCTCGAGTTATAAGTGTTCGAACAAACCCGACTTTGTTTATAATAAGATTATTATTACCCCCACGTCGTTTCAATAGTGTTGCAACAGCGTTTGTTGTTAAAAAACACTATAACTATTATATATACATACCTACAAGAAACAGTTAAACCATCTAAACACCCTTGCAAACGATCTATAGATAACTCAACTGCTCCAGATCACTACCAGGAGAAAGTGTCCCCAAGACACTGAGTGCATTGCCGCGCATTGTTAACTAAATAGTTCAGTTGGACGAATTGAAACTGTATATATGTTTGTCCGTCAATAACTTGGAATAGTTGGTTCAATGTGACATTATTTTGCGTCTCACATTTTTTATACAAAATATACATACAAATACATGGCAAGATAATACATTAATAATACTTACTAGACATTACACACAGCGCTATCTAGCCCCAAAACTTGTACTATGGGAACCAGATAACTGATAAAATACCATAAAACACCATTTTGTTTTGTTATTATACATGATATTTATGCCATAGGCCATCCTTTGCTGAACATAGGCCTCCCCCATAGATTTTAAGAGTGACAGATATTGTGCGGCCTGAACCCAACAGCTCCCAGCAACCTTTATCAGGTCATGTTTTCATCTTCTGGAGAGGTCGTCCTACGTTGCGCTTTCCAGTGCATGATCTCCACTCGAGAACTTTTCTGTCCCAACGGCCCCAGTTATAGAATAGAATAGAATAGAATACTCTTTATTGCACACCAACAAAATTAAAATACAATAAAAATACACAAAAATTAAGGTAAGTACAATGGGCGGTCTTATCGCTAAAAGCGATCTCTTCCAGACAACCTTTGGATGGACAGGACAAAACAAAATCAAAAAGACGGCGGTGTAAATACGAGTATATTCATAAACTTACATAAACTACCTATACTTACTAATAAACTAAATATATATACTTACAAATATAATAATATATACTTATATATATAAACTACAATAAAGGAGATAAACATAACGATAAACTAGCAGTGCGTAGACAAAGAAAGGAAATGGTTGTATACCTTAGCTTTAAAGATAGGAAGAGATTTAGATGATCTAATAGAGAAAGGTAAAGCGTTCCACAGCCGCACAGCTTGAACTGTAAAGGAATCACCATAAAATTGAGTTATGTGAGTTATCTCCCTGCCCACTTAAGCTTGCTGATCTTTTGTGCTGTGTGATTTGTCTACGCATCTCTTCATTTCTGATGCGATCTAGTAGAGGAACAGAAAACATAACCCTCTCCATAGCACAGGACAAGAATACGTTTATAGAACTTAATTAACAATGTGAGAACGTTATAAAAACTCAGAGAATAAAGAGACTCAGAAATATGAAGACTAAAACACTTTGCAAGAAAAATAGCGCAGTACCATTACAACTTGCTATTTGACAATGTTCTTCTCTCAGCTTTATTGTTTTATGAATGTATCTAGCATGAGTTGCAAATTTTCAAGGAAGTGGCACCTTTTCAATATTATGTTTAGTGCATAAGCTATAGTGTTCTGGGGCCCGTATTCTCAACCTAATTAAATACTAAGACCTACTGATGTACTTACTATATTCTAGCAAATAAGCGTTATCTTATTTATCATATCTGGGATATGTTTAAATCGAAATAGTTAAAACTTTTTCTTTGTAAGCAATATTTGTTTTTGTGGGTTTCTCGGCCACCAGATTTATTTTGAATCTTTTACATAAAAAAAAATAGTTTATACGAGTCATAAACTCATTTTTTCTTGCTATACAACAATGTGGGTAGCAAATTAAAACAGACGATTTCAAAAAGGTAATGGTAAAAAAGGATTAGATACAATTTCAGTCACGTTTTTAAAACTGATTACTGGTTTGGTTACTACTTTTAATCACTGGCTTGTCGCACATTTCGTTGCATCTGCAATACCGACGGTGACAGCGTGTGGTTCGGACACGCGACTGACGTCAGCCTGATTAAATACTATTTCGATTTATCAGATATCGATACCATTTGGATTGAGTGATACCATTTTACTCTAGAAAAGCGAAGACAATTAAGAAGTGATCTACAGATGTTTGTTCCGGATCTGGTTGTTTCTCTATAAGTATGTATATACAAACAAAAAAAGTATATAAGTATTCTATCAATTATCTGGTTCCCACAGTACAAGCTTTGCTTAGTTTGGGGCTAGATGGCACTGTGTGAAATTCAGTATTATTTATTTATTTAAATAAGAACATCGGCGGATATATCGGTTGTCTAACCGCCTTATGCTACTAAACCAGCTGATAGTTTGGTAGCTTCAGGCTTCGATACAATTTTGACACATTTTAAATTATACTTGTATGCACACTCACAAGTGTATATAATCAAAAAACGGATTAACTGTAGGTCAATTAAATGTTTGTGGAAGCACTTTAATACTATAAATGTTGGTGTCAAACTTTTACTTGTGTATGGAAATCTGTCGCAAGATTAAACGTGGTCCTGAACGGGTGATTGTTTAAAGGCAATATTGCCGGCTATTATTCATTTCGGGACATCGAAAAGGAGACGATAATACACGTCACCAGGCAATATTGATGTATATATAACAAGTAACTTATTAACAAAAATATAACCAACTTAACCAAACTACTGAACTGATTTTGATGAAATTTATATGAGACTAATATGAAAGTATATTCTTTCAAATAACAAGTTTCTAAATCGGTTGATAAATGACGGAGTTCTGAGGTAATAACAAACATAAAACCGGTGCGTTCGTATAAAATTTGAGGGTTGTCCTCGATTTTTTTGGGATCCCATCATCAGATTCTGACTTGGTGCAAATGGGACCACTTGGGAAGGACCCATTTAAAGAAAAAAAGAATTTCTTGAATCGGTCCAGGGGACTTAGTCAAATTACATTCGATTAGCGATGACGCTAGTCGATAAGTCCGAAAATGCATGGGATTTGACACATGCTATGGAAATATCACGTGATATACCGATCGACAACAAATGTATGTAGAAATCGAATCGATTCGAAGCGAATGTAACTTGGCTACGGGCCCAGGAGTTTTCGAGTAATCGCGTAACATACAAAAAAAATATACAGTCGAACTTCTTCCTTTTTTGAAGGAAGGATTCACGGAATCATTTTTAAGAGGTTAGATAATGTATATGTCCTCATGTATTGAATCATCATGATTATATGAAGTTTTCTAACCCATTTACTAAGTCTCAGTGGGATTTTTATACTGATTTTAAGCTGATTATTTCTATAACTAGCCATCAGGATGACCAAAAAATTGCTTCGTCAATGATTACAATAGTTTTGTATCATCTTTGCTAGAATCGATCAAAACAAACACTTCCTTATCTCAGAACGTCTCCGATCATTAAATATGTACACAACTAATCCAGGTGCGCACTAACAGCGAGGGCCCTTGAGACAGAGAGGGCGCTTAAGGGCTCATTCCGCGAAATTAAGCAAGGGAGTGCGTCTAAGTCGAAAGGCTTACGTCGGCGATTGTGGGAGAAGTTACAGCGATTTACTTTTCAATGTCAAAATTAATACAGTTTGTTTTATTTTTAAATACAGAAAGCGGTAAATTTGTCTTGTTTAATACAATTAAATGCATTTATTATTATATGCTCCATTTTGTTAGTAAAAACTTAATAAGACACGTAAGTGGGTTTATGTAATAATTACAAGTATAATTTAATAATAAGTATATATTAAGAATATTTAAATACAATGCTAATATATCAAACATCTGTAGATAACAAAAAAATAGGTTAACTTATAAGCGTCATCAAAAAAGTACCCCCCTTTCGTGCAGTCTGGATAAAGTAGCATAAGTCTCAATCCCGGTCATAATCTATATACAAATTTTCACCGAAATCGATCCAACCGTTTAGTCGTGCAACCGTAGCAAACAGGCAGAGAGACAGACCGAGTTACAGTCGAATTTATAATATTAGCATGTATAAATTCCATGAAATAAATAGGATTTCAAGGAAACTGCTTAAGCGTTTCATTCTACTAAAAGCTTATAACTTCAAGCACACAACAAATCGCCGAGACAGAGAGCCTTAAATCGCGTTAGTGTCGACCGAGTGTTTATAACCGGTCCGGACTAGGGCGGGCTAGGGCGGGCCTGGGCGGGCGGCCCGGAATAATCGAGATTGAACCAGTTCCTCGTGAAGGTAAACACAAAAACTGCACGGGAATTGGAGGCTAAGACTGATTTGCAAGATTAGAAATGTTATTCTATTTACCGTATTTGTAAACTGAATCCAGTGTAAGATTGGGATACTAGAGATGTGCGAGGATGTTGAGCGGTAGACTCTTTTCAGGTGTCACCGTCTAATGACTGGTAGTCTAGTAGCTCCAGCTCGCTACACCGCATTGCACACATCTCTTTTTAAGGTTCCGGTCAAAAATGGTAAATACAGAACCCTTATGGTGCGACTTTGTCTGTCCATCTGTGACAGCTGATTATCTTAGCAACTACTCAACATATTATATATAATTGTTTGGAATAGTTATAAATAAAACTAACCTACTTGCTTACTTCTATCATCGTACCTCCCACAACCGGCAACGAGCTCACCCACATATTGTAGATGCGTGGAAGTCTCACACGGTGCGTTTCACCCGCTCGTTTCTTCCACGCACCTGCAAGATGTAGAATGACCTTCCTCCGGAGGTTTTTCCAGTGGGCTTCAAAATGAACGCCTTCAAGAGAGCAGTAAATAGGGTTTTAAGTGCTAGGCAACGCGACTGCAGTACCTCGAGTGCTGCAGGAGTTTATAGGCGGTGGCCAATTAACATCAAAAGGCCCGTCAGCTTGTGTGTCTACAAGTTTTATATAAACAAAAAAAATTGCAAGTACTGCAAGTAATTACAAGTACCCCCTAAGTAAGTATGTAAGTAAGTAATTACAAGTACAAGTATTATTTAAATAAATAAATAAAGTATTTGCAAGTACTGCAAATTATTGTAAGTAAAAAAAACATTTATTTTTCATTTTTATGGCCAAAAAAAACTAAATTCCAGAATTGGGTTACTAGGTGAGTTGGGGTACCATATCATTGAAATTAATTTACACATTCCAAAACCATTTTTTTTATTTTGTATAGTTTTGGAGTTATGATGAAATATTCCGACAAAAATACCGTTATCTCCCCGTTATCTCCGAAGTTTTCAAGTGAAATATCTGAAATTAATATGATCGATAGATATACGAGTATATCCAAATATAACATAAAAATTATAACGAACTCTATCTAGAACAGGTTTTTAGATATCTGTTTTAAAAGTTTTCTTAGTTTACTGATGACTAAATGACTAAATGACACTGCGTAATTAACATAAATAAACCTATCTAGGTTTGGTACCCTCTGTGCGTGAGTCCTACGAGTAATTGACCGGTCTTGTTTGTATTATTACGAGCTGAGGGTTCGGGATGTACAAAACACGGAAGGTAACACTATGTACAAATACTTCGCTCCGCTAGCCCTTCTCCACCAGAGCTGCACTGAGCGAGGCTAGGAAAATTAAATGATACTATTGCCGGTTTTTTCCTTGCACATCACTCGTTGAAACGCATCATTGCCAAAACAAGAAGTGCTACTGATGATATTATCTGGAACAAAGAACAGGAATTTATCCCATAACCACCCACGCTATCGTTGAGGCCATCACAACTCAAATACAAACCCTCAATGTCTACTCAAAAAATATCTTCCAAAAAATAAACCTAAAAATCTGTCACGTTTTGCGAAAAATACGGCGATTATTGATAAAATAAGCAGAAAAAATCTGGAACGAATAGCCGAAGGCCCTCCAAAACACATTTACAATTGAGAAATGAGAAAATGGATTTAAAAAAGTGAGTTATCAACGAAAAAGGTGAAAATTAAGCTGTCTCTTAGTAATATTGTCACGCGCGTGCATTTGGTGCCGTCTCATCCTGTGATAATGGGGGTTCACACTGGGAGAGTCATACTTGTTTCATTATACACTATACTACACCAACACCATACTTACAGCATAGGTAAATTAGTTTTAATTATTTATTGTAACAATATATTATGCCTTCCATTAAAAATTAGCTAAGGCTTTGTTATGTAAGTACCAGAACCCTATGTATACATTGAAACCTTTCTGCAAATAAATATGTCGCATCCGGTCGTGAATAGCGACACATAACGAAATAACAGCAATCGGCTGTGATTGGTTGGAACGGAACGCAAGCGATCATGTGACGCTACGCAGTCTACTATTTAAACGGCGGTTTTACTGAAGCGAAAGACAGTTCAAATCCTCCGTCGTCCGAGACACGTTCTCGGAGACCCGGATGACGAAATCACCTCCGCTAATGCGGAAGGTGAGTCATCTACATCAGAAAGAGCAAACAATTCACAGAAACACCGATCTCGCCGGCGAGGTCGACGAATCCCTTCAGTCGCCGCCTATACGAGGTACAATCATGTACCCGGGCGTTTCTCTCCTATCCCCATCCCGGCAACAGCCCAAGCCGAGGTTTGTACCTAAGTGGTGCCCTTGCGCTAGTTGCCTAAAAAACTTACTGGGCTGACCGCCATCTGCGCTCGCCAAAAGTTCGGTTAAGCTGTCACGGCCTCAGAGGCCAACAGCGAGTTTAGTCCATTCGAAAAAAAAAAGCGAAGGTCAGTCGTTGTTTGTCAGCCGTACACTACAGTTGTAGGAACTGCCCGCGTTCCGTGTTTTACCTACTTAAGGATGACTCACGCTAGACCGTATCGGGTCCGAGCCGAGTGTCGGCCGTAGCACGGTCAACTAATATTACATATATTTTGTATGAACACACTCACGTTATACCGAGCGGCAACCGAGTGACGCCCGAGCAACGGACAACGCTCGGAAACAATTCGGTCCCGCTTCGGCGGGACCAGATTTCTTCAGATTCTTCGTCATCCATAGCGATCGCAATACGAGTAGCCGCTAATTCCAGATCGTTAAAATTGAACATGATTGTAGTTTAGTTACAACACTGATTTTTCTCGGACGAGTATACTGTATCACAGCGCAACGATGATTGCCCGGTCGAGGCCCGTCTTAGTAATTTCAGACACGGAACCGGCTCGGTGACCGTGCTACGGCCGACACTCGGCTCGGACCCGACACGGTCTAGCGTGAGTCATCCTTTATAGCTCTAGCTATGCGTGCTTAATTATACAGTGTGATTAGTGAGGTGTTAATTTAATTTTGTATAGTTTCGATTAGACGTTGTTTCTGTAATTTGTCTGCGTATCATTTGCACTGACATTACCGACTACACGCCCACAAGTGAATAGACTATCATGACTGATGGAGACGGCGCTGGTGTACCTCCTGCCCAGACGCCGCCGATAAATTTTTTTTTTTTTAGTATTGTTGCGGGTTCAATTTCTGCTGCGGAACAAATATTTTCATGATATTTGTTCCGCAGCGGTTTGGTTATTTTTCTATAGGTACATATATTACTAGCTGACCCGCCAATCTTTACACCACCTTGACGTGCATATAACGCGGGCTGCCAATGTACGTCACCGGTAGAATTATCAATCGGCCATCATTAGCTACATCTATGTATAAGAAAATGAATTATCTTTATATTTTTTTTACGTGAGCTTTTCTGATATTTTAATTGTTATTTTGCTATTCGGAGCGGAGATAAATCCAACAAATCAAAGATCATCAAAATCGGTACAGCCGTTCTTGAGTTACGAGTATAAATGCTGTAACTAACCCGACTTTGTTTTATTTAAATAGATGAGTAAGTACTTACGAAAAAAAAATTATTCTATCAATTATTCCTGATTCCCTTAGTACAAGCTTTGCTTAGTTTGGAGCGCTTTGTGAAATGTCCAGCATTTATTTATTTTAGAATACCTTAGTCTGTGTCAATTTTTCAACAGCTACTGAAGCAATACCCCAATTTAAATTTCCTTATTTAGAAAACTATACGAAAACAAAAGTTCTCAAAAAGCGCAACAAACTCAATGAATATAAGCCAACATGTTTATCACGTACAATCTAACTTCGTTGTTCAAGTAACTCGCCTCACGTAAAGCAAACTTTACATCGAATAAAATCCTTCTTTCTCTACCTCATTCAATTTTCCAAGCAAAAACAGCCTTATATTTGTACGAGTTCAGTGCTCGCAAAGTTTTCACATTATATCTTAGTTTAGCCAGGCTGATTCATAAAACCTGGATATAACGAAACAGCTACACAAAACATTACAATTATTATCCATACCTATAATATAAATTCGAAAGTAACTCTGTCTGTCTGTCTATTTGTTACGTTTTTAAGACTAAACGGCAGAACCGAAATTGAAAAATGTTTGGTAGAATCTGACCGGGAATGGGACGCAACTTTTTACCTGACTGCGTATAAGGTGGGTATTAACAAACCAAACATGCGAAGCTGCAGGCGGTAGCTAGTAATTATTGAATGTCTTAAAATTTCTAGACTGCTTACAAATCCAACTTTGATGAGTAGGTATGTATACTAATGAAATTTATTAATAAAATTTATTTAATTATAACAGACATCAAATTTACAAAAACAATCCTAGAAATAATTATCTTTCACATAGACGGATCCTGGTGGGATCGCATTAGTATCCAAACTAGGTAAACCTGTGTTATGGCATACTAATGCCCTCCGCCGGGCTTGATAGTATATAACAAAATTACAGTTGAATTTAATAAATTTACTTAGAATTATTGTTATAAAATAATTACTAAACACATTGATAGATAAAATAATAATAACTTACACTTGAAGAGACATTTGAATAGAAATTTGAAATTATACATACAAATTACAAAATAATATTAGGACATAAATACAATGGTGGTTAATCTAGGACAGAGCGGCTAGAATAGCTTCTGTAGAATAGTCTAGATTTAGTAGTCAGTCTCTGACTACTATTTTACGTTATCTAGTGTCCGTTTCTGTATAGTAATTATTGAGTCACGTGTAACATAATTAAAATTTGTAACAGAATTTTTTGATGGTACCGGTTAAAGCTTTTCTTGTAAGCTATTATTTAGTCCCGCCAACCCATTTCACCTGTAGGGTCAACGCGTTTGTACATATCAACGTCACTAAGGCTGTCACGCAAATAAAGATTAATGTTCCGTTAAATTGTAAATTGTTCAGCCCTAGGCCTTGTCCTATAATAATGCAGGGGTACTTAGTTTTTAAGGCGTCTGGCTTAGCTAAGGTTTCTAGGTAGTAACAGAAACAGACAGATTATTGAGTAAAAGAAACCAGTTGTCTACGTTTTGGTTTGTTTATGAAGAGAATGCGGTTGAAATTCAAACCTCCAATTAAACCAATTTTACGGATGATCCTCACTTTAGTTTTTTGTGGTCACCAAAAATGGAAAGAGCAAGAATAGCTGGTTATTTCGTCTAATGAATTATTCTGCAAACCCCTAACAGGGCGTTCTTATTGGTGAGGACGGTTCGTATTTTGAAAATGGTCCAGACCTACTCTACGTTTAATTATTTAAAAAAATGGTGTTTGGCTGTGTCAAGGGCACGGCCATGTGTTTTACGTGAATACATGTACGTAACAGGTAATATTTTCTATACAAAATATATTGTACGCTATTTTATGTACGTTTTAATCAAGTTTGAACACTAAGAAATCTTTCGTGTCCATACTAAATGGAAATCTTGAAACGCAGCAAAATTACCTGAAATAGGCAGCGCTTCCCCCTCCACCGCGCGTGATGCATCACAGTCCGCACTTAGCGTAACGAATTCTTTAATCCTTTAGCTAGCCAGTGGTGTAATTAAATTTTGGATGGTGATGAAAGATATGTAGCTGCAACAACAAACTGTATCCCTCGATTTTGTTATCATTCGTTATTTGAATTGCCTCCCACTATGGAAGCAATTTAAACGTATTCATTTCTATAGGAAATAAAAACCCGTGCGGTGTTTACATCGACGCGGGAAAAAAATGAAGACGGCCCGATCTTCACCAAATTACACGTCGATCGATGTGTACGTGATTTAATAAAGGTGTTTTTTTGATGCTGTCACGCAGCGCATGGCCGTGTTGCTTTGTAACTACCTCCGTCACGCAGTGGGCGAATAGCCGGTTGAGACGAAGGAGGTAGCTGGTTTGATTCCCACTGCGGAAAAAATGTTTGCATGATCTAGAGATATTCGTTCTGGGTATGGAATTTTTCTATATATTATAAGTAAGTATTTACAAAAAAAGTATATAAGTATTTTATCAGTTGTCTGGTTCCCATAGTACAAACTCTGCTTAGCTCTAGATAGCTTGTGAAATGTCCAGCAATATTTATTTATTTGTGCATAAATGCGTATTTACGAGTAAATCGGCCCACCATGAGTACGTCATTTTCAAGGGAGTTTAAGTCCGATCGCCAGTTTTAATGTTTAGTACATTTTAAGAAGTCAGTTTTAAGCTAGCCTACTGACGATGCGGTCGATCGTTGGTTTAATTGGCCTACTTGACTATTGAATCTATCAAAAGAGTTAAATTTAGCAGGATATTTCGCAACTTGACTTACATAAGTATGATCATTCTATGCATCGTAATTGTCGCTAGTAGCTACTAAACAAAACTAGGAATACCCGTAGTACTAATATGGCAAAACATGTTTGAAACCTGCGTTAGTAATATTTATCACCTGTTGTTATGCATCATATGAATAAATTATTTATATTTTACTTTATATTTTTGTGCGTCCATGGATGTAAAAACTATAAAAAATGTGTACGATTTTGCCTTCAGAAGCGTAGTCTCTGTTTCCGCATTACACTGTCGCAGACTGTGTGAAAACATCAAACTTTCTCAGAATTTATATTCCAGATAATTCGATTCAATAATTGTTTGATCTCGCGCAAAGCATTAATCAATTCCTTGTACAGTTTTGCCGTTAACTTGGGATCCATTTGCAAATTTAATTCCGAGGTGGCAAAGAGTAGGAAATTAGATTATTGGAATTATTTTTCTCTCGGTAGAGAAAGGCTAGCAGATACGCAGCAACTCAAGTTGGCCATGTTATAAAATGTAGCCGTAGTCACACATACTATATTATGATCCTGACCACAAGGATTCCGAGTATCACGGGTATGGTACGTGGAAATCACTCGACCGTCTCAGGACACAAGTGGGTCGCAGCAGGCAAAATGTGAGTAAAAGGGGCTACATTGGAAGATCGGCGACTATTTTCCCATGCGGTACAGACCCTCAGACTATGCCACACTTACTAGGCTACCTATTGCACCCTTATTCTTGCACCCTGAGGGATACTTGTACCGCGACAGATAACGCTGTTGCAGTGCCCAAGTATTTCCAAAACCACATTTGATATTTAAAATATTATGAACCATATCGATATGAAGGAGAAGATCATGGGCATCAAGAGCTACAAGTACCTGCACACCCAGAACAGCGTGTTGCATGACGTATTTATTTCCCCACGAATGGTGAATCCCCACATGCGGACATGAACGACGTTTTTGCGTTTAATCGAGCAAGATCGAACGTATAGTTCGATGAAACCTAAAATAAAGCCCGGTTTCCACAACGATCCCTAAAATATTTAGTGAATAAACATATTTATATTTAATAATTCTCATCAATATATATCTAGGTACTAAACACGATTGGGCACCTGCGCAAATAACCCTTAATATTCGAAGTCGAACCGAAACACTTGATTATAATTGTTAATAATGTTCGATTATTGATTATAATTGCTCATCGAGGCACTTTAAGATGTTAAGGCTGATATCATATCTTAATTATAAATGTCAGTTTGACATTTACTGCCCATCATTTTCCAAAATTACGTTTAAATGACTCTATTTCAATATATGGCACACAACTAATCCTTACTCGTTGATAAGCTGCGTGAAATTGTTTTTTCATCATAACTCTTTCGCAAGTTAGGATAACTTTCACTCAAAAATCTATTTTACCATTCGTTGGCTCGTTGCATCGTCAGACAATAGATAGATAGATAGATATAGACATTTATATATTTCGACACGAGTAACAAACACACAGAAACTACATACAGTGGAAATATAGAAATACAGACAATTAAAAAACACGTTACTTAAACAAAAAATAAAAAAATAATGATAATAATACTTAAGATACGTACCCAGTCACTATGAGCCCTGTGCCGAAAAAGGGGAATGGCTCAATGTTGAACAAACATATTTCATTGAACAGCGCATGCACAATACATACCTACACATAAAAATTTCACTAAATGTTACGAGAATTTGTCTAAATAAACCCGTCAAATTAAACTTGATATAAATCAACTAGAGTTGTGCAAAATTGTCCTAAAATACATTCCATCTCAAAAAACTCGAAGACCCTGACGGTCTTTGGGGTAGAAAAGTTTTGGAGTAGAGACCACGCGCTGAAATGCGTAGGATGGCGTGGATGGTAAGTTATAAGTCAACTTATAAAAGTTGCTGGAGATGTTACGTGCAGGCCGTCCTAGATCGGTTGCTCTGGAAATCTACGCGTGTGTTCAGCGGTGGACGTTATTAGGCCTAGTAATGATGATGATGATGGCGTTCCGTCTGTCTGGTTCAAACACAGCTAAAATATTCTACGTAAATTCACGGACTGTACCTTCACCTTAACTTAATTAGATTTTACTGAAATTATAACATTTTGAATGATTTATTAGATAAAGTTGGCCGTGAAAATATATTTCTTTCTGATTGGAATGTCAAAGTTTCTGTTCTGTGTTTCTGTCGGTATTATATACCTTTAGTATCTTTGTATTCGAAGATTTTTAAAGCATAAATTTTTTCAAGAGATTTTAGAATAAAATCGTGATTAATTGCTTAGTGCTTTACTGCTTGACATAAACTATGCCATATTTAACGTACGCTACGTTAAATGATTTCACATATTAACTGCTAACAGAAGGTTAATAAAAATAACTATAAAATTAAACAAAATTTACTCCGATGGGTTTATTTCACTTTAAGTTTTTGAATTAATGATTTTTAGGAGTTCTGTATTGATTACCTTCAGGTGAGCGGTTCGGATATTTTCATTTGCATCGGCCAAAGATAAATATTTGCGATATTAACACGTTGCCGCTGATTAACGATGCCGCATTGCCGCTCTAGTGCGGGGACATGTCATATCGACAGCTTTGCTCTTTTATACCGACTGCACGACGCGCCATCTTCGTAAGATGCCGCATTGCCTAGTGGGGGACACGGAGTATCGATAGAATTGTTATTTTATGGTAAACATGTAAATATTATGGTATTCGATACAATTTTCAATAAAAACGGGATATTTACTATGATTTGTATAATCATTTTTAGGGTTCCGTACCAAAGGGTAAAACGGGACCCTATTACTAAGACTACCGCTATCTGTCTGTCTGTCTGTCTGTCTGTCCGTCTCTCACTAGGCCGTATCTCATGAACCGTGATAGTTAGACAGTTGAAATTTTCACAGAACAGACATGATGTTTTTGCCGTTTTTCGTGCCCGAGTCGGACTCGCACTTGGCCAGTTTTTTATTATAATTTTATTTAATCATGGCGCATGCAAATGTTCCAAAATATCAGGATACTCAAAACTCACAAATCATGATGATAAAACAAGTGTTATTTTATGGCTTTTCCCTAAATTTAATCTTCTTAAGAGTTTAGTTTATACCTCAGCCCAAACTCGAATTTCAACCCCGCTTCTCCGCGCGCCGCTGCACGTCCTATCTCGCCGTGGTTCATATGTTTGCCAGTTTTTTTATCATTCAGTTCCTTCATTTTCTTGTTGTGCTTATTTCTCATTACTGCGTCTTTACTAAAAATAACGTATTATAAATTCTACCTCAGGATTACGTGATCGTTTCGAGCGACTAGCGTTACGGGTACCACGGGTCTGAAAGCCAAGGCCAGACTGAATCGCGGACCGGGCGTCCGAAGCGAATGTTTCATCAGTGCAATTGTTAGGTATTTTAATTTTATGATAAAATTAAAAGGTATTTTGAAAATATAAAACATAGGTGCACTTATTTATATTGTGTCGATTCACTGCATAAAGTTTCAAGATCTAAGTTGAAGTATTCATCGCATAGGAACGGTTTTAAGATAAATTTGGAGTCATCTTTGGATTTTTTTTTTTCTATGGAGGAAATTTTACGGAATCTTTTTTTCACAACACAGGCGTTCTAGCACGTATCCTTAACTATAACATATATAAATTACAAATTTAAAGCACAACACAATTTGTTAAACAAAACATAGTTTCTCAATAATCGATTTATCGTCTCCCCAGGTATAGTACGCCCTTAAAAGGTTGAGACAAAAATTTAAGTCATTGTAGATAAAGCCTGACACTGGTAGAAAAGTAATCCTAAAAAGAAGATGGTATTACATTCACACGATAAAGAATACTAGAGAAAGTCTGGTGTATGCCTTTGTCTTAAGATGTTTGTCGATTAATTAGAAGATTTTGTTCTTAACTATCGATACTAATGAGCACCAACAACTTACCCATCCCTAATGCCCCTGTGAAGTGACACAGAATTGAAATTAAATTTACAAAATGAAACCGTTAACTTATCGACTTTTATGAATAAGAAGTTGATGAATGGGTTCTGCAACGCAATTACGAGATTCGCATTTAACGATAAATGCTACCATTATACCAGGAGGGAGAAGGGGATAATACTATAGGCCATTTAAAACACATTTGCTGAATAGTATTAGGCTGAAAAGTGGAATAAAGCTATTGAGTTGGGTGTTTTTGATTACTTTTAAAAGTTTAATGATTTACTGATTACTCTCTATCAAAAACTAAATTCAAAACACGTTCATACAGATCAACATGGAGTTATTGTAAAAAGCTATCAGTGATTTAGAGAAGGTAAAGCGTATTTTAACTAGAGGAACATGTTGTATTTATTTATAATGAATATAATGAGATGCAGGAGGATGCACGTTCGATTCCCACCTCGGTACAAATGTTGGCATGATGTAAAGGTATTTTTTCTTGGTCTGGGTATTTCTTTTTATATTAAGCGCATTTTTTTATAAAAAAAATGTATATAAGTATTCTATCGTTATCTGGTTCACATAGTACAAGATTTGATAAAGTTTGGGACTAGATAGCGCTGAAAGAAATGTCCAGTATTATTTATTCATCAAAATAAACCTTTCTACAAAATCTGTAGATACTAAACTACTTTAAGTTAATTGAAGTAAGTTACGGTTTAACAAGGTTTAAATCAATTAGCCATTTTGATAATCTAAATAAATTAAACAACAAGTTACCTAATCGTTTTAATAATTGAATCTCAAATGAAAGCTTCAGAACATGAATAACTTAATTCAGCAAAAGCAATAAGTGTGTCGATAAATACCAAAATCGCCTAAGTCACGTCCAACAATTTTTTGGGAATTAACATTTTTTGACTATTTTAAATTTTACCAATAAAAACTCTAGAAATAATGTTCAGTGATATTAATATTTAGTTGGCAATGCCAAATAAATACACAGCTAAAGAAATTCTCTAAGAAAAACATTAAAAATTGATGAAATAAGTATGGACTTGGCGGATATGATTTAACAGTAATGGATTTAGTCGGTTTTGATAAATAGGGCGTTGGACATAGGCGAGTATGAAATAAGATATTAGGACTTAGGCACGAATGATGTTATTTAATTGATCAGGGGACGAACTCAGGACATACAATGAAAAGACATTAGAATTATATTATTTGGTCAGTTTATTTAGAAAATTAACGTCAACAAAGAAAAAAACGTCAAACAAAGTCAAATATCTCTTCCGGCTGGTCTGCTAGAGATTCTCTGTTATCCGAATTTTCGGTATCCTGATTTACATTACATTTGTATTTGCCTTTTGTCGGGTGTTTACATGTGGGCTTTTTAGGTAAAGATTTTGCCGAGTACCTGTAAAAAAAATGTACAATTTAGTACATTAGTAAAGAAAAACATACAAAATATGGTTGTAGACGATGAAGTTCCTATTTATTACGTTGGTAAGTAAGTAAGGTAAGTATTTTACCGGGGTTTAAAAGTAAAAAACGATGTAGGTAATTATTAGACAGTTACATTCATAATATACCTAATAACGTACCTCAAAAATAAATAAGTACATTGGAATTTGTGTCACTAATTTAAAAAAGTCGTATGAACGAATAGCAATCTATGAATCCATACAACCAAAACAGCCCGGCCCTGTTCAACACCGTGACGTCATCGCTACTATGGCTACTTAACGTACTACTTCTAGAGAAAGAAAATACGATTTCGTGCTTAAAACTTACCGGTTTTCTTTAATCTTTTGCTTCTTATTACTTTGGCTTTTCTGCTTCTTCCTTGCTAACTCTGGCGGCACAGTATTTATTACATTTTCCATTATTTGATTAAAAACACGAGGACAATGCAGTGACTCACATGACAATCAAACAGGAATGGTGGCCATGACAGTCTAGAGACGGCATGTGATTGGTTCTAATGGACTTAGGCATGTATGATTTGGAATCTATAAGCGACTTAGGCTAGATTGAAAAAATGTTTCGACTTTGACCCTTAATTTCTTCGTGAAGCTGTGGACCTAGGTTAAATTGATTTTAGCACAAAAATGCCATATTTAGTTTAATTGAATGAACAAATAAAAGTTGAAATGAACGGAACTGGACTTAGGCAAGTTTGATATATATCGACACAAGTGTAAGGTTTTGATATAAACGAGACGGTAAAACAGCTTTGGATTGCATTGCCGGCGGCAACACGGCGCCAACACGGCGCCAACACGGCGACAGTAAGGCTATTAAAGTTGCTACCGCCAGTGAGGCGCCTGCGCTGGTAGCGAAAAACTATAAAACGGGCTGAACACTTGGTAAAGGGAACATTTTGGTTGAAGCGCTCGACTCGAGCAGTCGTGTCGGAGTAGTCCGATACTGTAGTATTTGCCAAAGCTTATACTGAGTACTTATTGTTACAACATACGAAATTGTAATTGGGTTACTGAAATAAGTTTTGAACAATATAAGTTTTGAGTTGAACACCGAGTTGGTTATTTCTGAGCTATCCTATATCTCAGAAGTGGGATTCGAAGGTACGTAAATAATTTACATAATACGGTGGAAATACCCACTTATTTAATTTTATTTAATGTTGCATATTTACTATATATTTTTTACAAAAACACATAGTGATCGGGATTGACTTTAGTTAAATATAGGTACCTACATTATTTTACTTTAATTGAATGTTTGTTCGCATGGACCGGTCGGCACCAAACCGAGACTATCCGGGCGTGCTTACATCTTTCAATCGGTGGAATGGTTGGTGCCTGTATTGTATAAAATTTTTGCTAACATTTATTTGCAATATAGGTACCTACATTATTTTATTTTAGTTGAATGTTTGTTCGCATGGATCGGTCGGGATTAAGCCGAGATTATCCGACCGTGGTTACTTCTTTCAATCGATAGAATGGTTGGTACCTGTATTATGTCAAATTTTTGCAATTAGATTTTTCGAAATGCTAGATCGATTTTGCTAGCCCGGGTCGGTTGGAATCATTCCGAGACTGTCCGATCGTGCTTGCTTAACATTCTTGTATTTCGATTTATTACAATATTCTGTTATTATGTGAGCGTGATTTGCTTTGGTAATCTAGAAAATATGGTAGCCTGACAGCTATCCATATTTGATCCGCAATGTTGGATTTGCAAACCGTTTGGTTAGGGCAACTCCCTGATAGCGGTTTTCTAAACCAATTTGTGGGTAGTATTCGTTCATGCATTTCAGTCGGTCGATCGACTATCTGATAATGTGAAGAATGATGGTATGAATTACTTAAGCATGTCAAAAGGCTATATTTAACCAGAATGTTTTATTTAAAAAAAAATTCACCAATAAAACTATTTATTAAATAAATTTTATCAGATATAATTTCTAGTGAATATATTCCGGATTAGAGCATATCAGTAGACAATAATTTTTTTTATTCAGGTAGCAATAAAGTGAACCAAGTGCGTTCACTAGGTTAATTAAGCTACAAATGAATGAACTATTTTTGTTTTGTTATTATTTTTATTTTCTTCTTACAAATTCGATGTACCAAAATGAGAAGCAAGTTAATGTTTGTTGTAAGTTAATGTAGGTTGTCTTATCAGTAAAAAGCGATATCCCCCAGACATCCTTTTTTTGAATCCTTTGTCCTTTGTTTTTTTTTCTGTTGAAGTTAAATATTAACAATTTTTATTTTTATTTCACGGCGAGTTTTAAAACATGGCTGGAAGAGATTGTACCAGCCGGAACCTGGAAACTCCTCACCGGGAACGATCACTCTCCAGAGGCAGTCGAGCTGGTACATGTCGGAGTGACCGCAGCCGCAGTCACAGCCGCCACTTATAGGAGCAAGAACTGGCACTCAAGCGAGAGCAAGAGCGGGTTCGATTGATGGGAATCGACCTACAAAAGGCACGTGGTATGGATCATCATCGACATCGGAGCAAGCGGCGTGCTACGCCTGATGCAAGAATGCGCCGCGAGGATCACAGCCGCAGCAGGCTGCCTGGAGGGAGTAACAGGGAGGATAAGGACACCTCAAGCGTCGCTCATCGTACAAAAAGGTCATGTAGCCCTACTTTTTCCTCTAAAGATGTTATTAATATTATACAACTCATTAAGGAGGTCTTACCATCGCAGCCGTTAAACCAAAACCTCTATAAACAACGGCTTATGGCATAAAAATAGTATTCCTGAGTTTAATCCCTCAGAAAAGAACCAACGTATAGACGTATGGGAAAAAAAGGGTAAACGAGTGTGCGAGAATTTACGGCTGGGATGAGAAGACTTTAGTACATTTTGCTATGCAGAAACTTGCAGGTCTAGCTAAGACGTGGTATGAAAGCCTATCCTCAATTTTGTACACTTGGGAGGAGTGGCAAACAAAATTAATAAATGCCTTTGAACAGAATTATGGGCAGATTCTAGAGGACATGTTGAAGCGGAAGAGTAGGCTTAATGAATTAATAGAAATTTATTACTACGAAAAATTAGTGCTACTAAATCAATGCGAAATTACAGGTAAACGGGCTGTTGACTGCATCATTCATGGCATCAGTGATAGGACAATGAGGTCGAGTGCTTTGGCACTACGTTGTGGGGAGCCTGACCAACTTTTAAAATTCCTTTTAAGCAATAATAAGGAACTTCCCTCACAACAACCGTCTTTCAGGGAAAGACATATTAACACAGTAGATGATAAGCAGAATAATAGGATAAGTGTAAAGGTTAATTCAAATTTATATTGCTATAACTGCAAGGAAAAGGGGCACCCTTATTCTAGATGCCTCAAACCTTTAGTTAAATGCAACATCTGCAACAAAGTAGGACACAAGCCAGAGGCTTATAGATCAAAACAAGGAGTAGGGTCAACAAAGACAGATGCGGTGCCCAAAACCATGCGTATCTCAAGCTCCAATTTATGCGACTTTATAAAGAAAGTGAGCGTTAACGGCATTGATCAGGAAGCATTTGTCGATCTCGGTAGTGAAGTGACGCTCATAAGGCAATCAAACTTTGCGAGTCTTGGACTCAGTCATGATCACTTTCCGACTACGATGAAGGGATTCGGTAACAGTCTAGTACATTCTATGGGCTCTGCGAAGTTAACTTTGTCAATAGATGGCGTAGCTGCTACGGTTTCTGTTAGGGTTGTAGATGATCGTTTACTAGAGAAACCATTGCTGATTGGACAGACATACTCTGAGCAGCCACATATTGTTGTCTACAAAGATGTTAATAAACTACAATTCCTACACATTGGTACTGAACTACCCAACCTACAGGAAGACAACGAGCACTTAGAAAGAATCAGGGTAATAGCTCATAGTAAAATTTATGGTGCAGCAAGTATTAAAGCTGTAACTGGGACAATATTTGCAGGTAGCGTCGTATTAGAAACCAAACTTATAGGGCAAGATAAAATCCAGAGTGTAATTGATTTTCCACAAACAGAATACATACACGCTGCACGCCAGTTCCTAGGACTCGTGAGCTATTTTAGAAAGTTCATACAAGGGTTTGCTTTATTGGCTCCCCTTATTACTAAGTTTCTCAAAAAGAATACAGCATGGGAGTGGACAAACGATCAAGAAGAGTCGTTCAAAACTCTTAAAGCTAAGCTGATTGATAGACCCGTACGTTCCATATATGATCAATTGTTAGATACCTAACTCCACACGGATGCTAGTAGGATAGGTGTGGGAGGAATTCTGTTGCAGCGTCCTCAGGGGAGTGAGAGTTCTCTTCATCCAGTGGCATACCATAGTCGCCAGACATCGCCTGAGGAAAAGAACTGTCACTCTTATGAATTGGAGACCTTGGCAGTAATATGCGCTCTTAAAAAGTTAAGGGTATATCTGTTAGGGAAAACTTTCAAAATTGTAACTGACTGTAGTGCATTACGCTCTACTTTCGAAAAACGTGATCTTATCAAGGATTGCTCGGTGGTGGTTGGCAATACAGGAGTTCGATTGTTCTGTAGAGTATTAGGGGGTGACAAGGAATGTTTGAAGTGGGTAGTTCCAAAGGGGGCAAGGTGGCAGTTATGCAAGATGAACCATGACGATATAGGTCACGTTGGTTTTGAAAGAACCTTAGAACGTATCAAAAGGAACTACTGGTTTGCAAAAATGACGCGATTCGATAAGAAATATGTAGGGGCCTATATCGACTGCGCATACGCCAAAAAAAAAAATAACAAATACGCGTGAAGGTTTATTACATCCCATAGAAAAGGTTGGGAAGCCTTTTCATACCTTGCACATCGACCATTTGACGTTTCAAAGTGATCCTTGTGATTTTAATGAATAAAAATATTTGAATTTGAATTTGACCACCTTGGACCTTTTGTTAAGTTAAAGAGAGGGAACACTCACATTTTGTCTGTTGTAGATTCGTTTACGAAATTTCTATTCATCAAACCAGTCAGAAATACTAACACACAAAATGTCATTAGAGCCCTAAGTGATATCTTTTACACTTTTAGAACTCCGGATAGGCTAGTGAGTGATCGAGGTTCTTGCTTTACTTCTCACGCATTTAGGAGGTTTTGTCCTGACCGAGAGATAAAGCATGTACTGAATGCTGTGGCAAGCCCTATAACCTATAACCCTAACGGTCAAGTGGAACGATACAACAGGACCATTCTGGACTCTTTGACTGCACAAAACCTTCGAGAAAATGAAAAAGACTGGGATGACAAAAAAAAAATGGGATTGGGAAGAATCCAGTGGGGATTGAATAATACGGTGCAAAAGACTATAGGTAGATCACCAGCAGAAGTTATGTTTGGGACAGTAATGAACAGTGAGTCTAAACCTGCGTTAAACGAGATAATCAAAGATACATGTGAGGTCTCGCCTCTACCGTCTATTCGCGATGAAGTCAAACGTAGAATCGATAAAGTACAGGAGTCTCAAAAACAGTATTATGACAAGGGAAGGAAACCTGCACGTGCTTATAATAAGGGCGACCTAATTAAAATTTCTAAGGTTGCTTTTCAGAATGATGGTAAGAGTACAAAGCTCATGCCCTCATATGAAGGCCCCTTTAGAGTGGTGAACATCTTACTTAGGCAACGATCGTTATAGAGTAGCTCCAATCGCAGGATTTGAAGGGATGAGGAACAAACGAAAAACTACCATTGCCGTAGACCGGATGCGACCTTGGATTCATATAGCCTCCTTGGAAATTGACAAGGACACTGACACGGATGTTGAGAATGATGCATATGATAAAGATACTATGTTAGATTGATAAAATTAATACTGTTGGATAATTATTGTTGACATACTCGTAGTTGGTAATACATTTTTGCAAATTAATTGTGTGATAATTTTGTATTGTTTCAGGTCAAGCGCGAGATTATGGAGAGGCCCGTGACTTGACCTGAGAAATGGTTAACATGATGGTTAACATGATGGTTATCATGATGGATATCATGATTCTTATCATGATGGTTATCGTGATGGTTATCATG
This sequence comes from Philereme transversata, assembly GCA_963924445.1. Classification (NCBI taxonomy): domain Eukaryota; kingdom Metazoa; phylum Arthropoda; class Insecta; order Lepidoptera; family Geometridae; genus Philereme; species Philereme transversata. The sequence goes on from OZ004340.1 coordinate 19,688,596, forward strand.
ATGGATATCATGATGGTTATCATGATAGTTATCGTGATGGTTATTATGATGGATATCATGATGGTTATCGTGATGGTTATCATGATGGATATCATGATGGTTAATATGATGGTTATCATGATGGTTAATATGATGGTTATCATGATGGATATCATGATGGTTAAAATGATGGTTAACATGATGGTTATCATGATGAGGGAACCATCACGATAACTATCATGATATCCATCATGATGGTTATCGTGATGGTTATCATGATGGATATCATGATGGTTATCATGATAGTTATCGTGATGGTTATTATGATGGATATCATGATGGTTATCGTGATGGATATCATGATGATTAATATGATGGTTATCATGATGGATATCATGATGGTTAATATGATGGATATCATGATGGTTAATATGATGGTTATCATGATGGATATCATGATGGTTAAAATGATGGTTAACATGATGGTTATCATGATGGTTAAAATGATGGTTAACATGATGGTTATCATGATGGTTAAAATGATGGTTAACATGATGATTATCATGATGGATATCATGATGGTTAAAATGATGGTTAAAGTGATAGTTAAAGTGATGGGTAAAGTGATGGGTAAAGTGATGGGTAAAGTGATGGGTAAAGTGATGGTTAAAGTGATGGTTAAAGTGATGGTTAAAGTGATGGTTAAAGTGATGGTTAAAGTGATGGTTAAAGGGATGGTTAAAGTGATGGTTCACATGATGGTTATCATGATGGATATCATGATGGTGAAAATGATGGTTAAAATGATGGTTAAAATGATGGTTAAATGATGGTTAAAGTGATGGTTAAAGTGATGGGTAAAGTGATGGTTAAAGTGATGGTTAAAGTGATGGTTAAAGTGATGGTTAAAGGGATGGTTAAAGTGATGGTTAAAGTGATGGTTAAAATGTTGGTTAAATAAATGGCTACGGTTATTTGTTTAAGATATTGGTTCGTTATATGCATAGATAGTTGGTTGTTAAAACGGTTAATTGTTTTAGATCATACTTACTGGCAATTACTTCAAGAGGTTTTGGTATGTTAAAATGGTTAATTGGTTTATATTCTAAATACCTACTGTTAATTTCATGGATAGATCTTGATTGGTTTGTTAAAATGGTTAATTGTTTTAGATTTAAGATACATAATATTAATTATATAGATAAATTTTGATTAATTACATTATTTGGTTAGTTACATGGATAGTTTGACGACCTCGGTGGCGCAGTGGGCGAATAGCCGACTGAGACGCAGGAGGTAGCGGGTTCGATTCTCGCCAAGGAACAAATGTTTGCATGATCTGCAGATATTTGTTCCGGGTCTGGATGTGTTTCTATATATTATAAGTACTATATATTTACAAAAAAAAGTATTTAAGTATTCTATCAGTCATCTGGTTCCCATAGTACAAGCTCTGCTTAGTTTGGGGCTAGATAGCGCTGTGTGAAATGTTCAGCAATATTTATTTATTACTTATTTATTTAGTTAATCTAGATAATTGGACTAGTTTAGTCAATGGAAAGATATTTTTACACTGATTGAATAAAATTTAATTTAATTATATTATCTATAGAGCGTACTCTACGATGTATATTCAAATTCTTTAAGGATCAAATTTTGGTTCTTTAAATTTTCTAAATGATAAATTTACGAATGTAATGTAAAGTAACAAATATTTCTGAAATTATACAACTAGTAACATTATTGGTAGGTTATGATTATTCGAATTATATTAGAAAATGCTTCATTTGCCAAGTGTAAGGTTCCACCAGGTACGTGTGTGAGGACACACACGCTGTCAGGACGGTCGAGTGTAAGGTTTTGATATAAACGAGACGGTAAAACAGCTTTGGATTGCATTGCCTGCGGCAACACGGCGCCAACACGGCGCCAACACGGCGACAGTAAGGCTATTAAAGTTGCTACCGCCAGTGAGGCGCCTGCGCTGGTAGCGAAAAACTATAAAACGGGCTGAACACTTGGTAAAGGGAACATTTTGGTTGAAGCGCTCGACTCGAGCAGTCGTGTCGGAGTAGTCCGATACTGTAGTATTTGCCAAAGCTTATACTGAGTACTTATTGTTACAACATACGAAATTGTAATTGGGTTACTGAAATAAGTTTTGAACAATATAAGTTTTGAGTTGAACACCGAGTTGGTTATTTCTGAGCTATCCTATACAAGTAATATCTGTAGTCGCAACTAGTTGCCGACAAAGAGTATAAAATCATCAATGACAACTGGTTGTGAAACTCAGTTGCCATGGCGGCCGAAAGGGTAGCGAGGTGGACGAGTGGTCTGCGACAAAAGAGATTGCGGGTTCGTTGCGCGCAGATACATAATTATACGAACAAAATATCGCTAAACACATTCTAGGTATTTTAATCAACTTATAATCCACTGACTCGACAGGCTGAAACGCCTCTAAAAGTTTTTTAATAATTATGATAAAAAATTCTGTATATCTATAAAAATCGTTTTAAATCTAGTATTTATTTCTAATGCTTTTTATGCACTCAAGCTAGATAAAACAAGTGAGTCAGATTGACCACGGCTGTTGCAACACAGCAGAAACGTCGGGATAACAAATAAAAAGGTACATACGCAGGACACATTTTGATCACGTTTCCAATTTCAGATCCCAACCTAAATGGCTCCCTATTCGTCTTCGCCGTGTTTTTCACGTCTTATCACTTCACTTCAAAGTATTATATGTATTGTTCACTCTCTCTTCCCTACCTCCGCTAGCGTTTTGAATTTCTTGTCCCGCGCAGTGTGACATGTCGGTCCTCCAAGTCTCTTCTCCTCAAAACACCTCAACACACTTCTAGCCGCTATGGTGGCTGCTTCACCGTTTATGCGGTAAAAATTTGGAATGCCCTTCCCCATAAAGTTCGCGTTAGCCCAACACTCGACATTTTCAAACGGAAAGTTAAAGAGATCTTTCTCTGTAATTTTATAATATTATACGTATATTATTTATATTAGGTATATAATATTATAACGTACTTTAAGTATAGTTCATATTAGTTTTTGGAATATATATTTATTTATGTTTTTGTACACTCACCTACCTTTAAATCATCCCTCTCTAGCCTCAAAGGTTTGCTGGAAGAAAACTCTTCTTAGGTTTAAGCTCGCCTTTGTACTTTACCTCTATTTCTGTATTTTTAAATGTATTTTCTTGTGTGCAATGAAGAATAAGAATAGAATAAGAACATTTTTAATTAATAGTTGTAATTCACAAGCACTTTTCCTCGGTCAGGCACCACAACCAAACAAAAATGTGTTGCGTGATCCCTGAAAGGTTAAATACACTGCTTTAAAAATTAATCTTAAAGTTGTACGTACATACATAGTACATCAGAAACATTTATTTTGACTTAGCAAACAAATCTAACTGCAAACTAGATACGCAGCGCTCTGCATTGACCAAGCGATCATCTTCATTCTACAAAAAGAAAATGCAAAGTTTCTGAATTTGATTCTTCCAAAAATATACATAACCAAAGTTTTGATTAACCATAATTAATTTTTATTTATTGGTAATAATATTTTACGTCGTATTTGAAAACTTATCGCCATAACTCGTTCAAGTTTGAAGTTGATCTCATTTTAAAGTGTTTTTGAAGTATTTTGGAGTGATTCTACGAATAAAGATTAGTTAATTTTCGTTGAAAATTTTATGAGAAGTTCTGAGATTTCGGTAATATGGATTTGGTGTAGCCTCGTCATTATATAAATATATAAATCTAAATCAGTCTTTAGTAGTTTTCGATTACTTTGATCTTACAAATATATGATGAAGGTTTAGATTTCGTTTAGGTATAACGTTTGACTCAACGTTAGCTACTGTTTTTAATAATCTTTAATTTTAATACGACGTGATGCTATATTTTGCCTTTTAGATATTAAAATTCAAAAACAAGCCATGTACTCAAATTTTGGCTTGGCGGGGTAGGTACTTTTGAGACTAAACGTCTCTTATACAGTTGTATAAGAGACGTTTCTTATACAGTTGTATAAGAGACGTTTCGGTCGAGGTTCCTGACACTTCCGGGCATGAAATCTGGTTAAATAACAAGATACCAATTTTAGTTTAGGTCTAACACATTTTGCTTATCTACCTCTTCCTCTACCTCTTCAAGCGTGGTGGCTAGTCAGCACGTGGTTTGTAGGAGAGTAAATTTACTGTAGGGGTGAGCTATGCCAATCGAGCGGACCACAAGCAACTTAATGATATCTCTTTTTTGTCACTTCTTTATGGAGTAATAGACTCCTTTGCTACTACCAAACTCGGACCAAATATTTGCACATACGTACACGTCTCTCGTTCGACTCGTCCGTCAAACGTCTGTCCAATCCACAGTTACGGTATAAACAGCTGGACCACATATTACGGCAGCAAGCGCACGTCGCCGCCATCTTAATTTGAATAACAAAGGCGACTGCATGCGCTTGAATAATTACCTGGGGATTTACCTCGCCTTTTGACGTTATGGCTGTGACCTGACGCTGACGGCGTGTATGCATTAGCTGGGGTACTGTGCGTAAGGAGACATTTCGAATTACTCCACTTACATACGTTTTGGGAATGAAAGGCATGGAAGTCAAAATTTTAAAGGGTCGGCAACGCGCGAATAATGTGTGGTGTTACAAACGTCAATTAGGCTACGGTAACCGCTTACCATCAGGTGGGCCGTATGATTGTTTGCTACCATAGTGGTATAAAAAAAAGTCAGCGGCGTAGGACACAAGGAAGGTAAAATTAACGTTTAATATTGTCAGTGTTTTAAATAATCTGAATTAAGGCATGTAAAGTTTAACAAATTTAAATCTATGATCCAGTAGCCTGCATTCTTTAGTACCTACATACTTCTTATTTTTTTAAATGATACCTCGTTATGAAATTTTAGGAATTTATGATAATGTGCAAATATTTTTATTTAAAAATATGAAAGATAAAAAATACTAGGTACCTATGAATTTATGCAGACGACATAACGTTTTTCAAAAAGTTATAGAACACTTTTTATCATAAGCACGCGGATGAAGCCGCAGGTTTTATCTAGTCTTATAAAAGTAAGTTGAGCTAAATCGGAGTTTCGGTAAATACCGTTGATTCCAAAGAATCTAGTCAAAGGCACTACCGGACAGGTTTCATTGTCTAATCAGGCTAACGCGTCTAATAGGTATCTGTTTGAGCAACACCATCTGTCTAACCGGATAACGTGCTGCAAACTACCTGCATCACAATACGTCGGGGATTTGGATTTAGCATTTTAACTTGAAAGAGAGCAATAATGACAAAAATCGAAAAAGGTCATTTTGAAACACATTAAGGTTCATTCCAAAAACATATACAAATCAGCGGTTTTGGGAGAAAATACAGTTTATCAGGGTTTTTAAGTACAAAACATGAACATCTGGTATGGTTAAGATACATTTTAAGGTCTGAATACAACTGATTATATGCGCCTTAAACAAATTAAGCTGCTTTTTCAATTTATTTCACTTTAAATTAGTTTTTGGAAAATATATTAAATTTAAGGAGGAAATCCTCATTTGGTTATTATGCATGTTTTTTTGTACCAGTTACTATGGGCTTTATAACGGCAAGTTACAATTTTGAAAAATTCGATATTCTTTGGTATAGAGTACTGGTTATGATTAGGAGTAATCCCAATTAAATGTTTTCCCAATTATTGTTTTGACATATTTATATCATCGAAGGCGGATTTCACAGCGACGTAGCAGTTTTGGTAGAGGCGTAGCAGTTTTTGTAGTAGCTTAGCGGTTTTTGTTAGAAGCGTTTACCCTAATATAGGTACATATTTTACTTTGTAAATTCAGGTACTAAAGTCAAATTTTATAACGCAGGAAATGGAGTCATAAAAATATAGACATAAATTTCATTTGAATGACAATGAAAATATTGATGTATCGAATTACGATAAAAATAGTTTACTTGCAAGACTGAACAGCCACTGTTTTTAAATATATATTTTTATGTATGATATTCACTTGTAAGGGTTAAAGACTTTATTTACACCTTATTTATCCAAATCTACTCGTGAATGTGTTGAGAGGTAACGAAAAGTCATATATACGTCGATAAACATAACCATTCTCCGATTGTCAGGCAAAAATACATTTTCATTCATGTTTCGTTGAGTCTGACGTCATCAACCGGCCGGTGCTGACATGACATCAGACGTCCGACCTCACCATGATAGGATTTAAATAGCGCTCAAACGAAGCGCGGACGACCCCCATTGTCCGAATTCGAACCACAGAAGAACTAGCTGCACCAAAGTACTGACGTTTCACTCTGACGTGACGCTATTATTATGGCTGAGATATTTCCTATACATTTTAATGTGTTTGCGAAAACTAAGAAGTAACTTTTAAAAACATTCTACGTGACTTTGAAATTTGAGAGTTTCCCTCGATTTTCCCGGATTTTACCATCAGATCCTGACTTGGTTTCAATGGGACCACCTCGAAAGTGCACTCTTTCCACAATTGACTGAAAAATCGGGGAAAATACATTAAAAAAATATATACAGTTGAACATAGAACCTCCTCCTTTTGTGAAGTCGGTTAAAAACCACACTGCACGCACGCTACGTTCATTCGTAATGCTTTTCGTCCATTGTCCGTTTTATGTAAAAAAATTGTGTGGGCGCAGTGCGATTTGAACGTTCATCGGCGTCGCGCGCCGAGAGAAACACCTGCCTACCAGCGCCGTGACAAATAACTGCCGGAATGGACTTTCGTTGTTGAAGCGGTGACCGTCCACAGACATCCGCGTTACATTACATGTTGCGTTGCAAATAATCTGTCTGTGGCTAAGATGCAACCAGCAACATAATTGTAAGGTAAAACATACTAATCATTGAATATATTTAATAAAAGGGCCGATATCTCGGATAGGTAGATTTAGTAGATAATGCTACTGCTGATGTAAATAAACTCAATTTGGTAATTGACTTATTTTGATTACTGTATTCAACGGCTTTTTATCTCAGACTAATTAAATAAATTTATACTATGTGAATAAATAAATTATAAAAAAGTAGCTGTTCTAGTTGCAATTTTTTAACACATTTCCTTTCTTATATTTTTTCTTTTATATTTTTTCCATACATGGGTTACAGTAGTTTGTAATAAAATAATCTAAGTACAGCCATGATCAGCATACAAGCATACAAAATGAGTTACAAATATTATGCATTAATTATCAATTCATCACACTAATATCATAAATGCGAAAATTTGTATGTTTTTTTAATGTTTACATATATCGATGAAATTTAGCATGTATGCAGATTATCACGTGGATTAACTACTTTTTATCCCATAAATCAGGTCCCAGTAATGAGTTTAGCTTTATTTCTAGGTTACCTACACATTTAGTATTGTAACGCGTACAAACTCACGGGCTAGTTATAAATAAATTAAAAAATGTCATTGGACTTTGTCTATTAAATACTCATCTATAGTGTAGGAAGCTTTTATAAAAAAGCTTCCCAAACAAGAAGAAATCTCAAACAAGCGGATATGACTCCTTAAAGTTTATTTTTAATTTAGCACTTAATTTAGAGTGAATAAAATCCGTTTGGACCACTCGCCAGACAAATGGACTAATTTCCCTCCGGCTAAATAGATGTTGTTCGACGGATTGCAACGCTCTTGATTGGATACCAATGGCGATAGGATTTGTCATAGTTTTATTTAGAACTAGATTGGGTTGGCTTAGTTTCAGAAAGGTTACCAAACTGTTCCGCGAATTTTAGTGAATACACCACATACAATATGGTTTTAGAGGTATTTGACTGCACCGTGGAAAATAAAATAAAACATCGTGTTCACTAATTCATGAACTAAAACTGTATGTTTATTTTTAATAGATTTTTAGATATTTATTCTTTATTGCACGCCAAATAATAAAGGTATATGTGACCACTAAATAATGTCAGTCAAAATAAAATAATAAGCGATTTCTTCCAGATTACTTTTGAATGGTTATGGTGTACCTTTGCCTATAAATAAGTCTGATCTATTTTAATTTTTAGGGTTCCGTACCTTAAAAAGAAAAAAACGGGACCCATATTAGAATCACTTTGTTGTCTGTCAGTCTGCCTGTCAAGACCCTATATCTCGGGAACGCTTGGAGGTATCGAGTTGAAATTAAAACCATATACTCAGGTCTACAGTCCCTTGAAGATGTGAAAAAATCTAACTTCCAAGTTAACGTATTAAAAGTAAAATAAAAATAGATAGAAAACCGCAGTCGCAAATAACGAGAAAAGTCTTTCCAATAATTATGCTAAATAACACGCCCAAGCACGGGGTGTGCACGTTTTATTTAGAAAAAATACCAGAAAAGTGCACGTCTGACTCGCGCATAAAAATCGCGCAAAAATATTTGATTTTATGTGATATCACTAAAAATCAAATAAAAACCGGCCATGTGCGAGTCGAACTCGCGCACGAAGGGTTCCGTACCATTATCTGTAAAAACAGCAAAAAAATCACGTTTTTTGTAGGGGAGCCCGCTTAAATATTAGGTTGAACAAAAGTTTCTTCGCATTTTTTAAGAAAATTCAAAACATTTTTAAATATTGTTTATTTACATTTAACTAAATTATGTAGGTACCATTTTGTTCGATAACTTTTTGCCATATTGTAGGTAGGGACATGATCCCATTGCTATATAAATTTTGGGGCTTCTGATCAAAATACCGCGACAAGTGGTTTTGGCAGTCCTCTCATGATGTTAACCTGACACTGCCTAAAGAATTCTGAAGAGAACGAAACAGGTGGAAATCTGAAGGTGCAAGGTCAGGACTATATGGCGGATGCATTAACACCTCCCAGCCAAACTCTCTTAATTTTTACTGAGTGGCTAAAGATGTGTGAGGTCTAGCGTTATCATGATGAAAAACCACACCCCTTCTGTTGATTAATTCCGGCCGCTTTCTCTCAACTTCTTGCTTTAATCTCATCAGTTGTTCGCAGTAGAGTTCAAAATCGATGGTCCTTCCTGGTGGTAACAGCTCATAATGAATAATGCCCTTCCAATCCCACCACACACACACAGCATCACCTTGTTGCGAGTTAACCCGGGTTTCGCCACAGTCTGTGAAGCCTAACCGGCCTTTGACCACGACCTTTTTCGCACGTTCTTGTCGTACGTGATCCACTTTTTATCACCAGTTATCAGCTTCTTCAAAAATGTTTCGGTTTCATTACGTCGTAATAAAGAATCACAAATGAGTACACGGTTCATTAGGTTTCTTTCGGTGAGCTCGTGGGGTACCCAAATATCGAGCTTTTTTGTGTACCAAGTTTTTTTAAAATGCGCTAAAACTATTTTGTGGTCAATTCCCAGTTCTTCAGCTACGTGGTAACTACTGATATGCCGATCTTGCTCCACTTTATCAAAAATGGCATCAATTTTATACGTAATAGAGCGACCAGAACGACGTGCATCTTTGACATCAAAATTTCCGGATTGAAAACGCTTAAACCTAATTTGTGCTACTCTCACAGACACTGCACTAGGTCCATAAATATCGCAAATTTTTTTCGCGGCTTGCGTTGCAGTTTTACCTTTTTTGTAGTAAAATTTTAAAATGTATCGAATTTCTTAATTAGATTCACTCATCTTTACAGTACGAAAAAGAAATAAAAATCACACATTTTCCTAATTTGAATTTGGAATTATCTTCTTTAAAATTTAAACTTTGAATGATACCAAAATCAGCCAGATACAAATAATAGCCAAAGAGATTTTATTACAGGTTCATACATACTATAATGCAAAAAGACATTTTCCCCAACCTATTATTTAATTTATTCTATTTTTAGTATTTGTTGTTATAGAGGCAACATAAATACATCATCTGTGAAAATTTCAACTGTCTAACTATCACGGTTCATGAGATACAGCCTGGTGATAGACGGACAGGTAGACAGTCAGTGGAATCTTAGTAATAGGGCCCCGTTTCACTCTTTGGGTACGGAACCCTAATAACCTTTTTCGGTTTTATTCCTTTACTTGAGACCTTGCTTCTTGCCAAATTTCATGATTGTAGGTCAACGGGAAGTACCCTATAGGTTTTGATTTATTAGCGAACAAAATATACGTCATAAATGGCTGTATTTTTTGAAATTTTTTTTGACACAGTATAAAAACAAACATATCATAATATCTTATTACGTAGATTAGTCTGAATTTGTTTGTCTCTTGCGGGGCTTGTGTGTGTGTGTGTGTGTGTACTCGTATGTGCACACTAAATATTATTAGGAAGTATGAAAATCTAGATTTATAATCTAGATTAGAGCAAAATGAAACCCGTCAGCTTACACAACAACTACATTTTGAGTAGGTATGTGAAAAGTGTTATAGATATGAGAGATACCATAACATTAATCAATCCGTTCTGCCTGCATCGGGACGGCGGCTTTCATTTCATTGTTTGAAGCTATCGGCTTCTATGTTCTGTGAGTGTAGGGACACCATCTTCCTTTGATATTAAATGACTTTATGAGAATAATTGATAAAACTCGAAGGCATGTGCCATCAACCCCTTATTGTCTAACTTTGAACACGATGACGAGATGACAAAAGTCGATTATCAATTGTCTCCTCAACTTCCAATCTTGGGATATTTGTATGAATTTTACTTGTCTTTAATTGAACACAAACTTTTCAGTTCTTCAGCTCTTAATTTGTCCTATTACATATGAAATCATGGGCACATCACGCACAGATCAAAGTGATTCCCTTTTGTTCCGGCTCGCGGCACGGCGGAATCATTCCCCGCTAGTTCAGTGATTGCTTTCTGACGGTTGTAGTTTCGGTTCGATGCCCGACCCACACCATCCGATACAGCGATACTGTTTGACAATGGCTCCTATCTTTGTTCCATCGCTCTTAGTATTGTGTGCTGATGGAAAATCGTTTGCGATTATGTAATACCCGTTTCATTTTAGTATTATGAGGTTTGATTTGGTGAATTGTAGGTTTATCTGTAAGTGCTTATTGAACGCTTTTACTAAGTGAGATAAATTTGTTTCAAATTAACGAGATTGTATTGTATTTATTTATTCGACAAAATGTTACATACAACATAAAGCACTGTGTCGGTGCTTAGAGACACTTGAGCCGCTCCACATTACTATACATACATCGATACTTAAAAAACCTTTTAATTTTACCTAAACATAATTTTATTTTTACACAATTATAACCGACCTACCCACCCAAATGTTAATGTGTGTTTTGTTTCCTCAAGATCCTCATCAATTTATGATCTTTCATTAATTGTATATGTATTTTTGCAAGTATATTCGCTGGTACCGAAATGACTTCGCAGAATGTATCACCTTCTTCACCATCCTATCTAAAGGAGCGTTTTGTGTTCTTGCACCAGGCGCATGATCGAAATCTACGCTCATCTGAAGCTCTAAGTCTCCAAACCCCTGTCCACAGTTCTCAATTTTATGGTGACTCCTTTACAGTTCAAGCTGTGCGGCTGTGGAACGCTTTACCTTTGTCTATTAGATCATCTAAATCTCTTCCTATCTTCAAAGCTAAGGTATACAACCATTTCCTTTCTTTGTCTACGCACTGCTAGTTTATCGTTATGTTTATCTCCTTTATTGTAGTTTATATATATAAGTATATATTATTATATTTGTAAGTATATATATTTAGTTTATTAGTAAGTATAGGTAGTTTATGTAAGTTTATGAATATACTCGTATTTACACCGCCGTCTTTTTGATTTTGTTTTGTCCTGTCCATCCAAAGGTTGTCTGGAAGAGATCGCTTTTAGCGATAAGACCGCCCATTGTACTTACCTTAATTTTTGTGTATTTTTATTGTATTTTAATTTTGTTGGTGTGCAATAAAGAGTAATCTATTCTATTCTATTCTAATGTAGTGGTGTGCTTTTATTAGAGTAATACAAAACTACCCACTCCATACAAATATTGAAGGAAACAAACACAAATAATGTACCTACTTAATTTTATTGTTAATTTAATACGCTCACATGCTATCATAGTTTAAATCACCTATTTAGTTTTTTTCAAGTTCATAAGACCATAGAAAGGAATTATGCGTTCACTTAATCATATTTGAAGAAGTTAATTAAAGTGAATGCATAATTATTTTTGAGAATAATGTTTCTTTAACCGTATATTCCAGAAGTCAATAATTTAATTACTTATTTGTTAAGTTTATTTACGTTTGGCGGGCTTTGTTTATTGTGGTTTATTTATAATTAAAACAGTTATGCATTGTTAGTCAATGATTTTATAAATTTTTTATAACCAAAATAACTAAAATAAACATTGAAAACGCTCAATACTTCACAAACAAATTGTATCATATGAATACAAAATATCCCACCGCAACAAAATCGTTATTGAAATATTTGCAATTCAAACATAATAAACAAATATCGAGCTATCGAATCGCGGTGTCCTACGAACCACAAACAGATTGAGGCTCACACGCGCGAACATAAAATCAAGTATTTACAGAAGAACACGTGCATTTGACCAACAAAGCATGTTGCAGGCGGCGGCGCGGTGCGGCGTCTCGACCGGGCTTACCGCGGAATAACAGGGCCGAAGCTAGGTCTTTCGAGAAAGGGGAAAAGAACCAACGCTGTTCAATATTATAAATAAACTTAAATAATAAACCATTCATTTCTACCACTTAAAAACTAGGCGAATCTACACTTAAATCATGTTTTGCACCTCTATTCAAGTAAAAGTTTATTTTATTTGCATGTACTAGTCACCTCGGCAGCGTAGGACTTTCAGGGAGGGGGGGCTTTCTTACGCCTTTCTCATCCATTCTGGTCCGGATCGTTGCGAAACTATATGACACTGACCGAAAAATGCAGGTTAACCAGGTTTTCGCAGGTTTTCTCATCTTTCCCAAAGTTTTTTATCTCTTATCGTAATATGTGTTTTGAAATAAGTTGAAAGACTAGCATGTACTGACGGTAATACTGAAAACCTAACCTAGGTAACCATGTTTGGGCTGCAGGGTGAGGAAACGGGTCTGATATATCCCAAGCTCTTGAACCTAAATACTGGACATTTCACACAACACTATCTAGCCCCAAACTAAGCAAAACTTCTACCTGGGAACCAGATAACTGATTGAATACATAAATACTTCATGTAAATACATACCTATAATATAAAGAGAAACACCCAGGCTCGGAACAAATATCTGTTGATCATGCAAACATTTGTTTTTTTGAACGCGGCGGGAATCAAACCCGCCACCTGTTGCGTCTCAGCCAGCTATTCGCTCACTGCACCACGGAGGTCGTTCTCATAGTTGAGCTGAGCAGTATCCGCGTCGTATGGTGTGGACGGCGTCATAGTCAGTTTCTCCTTCCGAATATCAATAATCATTATCCCTCTCATAAACCCCTTTCTCAAATACCCTAGCTACATCCCATCCCTATAAGCAGCGATGTTTGCGTCGAACGTTTGCGCCGCAAATCCACGAATAGCCGACTGTTTACTGAAAAATTCAAAGACATTTCTGACGTGGCTTAGAGTATGTGGGATCGCCTTAATGCTCGCTCCAATGGACTTTATACCAAAGATAATGTAGGTCATGTAACTTTTGATGTCTTCTGACTTTACCTGTGAGTTGGCTTTGATCGGCGTTGAATTTATAAGAAAATATTCGTATTGTTTGACCATGTATTTGTACTTTTTCCATTAGCTTCAATTCAATTCATTTATTATCCATTTAATAGTGAGTGGCAAATAGAATAGAATAGAATAAAAATTTATTTACAACGTTACAGTAAAAAACACAGAAAAAAAAGAATGAGGTGCAAAATATAACTTAAAACTAAAAAATCTACAATAAAATACATATAAGTAGCAAAAGGGACCCTAACTCAGCATAATGCGGGTTGTAATACGAGTATAACAGCCCACGCTGGTCTTCCGTTAGGATCGAATCTGAATTGCGGACTATAACAAACAATAAATTAAAAAATACATTGAAAAGCGTGACAAATTATAAAATCTAATAAATAAATAATGTATTTTGACATGTTAAATACATTTCATTACTTATACAGGGTTACAGGAAAAATCGTGCTAGATCCGTTAAGGGCATGGAGTACCCATCATTTCTGACTTATTTCACTATGAAACACGCTACCCTAAACCCTTTTCGAGATATTCGACTTTTAATTTTTTTATTGAAAATTGCCGATTTTTAGGCTACTAAATTTATTTTTGTTTATTTTGTGTATCTTATTATTATTATTATTGCATTTTTACATGTGTAATAAGATGCTTTAGGACGTCTATCATTAAAATAGTGTATAAGTTAATTGAATAGACCGTAGTAGACAAGTGAAAGTTAAGAAATAAAAAAAAATATTAGAAAGTTTATTTTTCTCTAAGGGATATCTAAAAAAATATTATGGCAATTGTTCGGCAGATGTTTTTAAAATATCTACGTTTCATCAGCTATCTAACGAGGTATAATAATCTAGGGTTTTATTCAAATGCATTGAAAAAAATTTAGTTTTATAGGCGACAGTGGAGAAGAAAATTTATACTTAGCCCTAAAAAGTAAAATAAAATAATAGGTAAGCATGAAATGTCATTTATTAAAGATTTTCACACAACTTTTTCTTATTCTACAGTTCATGTTCAACATGGCCGCCTCTATTTCTGATACATTGTCGCATCCTTCTACGGAGACCAGTCTTTACTACTCCAGTGGTTAACGTGGTCCTCATTTTATTGGCTGCATCCACAATCCTTTCTCGTAAGTCTTCCACAGACGAAACTGGATTCGGCTCGCTGTACACAAGACTTTTCATGCACCCCCACACGTGAAAATCCATGGGGTTAGGTCCGGACTTCTTGCTGGCCATGGCAACGGTCCACCTCGTCTTATCCATTTGTTTGGATAATTTGTGTCCAGCCAGTCTCTGACACTTCTCCTGAAATGGGCAGGGCAGCCATCGTGTTGGAACCACATGTCCCTGATCAGGTTGAGTGGCAGATCATCCAGCAAATCACTTAAGTCTGCTCTCAGGAAATTTTCGTAGCTTTCCCCATTTAGATTATCCGGGAGAAAGTAAGGTCCAATCAAATGATTGGAGATAATGCCCATCCACACATTCACGCTGAATCTTCGTTGGGACCCCTTCACTCTTTTCTTATTGGGATTCCTTAGCTCTTTTGGGGCCCAGTAATGGGCGTTGTGATAGTTAGTTATGCCATCTTTATCAAATTTGGACTCATCCGTCCACAAGATATTTCTTAGAAAATCTTAGAATTCTTAGAAAATGTAATACAAACCCTAGATTGTCCTCGTTAACCTATAAACCTCGTTAGATAGCTGATGAAACGTAGATATTTTAAAAAACATCTGCCGAACCATTGCCATAATATTTTTTTTAGATATCCCTTAGAGAAAAATAAACTTTCTAATATTTTTTTTTATTTCTTAACTTTCACTTGTCTACTACGGTCTATTCAATTAACTTATGCACTATTTTAATGATTGACGTCCTAAAGCATCTTATTACACATGTAAAAATGCAATAATAATAATAATAATAAGATACACAAAATAAACAAAAATAAATTTAGTAGCCTAAAAATCGGCAATTTTCAATAAAAAAATTAAATGTCGAATATCTCGAAAAGGGTTAAGTTTAGGGTAGGGTGTTTCATAGTGAAATAAGTCAGAAATGATGGGTACTCCACGCCCTTAACGGATCTAGCACGATTTTTCCTGTAATCCTGTATATTCATTTATGTCATGTAAGAGGCTTTCCTGCATTTTTTGCCAATCAAAAAGAATAATTTAGGTTTTTTTCTACAACCATAACTACTCTGCAGGTTCCTGATCGGCGGGGGGGGCACATAGCTCGAAGAACTAACGGTCATTGGGGCAGAAAGATTCTAGTATGGAGACCATGCACTCTGGAAATCTATGTCTCGAGATAAATCTACCTAATTCTCGAGATCATTGCAATTAAACTTTTGTGTTTGATAAAAAGCTCAAAGACTTTGAAATCGATTCCCAGAAAGTAACTTTTTGCATTTCAATAAACGATGTAGGAACACTTGTCTTGGTTTCTTAATTTACATGATCTCTAGTGGCTGTACATAGGTCTTATCAAGGTTAAGAAGATAAATTAATTAATTTAAAAAAATATATAAAAAGTAAAATGTTGTAAATGATAACCTTAAGATTTCTTTGATAGTATCAAAATAATTTTGCGGCTTTAAAGAGGGCTTGTGAGTTACGAATTAAAAAATACAAATTAAAAAAGAAAACTCCAATATTAAAATGTCATACATATTATATAAAATACATTTAAAACAGCGATAAGCATAATTATTTTTCAGCAGTCAGGCAAGAAGACAGGAATCTGCATTCCGCCCGCTTTCAACATTCAACAATGAATATTCAGGCAGTCGCGCTACCTAGGGGCACTCCGTATCAATTAGCCACTCATTACCAGACAAATTGCGTAGTCTCACGCGTAGTTTTAACATTGCCTATTTACAACCTAGGGATTTCAAGTCGCGATGAAACAAGTTTTTTTATGAAAGCGTGTTCCAACGCAGACTATAATATCATTTGCTTACCATCAGGCGAGATCGTAGTCAAACTCTAGCCAATAATTTATAAAACATAATATTCACGTTATGGCTGCATAGTGGTAAAGTTTCACCCGCGCGTTTCAATACGCTCCTGCAAGATTTGGAATGCTTTTCCCCGGAGGTTTTGCCGGTAAGCTACAAGTGAGGTGTAATAAGGCATTAAATAATAGGCAACCCCTCTGCAGTACCATGAGTGCTACCGGAGTTTAAACAAATAATATACGCGTAATAATAAATACGATTAATTAAGATAGTAAGAGTATTAAGTATTAATATTTAATAAAATACGTTCTTATTATAAATAATATATAATAAATAATTCATTTGTCTTACAGATACTTGTAGAACATTATTATGCCAATTAAGTTTAAAATTAAATTCTACGAGTATTCTAAGATTATTAAACCATCTCAAAAATTTTCTAGCCTAGACGGGACTCGAACCCACAACCTTCTTGATACGAAGATGCACTACCAATTGTGCTACAGGCTTTTGTCACGTCAGGGCAATATAAGTGAGATTATTCAGATTACGGCTAAAGCGCCGTTAGCTCCATCATAGAATTTTGCGTAAATGTTCGGATAACACTATAAACACAAAAGTACGATAAAGTATTTGTAGAATGTAATTCTTGGTTTTCAATTATGACTAAAGGCTCTGCCTGGAAAACTGGGTTGCTTTGTATGGTATCATTCGAATCTGCATAAAGCTGAGTCAGGACCTGCTTGGTTTCTCGTTAGATTAATTAGAACATTCTTTTTTGCGCTAATAAAACAATAAATAGCCGAACGTAATGTTAAATTGGCTTTGGCGGACAGGTGGGACTCTCCGTTTCTGGGGCACTGGTTAAGCCTCCATGCAACCCCCTTATAAGGGACGTTGCCCCAGTCACTGATAGCCCCTCGTGTCCGCGTACGTGTATGTATGTATGTATGTGTATGTCTCTCTGTGTGTTTTTAATTATAATTAAATGTTATTGTATAATTTTATTTTTATTTAATTTGATTTGATTTAATTTAATTTTATTTATTTTAATTTGATTTGATTTTGTTTAGTTTAACTTGATTTTAGTTTATTTCGGTAATTTAATTTATGAGACAATGGCTTGAAATAAACAATTTTTATTTGTTAT
Organism: Philereme transversata; assembly: GCA_963924445.1. Taxonomy (NCBI): domain Eukaryota; kingdom Metazoa; phylum Arthropoda; class Insecta; order Lepidoptera; family Geometridae; genus Philereme; species Philereme transversata. The sequence continues at coordinate 19,706,441 of OZ004340.1, forward strand.
TATTTTTTATAAATAGCAGTTTCTTCCAGGTTGTGCAGTGACATTTAATTATTAAACTTACTACAAAATAAACTTACAAAGATCAATAATAATAATAATCTCATGGCACGGAGCGGGACTGGATGATACCTACTGGCTAGATAGGTAGTGTACTTATTTTTTTTCTATTATTTAACTGCTGTCTTCTATTATGTTACACTTTGTCCGTTCTGTATTATTTTGTGTGTGTCAAATAAATGTTTTTTATTATATTTTATAATTGTTGTGAGCGACCAAAATGACAATTTATCACCCACCACCTAAATCGGCAGCTTTTTTATTACATTTGAAAGCAACTATATCATTTTGATATATATAATATTATCATCAAAATAATATAGCTATTTCTTACGTGAAACACTGATTTGTGTGCTTGACATGATTTCATTGAACTTTACAATCCTAAGGTAAACGCCAATATTACAAGAGAATGGTTCGTGAAATCAAGAAATTCGCAAATTTAAATCGGGAAGATGGCTATAGACTCTCAGCGTCCTGGAACCCAGTGATTATTAGGTGTGCGCGTCGTGATTGGTCGTCTCAGTTCGTAGATATGGTTAGTGTAGTGTGTCGTAATATGAACGAGGACATCTCTAATTCTGAAGACCAACTGAGGGTAGTTGCTGCAGCTGCCATCCCTTCTCGACGGTAGCTCCAAGTACTCCAGTCTGCCCGTGACCTCGGCTGTTGCAACACGGTCGTCGAGCAAACGTCGGGAAGTCAAATAAAAAAGGTACAACCGCGGTAAATACCCGTTTTAATCAGTAATTATGCATTTACATGTGCAAATAACTATTTATATTTTGTTTGTAAAAAAGGCATTGAAAAGAAATTTGATATCTTTGTAAAATGTACTTTTTTTTGATAATTTCTTTGGTCAGTAAATGCGGGTGTATAGTGACTGGCTCTAATAACATTCGTTCACATGACATCTGACAACAAAACATGGGTCAAATTATTATTGCACCGTGGCCGTACACAGTACGATACTAACCACTGGCATAAATAGTAAGGCCGGCTTGCACAACGATCCCTAAACGAATTTTGTGACTAAATATATTTAAATTTGACGTATTTGTATGAGTTGACAACTACTTATATCGTATTTAGCCACTAAATATTTTTAGGCATCGTTGCGCGTGTATCTACATAGCTGTTAATAGGGCGAGTCACACTCATGACACATATGCTGTCATTTTTGACATTGACAATTCGGCGTACAGGAAATGAAGGAATATAAATGTTTTTTTTAATTTTGGTTTGTCTTGACCAATAAACCCTAAGTAATTAGTCACTCGCACAAATCCTCCACATTATCAAACTAACGTAGCCCATGATAATAGGACGTCCCAGGGACCTCTATAGGACGTGTTTCAGTCGTGGATCGGCTGTGACCTTACCCTATGATGTATCTTGGAAACCATCCGGCAAGTCTTCCTCTCTCCAGAATATTGTTGTGTCCAACAGGGCCCCTGTTATATATGTTCATGTACCTATCAATTACCTCCTATTATTACATTGTGGAATACAATAAATAATTGAGTAATAAGTAACGTTTGACTATTAAAACGCATAACAACTGCCAAAAGTTACTTTTAAGAACTAAAATGCGCTCAAGAATTATCAAATCATTTACAATGGTTAACTCTCGCTGGGTGATTTTAAAGAACAGGAGTGCCCCCCTATTCTGTAGTGTGACTCATTGAGACTGTTATTCTCATTGAGTCACACTGTCCTCCGTCCTTATTTGTTCATATAGATCCTGTCCAACCGAAGGTTGCTTTGAAGAAATTGTACCTATGATTTGAACATAACTTTAGTGTTAATTTTTGTTTATTTATATTTTAATGGTCTGCAGTAAATTATCTGCAGATATTATCTATCTATCTATCTATGACTGGTCCACTGGTAAAGTGGTTAGACGATCTCTGTAATGAGATAAGCGACCGATTGAGACACAAGTTGTGGGATTGAATCCCGCCGGGAGGAACTTCCATGATCTGCAATTATATGTTCCGTCTTGTGGTAAGCAGGTAGTTACCTAAACCTCATGAAACAGGGAATGTTATTGTGGAGTCCAATGTAGTATGGGTAATATCACAGAACAGCACTGGAACGCACACCAGCATACTATGCTTCGCGTAACTATTTCTATATAGTTTTTTAATTCGATGTTCTCTTTTATGTAGCAGTATGAGTACGCACACCGAGCTAATACATACTCACACAATAGCAACCCTACTCACCGCGATTTCTCCATTCATCCCTCCCAACACACCCCCTTTTTTAATCCGAAACTTATGACCGTGTAAATGTAACGGCTAGGGTTAATATCGTATTTTATTGGACATGTTTCGAAGGGATTTTCAGGTTTTTTCAAGGGTCGGCTTTAAATGAAATTTCAGAAATTGGATTTCATCGGAGTGTCCAATTTTGGGGATGATCACAGAATTTATTGAGAAGTCAGGTGGAATATACTTGATACTTTGGAAGCACTTTGGCGAAACGTATATAAAAATACAGTGAAATATCTTTATTCGGGCACTTTTTACGGGCTCCCAGGCCATTTATCGGTAGGGAATTATAAATTCAAATAAAACAGCTAAATTTTTGAATGATAATTTTAAATGATAGTGCTTTTAGTTCGTTTTCTAGAATCGAGACTCAAGCTGAATTTTATACCTCTCTTTGATTAAAAACTGTAAAAACTAAAGTTTTTTAAAACTATCTCAAAAATTTTCAAGCGGGACTTGAACCCCTTGGAAGGTTGCCCTTCCCTGTGATAGGAGGATGCACTAACAATTGTACTACAGCTGCTCTTATCACGTCAGGGTCGAAATTAGTGAGATGATTCAGATTACGACTTACTACATTTTCGTAAGTGTTCGGATAACACTTTCTCCCTTCCCAGCTATGTATCCCACATGGTGGTGGGGTCAGCTTTCCTAGTTGTTCTTCTCCACTTCGCTCTATCCTCGACGTCGTCATCAGAAACTTGGCACTCTCTCATGTCTTTTGACACTACATCTTTCCACCTTGTCTTGGGTCTACCTCTAGATCTTCGACCGGGGATGGAAAGTTGTAGTGCCAAATTCCCTACGTAGTCAGGTGGCCTCCTCTTCACGTGACCGCAACAACGCAGCCGACTCTCCTGCATCTTGTCAGCGATGTCGCGCACGCCCAGGCTTCCTCGCACGTATTCGTTACGGATTTTATCGAGCCTGGTGACGCCGCACATCCACCTTAGCATCTTCATTTCGGCGACTTGGATGGTATGTACGTTCTTCTGCGTTACGGCCCACGTTTCGCTTCCATACATTAAGACTGGTCTTATGATAGTCTTATAAATAAGACCTTTAAGTTTTACTGGCATTCTTTTGTCACAGGTGACACCGGTTACTTCTCGCCATTTTAACCACGCTGCGGCTATTCGGTGCTGAATATTACATTCCACGTTCCCAGAATTATGCATCATACTATCCAGATACTTATACTGATCACACAAGGTGACCAATTGCCCATCGATGTTGATCGGGCTATTGTTGCTTGGGTCTGATTCATTGAACGACATGAACTGGGTTTTTGATATACTCAGCATTAGGCCACCGGGCTGTAACTGATGCTTCCACGACAAAAGTGCCTCTTGTAACTCGGCACGGCTCTCAGTGCAAATGGCCACGTCGTCAGCGTACATAAAAGTCCACAACGCTGAGGTCTGCGCGGCCTCTGTGAGTGAATCTAAAACCAAGCAAAACAGAAAAGGACTCAGTACTGAGCCTTGGTGAACGCCTTCTGTGACCGCTATCGGTTTTGTCTCACCCACTACCGTCCGTACCATTGACCTCGCTCCCCCATACATATCGGCGATGATGTTGATATATTGTTCGGGGACATTTTTCTTGCGAAGGCTCCACCATATCGTGTCTCTCGGCACCCGATCAAACGCCTTCTCCATGTCAAGAAATGCGACATACAATGGTTGGTTTTTGACGCGATATTCCTCAGCAATGGTGTTAAGAGCAAACATCGGATCGGTGGTTGATAAGCCAGGTACGAAGCCGTAGTGATTATTGGATAGAGAACACTCAGATCTTAGGCGACTGTCAATCACTCTTTCGTACAACTTCATAGTATGGCTTAGGAGCTTGATTCCGCGATAGTTGTTGCACTCGTACTTGCTGCCTTTTCCTTTGTATATCGGAACTATGGTGCTCAATCTCCATGCGTCTGGCATTTTAGAAGAGAGAAGCACACAGTTAAAGAAATTTGTAAGCAGTACCATTCCTCGCTCGCGTAGACATTTCCAAGCTTCTACTGGGATACCATCAGGTCCTATGGCTTTCTTGTTTGACATTTTTTGCAGAGCTTTCTTCGGATAACACTTTAAAAATAAAAATACAATCTACGTTTGATTTTGGATTAATACTTTTAAATTAATTATAGGCTATATTGTAGTCAATAATCTAGAATATTGGCCTTAGTGTCATTTAAATGCGTATTTAAATAATCAATCTTTTTATTGTCCAATAACCATCAAAATACACCTTAGCTATGATAAGGATTTCTAGAACTATTAATATAATTTTGACTACATTTGCGAATCACAAATTTTAGCAGCTGCTACGTGGTGCTACGAAGCTCTACGTGATGCTACGAAGAGCTACGTGAAGCCTAGTTCACACGGGCCCAATAGTTGACAAACAGTGTATTACAGTTGCTATCCACACAAGTTACTGGCCCGTAAAAACATCTTATGCATCATACAAACCATCACTTACCACAAGGTTAAGTAAACTATATATTTTTTTTTGTCATTCTCTCGTGATTTGACTGTCCATTGGCTGTACTCTGGATGGCAAAGTTTTTTGACTTCCTAAAAACAGCATAGTTCAAGACAGCAATTGTCTATTATATGGATAGTGCAGTCGGCTAAAACCCGTCGGGCATATTACTAGAATAGAATAGAATAGAATAATCATTTATTCGGCACACACAAAATGACACATGAAACAATAATAAGGAACAGTTGAATCCATTAAGACAGTTCGACTCATGTGTCTGCGTACCAAAATGGCGTTCAGCTCAGCATAATGTTGGATGTTGTGCATCCAACGCTGATTTTCAGCTGAAACCGGGAGCAAAAGTACTATACTAGTACTTATAAAGTACTATATTGTATGAACCCCCAAAAAACTCAAAAAAATTAATCAAGACAGAAGGACAGTAAATGCTTTCTGTATGGATTGTTTACAGTGAAAATACGTCTGGGCTGGTTTTTTTTCTTTTAATTGGGACGTTGTCACAAACCTATGGCCCACTTGAAGTTAAGCGGCTATCTTGTCTAAATATACTCATCATTGCATTACCTCACATTTGGCCAACTCTTACACAAGACTTGGCTTATATGACATTGTATTGCATTTCTCATCCTGAGACGTATGGTTGAAAAGTCTCAAGTATCTGTTATTTCAGTAATGCTTGGCGGCAGGTAAACGAGTGGAAGCATTTCCTCGGATAAAATTTATCACATGGAGAATGTGACATTATATACAGACAGTGAATATACAGTTGCTGCCTTATGACAGTTAGTAGCTGGACCCGTCAAAACGAGGCTCCTACGTGCTGCCTACGATCTGATACCAGTAGTTAGTACGAATGGTTTTTGTTCAATTTAAAGTTCAATAAAAGTACGCGTTGAAAATAGAAAGATGGGTTATAGTTCTGGTTTGCTGGTTATATAACCTTGTTTGCATTTTGAATATGTTTTCATTGAATTAGTAAAATGTTTTGTAGGAAAATATTACTTTGTTATATATTAAAGACAACATTTTAACAAAACTATCATTATCATCATATCGGCCGTCACTGCTGAACATAGAATTTCAAGAGCGACCAATCTTGTACCCAACGGCTCCCAGTAACCTTATTTATAGCTGACATAGAATTTACAGGTAAATTAAACATTAAATTTTTAGTATTTCATAGTTAAACACAATAGTATTTTGTGTGAATTTAAGTTTTTTTTAGAGAAATCATTGATCGATCTTGTGCGGTTTCGCTCAACGGCTCCCAGTTACCTTTATTAGGTCGTCTTTCTATTTATCGGGAGGCCGTTTTATGCTGCACTTTCCAATACAAGGTCTACACCTAATAGCAAGATAAACTCACAATCAGTTTACACGATCAGTGTACAGCTTTTGCGTTTGAGCTTCAAACAACGAATCACTGATCATTACAGAGTCATAGACGGCACGTAAAAGTTTAATTATTCAGTCGATGACATCGACACGTGGCACGGACCCATGAAGGTCCCAATGGCCCATAATCAGGCCCAATAAAATTCATGGGCGGACCAAACACCCTAATATAACGTGGAATGAATAACATCCGGACTTTGCTTATCGAACATTTATTTTGTTACATTTTAAAAACACGTTATCCTGACTTACTGCAAACTACCGAATAGCTGGCCCCAAAGACTTATGAAGAGTGTGTTATTTTTAAGAAATTATAAGAAGACGCGTGCGTATGAGATTAAAGATCATAACACACATATCAACTCGGAAAGGGATAATCACCATATCAGCTCGAGCCGTTCAGTTGAACAAATCGAACCAGCACGTTGAATATGAGTTATTAACAAGGCTTTTAAAATGTATGATTTCATCATGAGGTCTTCCGCAGACTTCAAGCGTGCTTCTACATTTCTCTACCTTTATAAGACACTAGTCTTCTCACAGCTGGAATATGCGGTGCCAGGGTGGAATCCTTTCTATAAAAAATACGCCATAGCGATTGATAGAGCCCAGCGTAAGTATTTACGTACTATGAACTACAAGTTCTTTCGCAGTTACTACTCATATACAGACTTATTAGCCAAATATAAACTTCTTACTCTTCAGTCTAGACGTACGTACCTGGAAGCTGTTAGCCTTTTTAGAGTTGTACATAACAATTTCAACTGTATTTACTTGGTAAGAAGGCTGTGCTACGTCGTCCCGAGAACCTGCACTCCACGAGAAACTCGCGCTCGGTCTTTGTTTGCACTTAACACCTGCCGTATTAACTCGGGACTTTGTGCTCCCATTCGTCATATGGTTGAGTCCTATAATACAAACTTTTCAAATATTGACATATTCGCTTGTACTCCCTATAAATTTAAAACGATGTTAAATATCTCTCTTATTAGTTCAGATTTAAATTCAGATTTAGACCTTGTTAGTGCCTATCTTAATTACTTTCACTCTTTGATTGTATAATGTTTATTCTTATTCTTCTAAGAGGGTCTTTGTTTGTTTTTTGTTAATACAACCTTAACAATCTATGTTACCCTCTAACATACCCCTAGCTGGAACATTTTTTATGAAACGTATTTATCTAGCCTGTAGATAATGTCGTGGACTGCAGTATCAATAGCTCACACATGATGTACCATGTACTAACACAGACTGTACTTTACATATATAATGTAGTTGTTGTTTTTCCTTAATAAATAAAAAAAAATCGAAATCGTAAAAAAACAGCGGTGCGGTGCGCTTAAGGCTCATCGTCCCCGCGCTTCCGTCTCTCAGTACCCGTGCTTATGGCTCGCCGTACCCGCGCTTAGGTTTCTCCGTACCCGAGCGGTGACACTGGTGCCACCTAGCCGTCAACCAGCGGGCGGCGAGCCGTAAGCGCGGCGTCGCCTAGCCGTAGCGAAGGAGCTAATGATCCGCTTTGATTACGTGCTTACGTTAGGTTGACGCCTGGTTGACGACGAGGAGACAGGCAATACGGTGCCGATCCCTTTCCGAGTTGCTATATCTGCTATGACTTTTAGCGTAGAAAGAGGAGCAAATGCTAATGTTAAGCTAAAACAAGTAACTTTTTAACAAAAACATAACCGACTTCAGATAACAGAAAAACCAAATTACTAAACCAATTTGGATTAAATTTATATGGAACTAATCTGAAGGTACATATTATTATATCCTTTCCAATAAAAATATAATTATTAAATCGATTGATCTCGATTGATATTGATTGAAGGAAATCGCTCGGCGAACCGAAAATGCCTGGAGGAGCCAATGGGCCATGGGAGATATGATGAAAGGAGATCTTCCTTTAACGCTCAAGAGAAAGCTAATGGACGTATGCATCCTTCCCGTTTTGACATATGCTGCGCAGAACTGGTCACTGACTAACATTTTAAAGTCCAAGCTCAAAGTTTGTCAGCGTGCGATGGAACGCAGCAACTTAGGTGTCAAGCGAACGGACAGAGTCCGGAACACTGAACTGCGCTCAAAGACCAAAATTGTTGACGTAGCCACCAAAGCCGCTCAGCTGAAATGGAACTGGGCTGTGCATGTCTGCCGCATGCCAAGTGAGCTGTGGGCAAGGATAACCACCGAGTGGCGTCCTGATCCAGCGAGAAGGCGACGTGGCAGACCGAAACGTAGATGGCGGGACGAGCTGGATAAATTCCTAACGGATTGGCCCCAATCAGCTCAGGACCGCGAAGTCTGGAAAGAATGGGGGGAGGCCTTTGCCCAGCAGTGGGACACGAATGGCTGATAATAATAGTAATAATAAGAAATCGATTGATAATTGACGGAATTCTCAGGTAACAAACATACAAAAATAAAAAACAATGGAATTGCAAAACTCCTTTTTATGAAGTCTATTAAAAAAAAAGAATTTGACTATTGTACACTAACAACTAGTATGAATGAATGAAAACACTTTATTGTACACCTTACAAAATAGAAATTACAGACAAAATAGAAGACACAAAGCAAATAGTACAATAGGCGGTCTTATCGATTTGAAGCGATTTCTTCCAGACAACCGTTGGATGGAGAGGAATAAGTCTTTAGCATAAACCCTACATAAAATAAACAAGTAGAGTCCAGATGTGGGTTAGATAGTCCATACAACACCTGCGGGATTCGATGTAAGGCTCGATCCATTGGGCACGGTCCTATAAATAGATACCTACGTTATGCGGTGTACTGCGAACTTCGTACGGGCTTTGAAGTCTTTTGGGATTTTTACTGTAAAATATGGGTTCTGCTTTCGCTAACTACGTGTTATACGTATTCCTTTATATAACAAAGATCAAGGTGTACCTGGCGATAGTTTTACCTAACTTATTATACTCCGCTGAATCATGGTGCCTGTACTCCAGACATATAAGATCCCTTGATAGGTACCACCTCAAGTAATTCTGTGATATTATGAATATTCATTGGTCGGATCGTGTTAGAAACACTGATGTTCTTCGAGGAGCTAATGTCTGCGGAATGGAAGCGTATTTTATGCGCCGACAACTGCGGTGGTGCGGGCACCTAACGCGTACGTCCAACGACAAGGTGGCGAAGCGCACTTTCTACTCAGAGCTCCAGGACGGCAAGCGAAAGAGTGGCGGCCAGCTGCTCAGATACAAAGACGCTCAGAAGAGAAATATGAAAAAGTGCAAGATTGAGCCCTCTGAGTGGGAATCATTGGCAGAAAATCGGCCAGAGTGGAGTTTTTTTGGTTCAACAAAGTGTCTACAACTTTGAAGATGAGCGCAGGTGTGATCTAGATAATAAACGTGATCACCTTAAAAATTAACCACCCGCCAACATTCACTATAATTACATAAATGGCGTTTTGACATGCACATTATGTGCGCGCACATTTAAGGCCAAAATTGGATATGCTAGTCACCAAAGAGCGCACCAACGGAACCAAGCAGGAACAATGTCGCCGTAGCCGAAATCGGCCTGGATGACATCATCATCATCATCATTGGTTGTGTTTTCACGTCACTGATTTTATCACATTATTTCGGAATAATTCAAGTGGTTCTAAGAGAGGTTTAATTTTAAGATAATTTTAATTATATTACGTAACCAGTTTACCTGTTCATAGTAATGTTTTAGGTAAATTAGTAAAAACTGTATTGTTATCTTGTACCTAGCTAATGGAACGTTTTGCCTAAGGCTATTTGTTTGTGAGCATCTGAATGTTATTAAATAAATAAAAATACAGATAATATAAAATTTGTTGTAACGCAATACTATAAGAAACCTTAGAACACTTTCGTAATTTATTTCAATCATTATTATAAATACGGAATGTATCACGGCACGTAGTGTGAGGCGAGACGTGGTTCGGAGCGGATCGCACTCATCCTGATGAAGGTTCACGAATTGAACCGAAACATTGTCTGTCGAAACACCGATAAAACGGTACGTGATAAATCCCGTATTTATAATAATTGCTATAAGAATATTAATGGTGATGCTTCAAAAAAGGAAAGCTATAGATCGATCCTCATACATGTAAATTAAATAACTCCACGCACTATCATCGGTAGTACAAAGCGAATGAACAAAACAACCCGACCGTTGGCCAACATGTGCCACAAAGTTTGCATCGTCAACAAAAACGGCTCTTTCTGTATGCTTTGACTGCGACACTGCAATATCCCCTTGAGGGCAACATAGACGATCTTTTTACCCCATTTGATAAACAACCCTATTTTTCAAACGGTAGAGTTTAGTTTTGTTTGAAAATGAATAGCGTAACAAGACTCAATGTAGAGGATTACTATAAAACTTTTGCATACAGTTGAGATTTTGATTCTAAATGGGCTATCTGGATCTCACTTGCTCATGAATATTTCTGGCTTAGATTTCAATATAGATGTAAAGGTTTTATTATAGTTTAGAAATAAAACGATGCAAAAGATTTAGTTTGGTGAAATAATATTGAATGAAAGAAGGATAGTTGAATGAACGTCGACATTCTATTCGATAAAATGTCAGTCACTTTGCACGGTTGTGAATTTAAAGGTACCCTAAGTTTATTTTGTCATATGTTTTATATTGACTGTCGTATTTGGCCTATTAATAAGGCTGTTGTGTCCCACTACACTGCAAAGGCCTCCCTCCCCTCCTTTCACTTATCTCTGTTGGTAACGAGTAAGTCAATCCAAAGGTTGCCTTGAAAAAATCGCTTTTTAATAAAGGCCGCCTATATTTAGAATTAAATAGTTTTTTTAAGTATGTGTACAATAAAGCATTATTCTGTTCTATTCTATTCTAATCCTTAAGGTAGGAGTCTAGCTCATTCCGCTAAATAATATTTTACAGACGACCTCCGTGGTTTAGTGGGCGAATAGCCGACTGAGACGCAGAAGGTAGCGGGTTCTATACCACCGCAGAACAAATGTTTGCATGATCTACAGATATTTGTTCCGGGTCTGGTTGTTTCTCTATATATTATAGGTATGTATTTACAAACAAAAAATGTACATAAGTATTCTATCAGTTATCTGATTCCCATAGTACAACTCTGTTTAGTATGGGGCTAGATAGCGCTGTGTGAAATGTCTAGCAATATTTATTTATTTATTTTTAAACTTCGGCGATCACTACTATAATATATATTTACTAAAATTAAACGGGGCATTCAGCGCACCTTGCAAGGATTGAATTCACATATTTAATTCCTTGGTTCAGCACCTACCCGTAACAATCAACATATAACAAATATTACTAAAAAAAGTATGTAACGAACGATCTACCTGAAAGAGTTCATTGAGTACCTACCTTTTCTTTTTTTTCGAGGAGGAAATCTGCGTGAGGTTGTCGGACTCAACGACCCACTAAAACCTCCTCTGTGGCCGGCCTCAATGCATATCAAAAGGTTCTGGGATCTCGCAAGTAACGCACCAGAGCCCATAAAGAGCACGTACCAGGGGCTGTCGCCCCCAGCACCCTCGCAGTGCGTGCAGCTGCACATGCCACATTCTGCAGCTGCCCTCCCTGAGTCCGCAATTGAGTACCTGCCTACCTTAACTCGAACGAACTACAATATTTTTTATATATCTTTCTATGTCTACTGATTCTCTTGTAAGTGATAAATGTTATCTTTTTGAGAATAATACGAATAAATTGAGATTACACCATCACTTACCATCACGTAAGGTAGTGGTCAAGCGCTTGGCTATCATCAATAAAAAAATAAAAAGATTATTAGACCTAACAATATGAAAATATTAAATGTTTTATGCAGATAATGATCCAAACTTTCCTCACCGATTTTCTCTCCAGAATTTTTTAGAACATTTCCAAAGTCGACGAAAAGAGTGTTCTGACTGTTCGCGGGTGAAAAAGCCTAACTTTCAGGAACATTTCAAAAATAGTTAAAATTCGAAAAGTTTACATTATTTCGGTGGACTAAGAACCATTTTCGCCTGTTAAGGTAGTACAGTAGTGATGGGCACGCTAACGGAATTATATTTTAAAAAACTTAGTTTTAAAAGTAAAAAATGTTTTTCATATTTCAGTCGGATATCCTATTCAAATGGTGAGGGGTGAAAATCTGATATTGCCTGTTGCTATTTTGGTATACAATTTTGCGGATTAAATGTGGATGTGTATTTTGATAAACACTAAAAAATATGACCTCAAAGTTGACCAAGGTTACATCATTTTCAAATAAATATTGCTGGACATTTCACACAGCGCTATCTAGCTCTAAACTAATCAAGGCTATGAAAACCGGATAACAGATATAAAACTTATAAAGTTATGAGAATAAAAATACTGAACAAACAATTTTTTTTAAATTCTGTTAATTTAAAACATAGTTAATTAGTTTATTATATTAAGAAAAGATTATTGACTGAATCCTTTGATCCATATATATCGTAACTTTTGGGATTTTTATCTCAAAAAATTATTTTCAGTAGCAGGATTATGAAGAACATCGATCACATCACACTAAAATTATAAATACGAAAGTTTGGATGTTTGTTACTCAATCACGTCATCACGGCTGAAACAATTTCAATAAAATTTAGTATGTCGATAGATTTTGACCTGGATTAATCCGTATGCTAGTTTTCAATGACAAAACACGCGTGCAAAGCCGTGGGTGGAAATTAGGCCTTAGCACCTTAGGAACGTGCTCTACGATGCACTGCCCTGCGTCTCTCAACTTATTCATAGAGATTGTAACAAATTTTGTTTTGTTGTTTTGGTTGCTTTTGTGGCATTAGTTTCACTGCGGCCATGAGGCCTATTGTGGATCGTCACTTGTTTTTAACGGCACTCAGACTTTGTAAACCAAAACATACTAATGCAAGCAGCATTATGGGAATGATGGAAGCAACTACTTCTCCGGGCGAGCCCCTTCACAAAGAGATCTACTACACAACTTTGCGTTCACTTTATCAAACATCAAAAAGCTGGTTTACTTGCGTTTCTGTCGGAAATTGTCTGTAGGAACTTTATGTGGAGAAAATTGTGAAAGATTTGAAATGTTATTTCGTTATTTGATCGAGCGAAGCGAGATCTCTAAATCAACTTGGGCAAATCGGTGTTGTATGTATGTATATATGTATGTACGTATGTTTGTTTGTCCGAGGATAACTTTCGAAGCGTTTATACGATCATCCTATTGATACTACCTATTGCACAATTTTGGTGTGACTCAATGAGCTAAAAATGTTGGGGTGTTGTTGAGATATTGGGGTTCAAGAGGGGTTTAAAAAACCAAAATGAGACTATCCGGTCAAATGGCACGTCTAATAAAAGGTATTTGTGAGTTCATTTTGACCTTGCTTTTATTTTTTGTTTATATTTGTAGTTTTTAAATTATTAGCCATAATAAAAACGAAACTTTGACAAAATTCACAGGGTACACCAGTGACCTCACAATGCTGAAATTTGGTATTCGTGTAGCTTTAGTGACACAAATATAGGCAAAAGTCTAAAATCCAGAATAACTGCATTTTGTACCCCAAAAAAAGTAACCACTTTATATGAACTCCCGTTACCTGTAATTTGAATGAAACTGTAGGTTAAGTAACATGGTTCTGTATTTCGTGGCACTATTTTGATAGTCAAAGATTACGAATAATATATTTTTGTTTTTATGGGAGACTCGCGAAATCTCAGTTCGGGGCGAACCACTAGTAAATATTCAAAATATAGATTCATTCATTCATTGTTTCATAGGTACAAAAGTGTTCTTAATAAAGTATATAACTATTGCTATAAAAAAAAAGAAATGGAACTTAATCAATATATTGCAAACTATACCGGTAATTTCAAAATTTTCGAGATTTATAAATCATGTGTTCTTTATATCTCTTGTTCAGAATACGTACGTAGACTACGTAGGTACTTGTTTTCTAAGAGCACAATCGTTTAACCTATGAATCGATGGAGGTAGGAATGAATGCAAACTCATTAATTCTACCGAGAAGAAATTAAAATCCGATACGACACAAATTTTCCTTGCCTTGCTACATTGAAGGAATCTTTTTTAACATTTACTAAATTATTCTCAACTCTATAGTTAAAAACACAAAGTTTAAAGTTCTTTGTGTTGTTTAACAAACTTAGGCTATACCTATTGTTACGGTTTCCAATTTAATTTGCAAAACCATTCTTATCGTTTTTCAGTAAGTATTTATCGTAGTTTGATTACATTCGTGAAAAACGATTAGAAACTGTACGTGATGTTTACTGATCAATCGAGTTGATTTGTGTTAAAGAAGCGTGATTTTGATAATAAAACAATTTTACAAATCTATGTAAAGTTTTATGTATTGGTATCTAATCTAATCTAAAGAGCCAGCTGGATCACACTTCTGGGCAAAGGCCTCCCTTCTTCCATTTATCCCGGTCTAGGGCTTCTGTCGACCAGTTCGCACTGTGCGCATCAAGTTCGTCCCGCCATCTTCGCCTGGGCCGGCCACGCGTTCTCGCGCCTTGTGAGACCCACTCGGTTATCTTAGCCCACAAGTCATTGCGCATGAGTTGGTATATATTATAAAAAAAAAAACAGGAAACAATATACTTACCTACAGAATATTGTGAAATTATGTATGTTAACTCTAAATTGGTTACTTACGAAAACACTCAATAAACAATATGATTTTAGCAATTTTATACACCTTACACGGTAAAAATAAGTCGTAAACTATGCATATTGCCCAACAAACAACTGGATCTGTATAAGGGATGATCTTAAGTTACATAAAAGCTATTGAAGTGGCAAAGTAAATAATAATAATCTTTTGTATTACTGTGGAACTTAAAAAGCTTACCATTTATATACTAGAAGTACTGAGCTAAAGTCTTCAGTCCAATTAACTGAAAACAATAGCTTAGAACCGTTCGAATTACACTGCCATTGGATGTCGTCTCTTTCAAAGCTGACATTCAAATCATGCGGCCGACTCACTCTTGACCTTATTTCCTGCGCTCAAATATTCAGGAAACGACTGCTGCGGATGATTTCTCCACGGTACCGACAGGATACAACCATTAATCACCTGTTTACACATTGTACACTACATATTACCGAGTGACAGCTGACTTATATCGAACGTTCAATGAATAATGCTGGACATTATACACAGCGCTATCAAGCCCCAATCCATACTGGTAGAAGAATAGCATGTTTTTTTAAATACATGATTACTTACAATACATAGAGAAGCACCCGGACAAAACAGTATCTCACAAACAGAACAAAGGTCATTTGTCTTTCGCTAATCTAAAGTAAACGTGGTATAGTTTCCACCTTGTGAACTGAGTGAAGTGTGAATAAGAAATAATATAATTATTCAGAAACAGCCAGAAAAATCAGGATCACTTGACATTTCTGGTATTATTTAACCCTCAACGCGAAAATAGGTTTGTTATATTTTCTCTGTAACTCTGTTTGTCTGTGTGACTGTTTTTATCATCGAAGACCCAATTTTAATTTTTTTGAAAGCTTTTTGTGACTTGTTGCGCGGAATAGTAATATTTAATGGGTAATGGTGGAATAGCAACCACTACGAAATACGAAGGTTTTTAAATTTCAGCAGACCAAAATTAGGCTATTTATTAAATTAGTGTTGAATTTGATTAATAGCCTAGTTATAAAATTAAAAGCTAGTTATAAAAGCCTAAAAAGAAAATTAATATTATTATAAAGAGGTTAGAGGTTTGTGAGTTTGTATGTATGTTTCTAGGGATAATCTGAGAAACTTCTGCATCGATTCTGTAACTTATTTCACTGATAAAAAGCGCGTCTATCCTTGCGTATAGACTGTATTTTGGTTTGATAAAAATCTGCGAAGCCCGTGCGGGTCAGCTAGTTTCCGATGTTTTGTTAATCCGTTCTTAAACTTTGACAAATGGTATTTTGCGACCGTTGAAACCTAACACGACACAAATTAACCCCACCCGATAACCAGCGAAGTCCATTCAGTGAGTAATGGTGAGCGTCCGTCGCGGGCCCATTTCCGGTCAGTAATAGACTGCCGAGATAGACGATTAATCTAATATTAGATACACTGTGACAAGGTTATGTCACCGGGCCCCGATTACGTCAGGAAGTTGCAATTTGTAAACATGTTCTGGGCCAGTGTCCATTTACTGAAGCCATGTGGCGTAGTTTGCACGGTTGTTAGTAACAGATCGTATTGGTTAACCGTAGTCACTTCTAATTAGAGGATAGCTTCTGCCATTTATACTTGAAACTATTGGGGTAGAATGGTTCTCAAGTGTTGACTACGCACCGTAAAGCGCAGTGTAGGACGGTCCTCCATTAGATGGAAAGATAACCTAATAAAGGTTGTTGGGAGCCGGTTGCAGAACGTTGTAAAAATCTATGGGGAGGCCTATGTTTAGCAGTACCTATCATCATCATCGTCATATTAGCTGCAGGAGATATTGTATGGCTTTATGATGATGAAGAGGACAAATTATAACAGAGTTTTACTTTAAAAACTTTTGTGATTTCTTTCAATCATTATTATAAATACGGGATTTATAATATCGTCTTATCGGTGTTTCGACCAACAATAACATACAACTGACAATGAAATATAACTGAGTTATTCTGTCGATCCCGGGTAGTCGCAGTCATTTTAAATGATGGTAAATAAGCTAGTGAGCTCATACTAACTTTATTTACTTAACTAATCTGCATATTGTGCTAAACTATTTGCACTCAGGGTAATACTTATAGCATCATAGACAACGGTGTTGTTATAGCCAAGTATTGGCGAAACATTTATAATCAAATCAAATAAATTTATTCATAAGAATACCTCTGATGTACAACCTGACGACATTGATTTAAAACACACATCCAAAATCAACGTTGCATATTTTATAGGTGGGTTTCATACCTGTAGCTTGAATATTTATACAGTATCTAAACAATACGTTTTAAATAAAACATTTTTTCAATTTTAAACATCAAATCGGCGGCGCCTATGTGACGATGCCGCTTAGTCAGTTTAACAAGTAACTACTTACACGATGAATGTATATGGTTTGTTTACCTATTTTATACAGGCTGTATTATTGATACTAGCCATTAGCCCTACCCGTATTTTATTTTAATGTCGTAAATAACAGGCTGTATATCGAAGAATTGAAAAATGACCATAGTGATAATACAAATCAAGCAAAATACGTTAATTAGGTTCAGATCAAATCTTTACTACCATCCTATCCAAGAAAATTTTATCTGGATTAAAAATGCCATTAAAAGTATCAAACTCTCAGAGATTTAGATAAATCACAGATTTTGACCACCCTTTGCGACAGAGTGTGTAGTAAATACATTGTCGAATTTTTACGATCTCTGTTCAGCAATAAAATTTAATATTGCCCTGTCGAGAGGCCATTTGCCAATTTATTGGCTTCTACGTGTTTATTGTGACTGTTTTGTAAATGTACATCCAAATGGCTCCTTTTGCTATAAAAAATCACGGAGTTTTTGACTCCTGTGATATCTGGATCGATCTGGCTTTGAACTTTCATTTTATTACTTCGATTGAATTGTTGAGGCTTATACAATCTGCTGTGGAATGTGTATAGTAACTCGAAATGTATTAATTTATTCATAAAAAAACACAGCTTAAACCCCTGTCCACAGTTCTCAATTTTATGGTGACTCCTTTACAGTTCAAGCTGTGCGGATGTGGAACGCTTTACCTTTCTCTATTAGATCATCTAAATCTCTTCCTATCGTTAAAGCTAAGGTTTACAACCATTTCCTTTCTTTGTCTACGCACTGCTAGTTTATCGTTATGTTTATCTCCTTTGTTATAGTTTATATATAAGTATATATTATGTATGTGTATGTATGTGGTAGTTTATGTAGGTTTATTAACATACTCGTAGATATGTACATCGCCGTCTTTTTGATTTTGTTTTGTCCTGTCCATCCAAAGGTTGTCTGGAAGAGATCGCTTTTAGCGATAAGACCGCCCATTATACTTACCTTAATTTTTGTGTATTATTATTATATTTTTAATTTTGTTGGTGTGCAATAAAGAGTATTCTATTCTATTCCTAACATGTTTTTTTTATCTCCAAATCGTATCTTATCGTATTTCTCGAACTTATGTCTACAAAAACAGTGTGTTATCAATGAAAAACGTAATATTCTGTAAAGTCGTATATTAACTTTGTGTATGTAAACTGTGTGTATAGCTGCAGGTATTTGTTACTGTTGGCATTTAGGAAGAAGTTATTTATTGAGTAAATTCAAATAATGGGTCTGTTGATCGTTTTTCTACAATTATAAAAATATTGTGTCTAAAACAGGTAAGATGGTAACACCCACGCTCATGAAGATCTTTTTTCACAAATATTTTAGTTTGGTTACTAGGTATATTGGCTTTATTTATTTTTATATTACTGATTATTTACGAGGAAGATGAATGAATGAATGAACATTCTTTATTATACCTTACAAGCTAGACACAACCGAAATTTTTATTTTTCACAAAGCAAAAATAAAAAGAAACAAATAAATGTAAGCATAATGGGCGGTCTTATCGCTTAACACAGCGATCTCTTCCAGACAACCTTTGGATGGAGAGGATCATTGCTTAATGGAAGATTGGCTGAGGTGTAAAAAGAATAAACTTAATAATAGAAAAACAAAAATTACTCAACCTTAAATACATACATGTTAGGTACATAAACAATTGTATATAAATAAATATCATACATAAAATGAATAAATATGTACTTACATACATATACATATATTTATAATATTACAGATGAATGAATCACGACTCTTCATGAAGACAATAGTTTTTGAGTCTAGCTTTAAATACGGAAGGTGAGGGAGATTTCCTAATGGAGACTGGCAAGGCATTCCATAATCGGACAGCTTGGACGGAAAAGTAGTTTGCATAGAAACTGTCTATGCATCGGGGTTTTGATAAGGAGGTTTTCAGAGGATCGGAGTGCTCGGGAATTAGTGCAACGAAGGAACTCGAAGCGTTCCTGCAGATAGCAAGGCGTGAAAGGTTTACGAAGGGTGTTGTATAGGAGGGATAGGATGTGAGTATTCCGGCGAAGTCGAATGGGGAGGCATTTGAGTTTATTACGAAATTCGGAGATGTGGTCGTATTTCCGGAGTCCGAAAATAAACCTAGCAAAAATTTTGAAATGCTCAAGCTTATTGAGCTGTTCCTCCGTGAGGTGAAGATAGGAAGATAAGATAAGATAGTCAAGATAAGATGTTTCAGTAGTATTTATTATTTTTATCTAGGTGAAACAATGTCTCATTATTATAAGCAGCATTGAAGCTATACATTTATCAAAAATCTTGACGAATGAGTAGGTACATTAGAGAAGTATACAGAATGAATTGCATCAGTTGCACAAAGAAGCTAGGCTCTGAACTTGATAAAAATTATGATGGCATTTGCCTGCTACAATATTACGTAGAGGGTCTACGAAATTGCGTAGCGCTGTATAGTACTTCTATAGGCAGTGGGTCTACGATACTTAATAGTAGTTTGCAAAACCTCTACTGTTGTAGGCATAGCTGTTTCTTTACGTCAGGGCACAACTCTAGTGATTGAATTGACAAAATATTTTGAATAAGCAAACCGTGTTCTAGTAGCCGTAACATTATAATGAGTATTTGCAATTTAGAACCTTAAATCACAGATATAAGCGCTGTTTAAAACGGTCACCGCTTCTTAAGAAGCTAAATCTCTTGTAATATAGACAAAGCATTGTGGTCGCACCTCGGTGCGCCCAACTTAAAGGAAGCCGGGTTATCTCGTCTTCACGACCAATTTAATAATGGAATAAACTCTCCAAATTATATTTGAGTTTTCGTTTCGCTACACTCTTTGTTAACTGAGTTTCTTTTGTTGGCTCTCTGATTACTCGCGCTGGCTGTTTCTAGTTGGGGTGTTTCAATGTGAGATTGTTCTAGTATCTCTATGTGTTGCGAGTTAATGCACTACCTAGTACCATAGGGCTGAATTTATTTAGTGCGTCCTACGGCAATGCCATACAAAGAGAAAGAACTTTAAATATAAGATATAGCATGGAGACTTCCTGTACGCTAAAATGAGAGAACATGATTACAGTTCCTTAATATAAGCTCAACCATTAATGTTACGTAAACCGTAAATGAATTATCATGTATTTTGTTTTAAAAGTAAGTTATACTGCATTCACATATTTTTTAAAAGTTGATTGCTTAAATAATTAATTCCGTCTTAGCAACAATAAATAGAATCTTAAAAAAAATGTCTCCATTAAGTAGAATGTGCCAATTTTTTTTTTATTTTTTTTTTTTTTGTACGTTGAGGAATCCTCATGGATACCGCTCTGAACCCAGGGAGCAGTATGTCGGACTCCTACCGGCTAAACCTCCACGGCGTTCCTCCGCTCGCTGTACACGCTGGGGACACGGGAACAGAGAAAATTCTTCTTCCGCGACCATCAACTTGGACAAATCGGCATTGTATGTATCTACTCGTATATATATATATATATGTATATATATTTGTTTGTCCGAGGATAACTTTCGAAGCGTTTATCCGATCATCGTGAAATTTGCTATATATATAGGTAGTGATGGACCAATTTTGGTGTACTAAATGAGGTAAAAATGTGAGGGGGAGGGGGGGGGAATCGTTGAGATATTTGGGTTCGAGAAGGGTACAATAAAACAAAATGGGACTATCCGGTCAAGTGGCACGTCTAATAAACCGTTACGAACTTTTGAGCAACTAACATCCATTTATTTCTAAAAACCTACACTAATTACACTATATTATAAACTAGCTGTTGCCCACGACTTCGTACGCGTTACACTACTACTACTCCATATTTCAAGTCTCTAAGATCAGCGGTTTACGCTGTGCGTTGATTTTCAGTCAGTCTGTCAGAACCCGTAACGGTTGTTTAATATATTGATGATAATATTATTGATTAAGCCGCCCATTGTACCGTTATTTATTGTTTATTTCCTTAATTCCGTATTTTTGTGTGGTGTGCAGTAAAGAGTATTTCATTCATTCATTAAGAACGGTCGATTTCCCCATCTTCAGACGCTGGTAGTCAATTGTAACTTGAAACGTCTCGAAAAAACAATTTAATAGAACCCAAACACGATACATCTACTGTTATCCATGAATGAGTTCTGTAGATTCCCTCCTGGCTTCATTATCAGACTCTGATGGTCTTACCATGATAAAATGTTTCATTATTTACCTATAAAAAGCATTTATGCAAAGTTAAACGTTCGTAATTGCAATTAACATTGTTTTAAAACAAACTACATCCCTTTTCAACCCAAGGGCATAATTTTCAAAAAAACGAACTATGCCATGTTTCATTATGTACCTTGATAAGTATTTGTGCAAAGTTTTACGTTTATGAACCTCAGGAATAATGTTTTACCATACAAAGTTCAACACCCTTTTTCACCCACCCAGGGGATGATTTTTGAATAACAAAAAAAATACCATTTCTCTTATTTTTCTTAAAAAATATATATGCCAAGTTTGAAGTTTATAAATCTAGAAACCACTGTTTTTCATACAAATATAAACCCTCTTTTAAAACCCTTAGGGTTTGAATATCAAAAAATCCTTTCTAAGTACACCCCTACGCATCAAGACAAACATACCCTCTAAATTTTAAGTTTCTACAACCAGTGGTTTAGGCTGTGCGTTGTCTGTCAGTCAGTCAGGACTTTGATTCTTATATAATAGATGTAAAAGTTTTGATGTTTGTTTATTTATTTGTTTGTTAATTACTCAATCATATCGTTGTGGCTGAACTGATTTCGATGAAATTTGGTGTGCTGATAGATTATGACCTGAATTCAAATACAAGCTACTTTTTGTTGAGAAAAACGCTGGCCGCTGGCGGAAGCTAGTTATTATAATATAAGTCAAGTAAACTACACTTATGTGTGAGTTGAGTACAGGGGTGGGTAAGTGTGGTGCTGGTAAACTTGCCGAGTAATAAAGAGCAATCTGTCTATTTAGTGCTTTAGTTACGCCCCTGCTTTTCTGATAGCTAGTTTGCTAGTTTGGTTGGCAATATATATTATAACTAACTACTTAGCATGAAGTGGACCAGTAAATGTAATATTGGTTGCAAAACTTACAGTAAAATTATGTTTTATTCTACAAATATTTATTTCAGGGCCCGTAGCCAAATTACATTCGACACGAATCTATTCGATATCTACATACATTCGTTGTCGCTGAATCACGTGGTATTTCTATAGCATGTGTCAAATCCCATACATTTTCGGACGTATCGACTAGCGTCATCGCTAATCGACTGTAACTTGGCTAAGCCCTCTGGTCTTGGTTTTTTCTGTATACTACAAGTATGTTTAAAAAAAAAATCAGTATAATAAGTATTTTATCAGTTATCTGGTTCCCATAGTACAACTGTTTGCTTAGTTTGGGACTAGATAACGCTGTGTGAAATGTCCAGCATTATTTATTTATTTATCTATCTGATATATGCTTTGTTATAAAGTGTCTTGCACGAGATGTCTAGTAGTGATGGAGAAGCGCTTCATATGCTTTTAACAAAAATTTATGATATAGTTTACGAGGTCCAATAATAGGTAAACAATTGGATTAACATATTAGGTTGACCTGTTTCCAATGCAGGCATTTACCGAAATACCTGTCTGTCGCAGATATTACTACTGACCACAGTAAAATTAGATTGAACTACGAAATCACCATAGGAATGCGAAAATGATATGACGTTTGCTTCTGTTTGATTTGGGATAGAAATATTTTCTAAACTGAAATATACTCAATCATACTTGAATGCGACTCCATACTGGAATATTCTTTAAATCTGAAATATGATTGGAAGTTAAGTTTAACACAATTTATCATACTTTAAAATGCTACTGGTTGCAAAACAATAATTTTTAGGGGTCTTCATATAGTTCTATCAAATATTTAACGTCGTGTAAGACAAGCGATCACACTTCGATCTAAATACACCTGTCAATTCTGTATTTAACGTAACCAAAAACTGATGTTGTCTCTGTATAGACAAAAAATGACGAAAATCAATTGAAGTAAAGTTTACTAAAATCGAAGTAGGTAACGATTGACTGAGCATATCAATCACACTAATTCCATTGAACAGAATGATTAAATAACAAGGCAAAATGCCTTTAATAACATAATATACAATAAATATAGAAGAAACAGTTGAATCATCTAAAGACCATTGCAAACGATCTATAGCTCAACTGCTTCAGACCACTACCAGGCAGAAATGTCCCTAAGACACTGGCTGCATTGCCCTGCTGAATTACAATGCTGATGCGTTGACATATATATGTATAAGCGCCCACTCAATTGAAAATTGATCTCCCTTCAGTCGCCGCCTATACGAGGTACAGACATGTACCCGGGCGTTTCTCTCCTATCCCCACCCCGGCAACAGCCCAAGCCGAGGTTCGTACCTAAGTGGTGCCCTTGCGCTAGTTGCCTAAGAAAACTTACTGGGCTGAGCGCCATCTGCGCTCGCCAAAAGTTCGGTTAAGCTGTCACGGCCTCAGAGGCCTACAGCGAGATTAGTGCATCCGAAAAAAAAAAAAAAAAAAATTTGAAAATTGAACAGTAGTGGACGTCCTTATGAGTTCATCCGGGGAAATATTTCCACCACAGCTTTTGCCGTCAAGCAGTAACGCTCGCATTGCGTTATTCCGATTTGAAGGGTATCGATGCCGGAGAAATAACAGACACATGAGGCACCTGTATATGTCAGGGATACAACGTGCGAATGATGCCTTTGGTTGACCCACTCCTTGTTTCTCTTATTGTTGGTTGTGGTCAGGTTGAAGGAATGAGAAGTACAGATTATGGTAGATGTTTGTATTCAGACTTTATATAATGGTTAACTTTACATAAGTGGCTCAAAATCCGGTTTCGTCGGCATACTCACATACTCTGTCTTATTTATAACATTCTTCAAAATCCTCTGTCTCCATGCTATCTTAAAGAACGTTTTTCACTTCTTGTTCCACCTAATCGTCCATCTCGTTCTTCTCAACATCTTTTACTCAAGACGCCTTAGCATACAACTTTATGCACTATCTCTTTCATTGTGACGGCTATCCCCTTGTGAAACTCTCTTCCAGTGGAAATCCGCAGGGCAGCCTCTATGGGAATCTTCAAATCCAAACTCTTTAAATACTTCATGTCTCTTTAAGATACCCAATAAAATTGAGCACTTTATGTAGGTATATTTTATGTATTTCGTTTATGTAAGTGTATAATTATTATTAATAATTTTGTAAGTTTATTTTATGAAACCTAAGCTAAAGTTTTTTTTTACCTCTCTATTTTCTGGCGCTACCACTTTCTCCACACTACACAAAGGTTAGCTGGAAGAAAATGCTAATTAGCATTAAGTTCGCCTATGTATTATTTTTTTCAGTGCAATAAAGAATTTTCTAATCTAATTTAACGGTTCACGTTGGTTACATAGACTAGTTACACGAGTATAAGTATTTTACTCTTGATGTTTTGTTCTTGAACTAGTTTCAAGATTCATTTATTCAGTCAAGAGTAACAGATAATTAATCCATATCGGTACAATAATAGAATACAAGAACTAAGAAAAGGTACTTAAAAACTAGTACAGATAAAAAATCAAATTAAACATTAGCAAACAATCACACAGTAGATTTAACAACTCGACTTGATTTATCTTTTCAAAATCATACATTCGTTAACTGCTTCTCCTAGCTTATTAACTTGTATTAACTTTAATATACTTTAACTTACTTTACTTTTTTTTTACTTTAACTTTAATATAGCACAATGCTGAGTGGTGACCGTTTTTGCTCACAAATTTGTTAATTAATTTATACCCATTTTTCTAAGCCATTGTACACTTGTGATGCAAAATAAACGTTTTTCTATTCTATTCTTCTATTCTAATATCAAGCCACGATCTCGGCATCCCTTTCAGAATACTTTCGCCCTACAGGTATAATACTACACTAATAATACATCCTTTTATAATCCTATAGTCAGAATGTGTCGTCTTTACAATGATCTGTTAGTAAATAATAGTGCTAATAATAATATTGACATTTACAACTATAAATTATTTTATTTAAAAAAGATATCGAAGCCTCTCTCATTAAAGAGAGTGCTTCTATGCAATAATTCGCTAGACATTTCTATTTTATTGATTAGTATTTTTTATTTATCTCATTATTTTAGGCTATTTTTTTTTGTTGCTTTGTTTTGTCTATGTAAGTAAATATTTCCCTTCAGCCTTCAGGTCTACACAGAACTGCGCTAGAGTTGTCATGCTGTGTACACATGCTTTGTGATATAATCTAGGTCTAAGATTTGATCACTATATTTTGTATATATTTTATAATATATTAAAAATAAAAATGAAATCGCACACCACACACCCATCTACCTATTGTACCTACGAGTACCTACTTATATTCTAATTGTTCACAATAAGTAAAATCATTCTATAGAAAAGTAGATATTCAGTTAAACTGGTAAAAGTATGGTAATGAACGGTTAATTAATATCTCGCAATCGCGGAGGCGTTCTGACACGTACTAGTAAGATTTGCCAACTCTACATATTTATATTTTTCAAACTTTCGCGATCACTGTACATAATTACTTATTTAAATTGGTATTTATCGCGTATGTCCCTTTTTTATTAGTCGCTGACTAGTCTGCCCCCGACCACGGCTGTTGCAACCAGTTGAAACGTTGGGATAACAAATAAAAAAGGTGCATACGCGTTAAACACCCGTTTAAATCAGTAATTTACCAGCGCTATAGTGATATAAATATGCTACTATAGCACAATGCTGAGTGACTGTTTTTGCCCACAAAATTTGCAATATAACTTATACACATTTGTCTACACTGTAATGTATACATGTGATGCAAAATAAACGTTTACTATTCTATTCTATTCTAATTATCTACATGTTTGCTTGTAAGGCAAATATGCAGAATTGCTGTGTTCGGTGTAAACCCGAACATTTGGTGTTACAAACTACCAAACTACATGTGTTAGTGACATAAGAAAGGTGGCGGACAGAAATTGGGTGAGAAGAGCCGAAGACCGGGCCCAGTGACGCGTATTGGGAGAGGCCTATGTCCAGCAGTGGACGAATGTGGACTGATGATGATGATAGGTTAGTAACTGATTACCATCAAGTGGGCTGCATGCTTGTTTGTCATGTTTTCATGTTGTTTGTTTTGATAAAGATTCCCCACTAATACAGCTTCACTATGCTAAAACCGCGGGTTCCTAAAACACGACAATTGTTTTAGTTGCGGCCGGCGCCGAAGCGCGGTGACGGCTCCGGACCAGGCCGTGTCCAGCGCGGGGCAGGCGCGGGGCGGGCGCGGGCCATAGCAAGGCGCAATTTGGCACATTTGCATCACAATCGTGTTTGATTGCCCGACGCACTCAGCCCGCGCTTTTTGAGCTAAATGGTTTATGGTATTTAGGTAAATGGAATGCGATGATTGAATTTTTTGTGTAATATTTTCGGTATAATTGATGTTCGAAATTCGAAATGTTTTGCATATTTTTTGATAGTTTAGTTTGTGACTTCAAAGTTTCCATGGCTTGCTTAAAACAATTGGCCGCTGCAGGTGTATTCTTAGTAAATGGGGTAATAGATAAATCGCCGACGCAATGCCAATGTGGTGCCCAGCTCCAAACAATGGCACACGTCCTTTCATGCCCATTCTGCCCTACCACCTTCACGATGGAGCAACTGATGACCTGATCCGACGCTGTCATGAACGTGGCGAAAGAAGAAGAACACGTATTCCGAGTTTCCGTTAGTAACGGAATCGTTAGGATGATCTCATTCATTAGGTTTTGCGTATCGATATGTAAAAGGGGCGTTGCTAAAATCTTTTATTTTTATATTTTTCTTTAATAAAGACAACAAACAATTATACAATCTTATCAAAATTTTGATCTTCCATTAAGCAATGATCCTTTCCATCCAAAGGTTGCCTGGAAGAGATCGCTTTGTTAAGCGATAAGACCGGCCATTATGCTTACATTTATTTGTTTTATTTATATATCTGTTGTGTCTAGCTTGTAAGCGTAAAGAATTTTCATTAATTCATTCATTGATTGGGCATTTTTGAATTAGCGAATTTCTCCTTCAAAACAAAAGAAGCGCGACAATGTGTTCGCAAACATTCATGTTTCGGGTTCATGTTCCTTAAAAAGGATGTGAAGTAAGTGTAGTAACATTTTTGCAACAAATAAATATTATCTTATCTAACGTTAGCTTACTATATAAATGTTAAAGGTAAATGTAGTTTTTCTGTGTAATCTCTCATCTTACCTCTCTACCTTTTATTTCTATCATCGCACCGCACGCCATTGAGAGGGAATCCATCCTCACTCCTCTGAGACGATGTAGTCGCATACCGTGAGGATCCAGAGAAATTTCCTTCCGCGAACACTTAGCTTGTTGAATGCCTTCTTTCCGGGGTTTCCTCCAGAGACTACGTTATGGGGTTCTTCAAAATGGGCGGCTTACAATATTTAAAGTGTCGGCAACGCGCGATACCTTAAATGTTACAAAGGTCCAAAGACAACGGTAACCATTACCGCTTACCATCAGGTGAGGCGTACGCAAAGTACCTTTGTCTATAGGTCTGTTTCATACGTTTTAAAACTAAACGGCTTTTGATAATCAAACCTTGCTTGCAAAGCCGCGCGCGGACGCTAGTCTAATATATAAAATTCTCGTGTCACAGTGTTTGTAACAAAACTCCTCCAAAACGGCTTGAACGATTCTTATGCAATTTTTTGTGTATATTAGGTAGGTCTGAGAATAGGACGTACACTATTTTTCATATCCCTATGTGATAAGGGTGGTCCACCCCAAATTTTTATTAGTTATTTTTTTGGACAATTTTTATTTTTAAATAAATACCTACAACCATAAATTTTCACCCTTCTACCACCAAACCCTATTTTTTAATAGCGATATTAGTACTCTAATAATTTTCTACTCTACACATCTACCTACACATTTAATAGTGTATCGCGTACGAAGTCGCGGGCAACAGCTAGTTTTATATATACAAAACCGTTGTGAAAGCTAATAAGTTATTTCTTTCAACATAAATAATTAATTCGTCCCGCATATAAAACATGACCTCCTTGTGTGTTGGCAATCACGTCCCAGTAGGTATCATCGACGGGTTTAGAGGGACGTCGTAAAGAGGACACCGGGTCCCGAGGGTACTAGGGAGAGACACACTGAGTTTTATTTGTTCAAGTAAAGAGTTTTTATAGGAATTGATTGGAGAATTGGCCTGATTCCCCTTAGTATTTCAGTTCTGTGGAGACAGCCGTATTCGACTGAATTTAAAACTATAAGTCAAATTTGATTTTCTATCAGAATTATCGTACGTAATTGTATGTAAACACCAATTAAGTAATTTGACGACCTCCGTGGCGCAGTGGGCGAACAGCCGGCTGAGATGCAGGAGGTTCGATTCCCGCCGCGGAACAAATGTTTGCATGATCTACAGATATTTGTTCCGGGTCTGGTTGTTTTTCTATATATTATAAGTATGTACCTATTTACAACAAAAAAACTATATAAGTATTCTATCAGTTATCTGATTCAACGACCCATAGTACAAGCTCTGCTTAGTTTGGGGCTAGATAGCGCTGTGTGAAATGTCCAGTAATATTTATTTATTTAATTAGTGCCTATTGTTACCTACAAGATCTAATGACTTGCCTAATAAAGGTTTCGGCAGAATAACAGCGTCGAGCTAAGCATAATGCTGAGCTGAAACCCATATGCTGCATTAGCACATACAGCAAACCTATTTACCTCTTTTAATTTCCGGGTTACATTGTATATTTCATTATATTGCTCCTATGTTTGTTGTATGTAATTTTCTGTTCTCTCTTACTTGTAGTTTCTCTTTGATGTTATACCCTTTTTAATGTATAATGTGAATTTGTCTGTGCATATAACACATGTAACAAATAAATGTCTGTCTATGTTTATTTTAAAATTTTAAATACTAGTACTGTAACGCGGATGCTGGAGCGCGCCATGCTCGGAATATCACTCTTGGACCACATACCCAAAGTCGAAAAACGACATCGCACAAAAGTCGTGGACGTGGGTATGTGGATCGCAACGCTGAAGTGTAGGTACCCATGTACCTACACTTCAGCTAGCTTGACTAAAATAAATAAATAAAAAATAAATATTGCTAGACATTTCACACAGCGCTATCTAGCCCCAAACTAAGCAGAGCTTGTACTATGGGAACCAGATAACTGATAGAATACTTATATACATTTTTTTAGTAAATACGTACTTATAATACATAGAGAAACAACCAGACTCGGAACAAATATCTGTAGATCATGCAAACATTTGTTCCGCGGCGGGAATCGAACCCGCTACCTCCTGCGTCTCAGCCGGCTATTAGCCCACTGCACCACGGAGGTCGTCGTCACTAAAAGGAATAACGGGCGTAATACGAAGGCGATAACAGAATGGTGGCCGAAGGATACACGGCGATCATGAGGCAGGCAACCTGCTCGATGGTCAAATGACTTTATGAACGAAGCTGGGATGGGACTCGCAAGGGACTGGAAAATATGTGGCCGATGTGGTTAGTAGACGCATGAGAAGAGTCGAAGATCAGGCTCAGTGGCATCTTGAGAAAGATCACACCCAGCAGTGGACTGCCATAGGTTGGTGATAAATGAATCCTACTTTATACTTATTAGTATAAATACTACTGAGTATAAATTGTATAACCATTCTATCTATTGGTACCTGTTTACCTCAATACTCGTAATTTTTATTATTATATAGATATAATATAATTACAGAAATTTGATTCAATTGATTTATTTCAAACCATGGCTACAAAGACTTACTTACATTAAATTATTGTATTATGAGTTAAGTAGCATTAAATTATGTAACAAAAAACGTTGCCCTGGTTTAGCTTCATATTAATTTCTCATTAATAATTCGCAGGGATCGCAGTTTGTAGCAGTATTATATTTTAACTGCACTAAATGAATTTGTTTGCTAACAATATTCCTTCCTATCAACATAGCACGCTGTCCTAAAATATTTCGGTCATATTGCATGTTGTTCAATGTATGCTTCGCCAGCAATTTAGACTAGTTAGTTCGCGCAACCTGATTTACCCAGTAAGTGGACATTTGGCAAGCGGTCGAGCATCAATCTCATTCATATATTAGCTTAAAAATTTCTTAAGTTTAACTAAACTGTTTCATAACAGTTATTTTAAATCTAGTTCTTTAATCTAATTCTTTGTATTATAATCTTTCTAATGTATTATAGGTATGTAATTAAAATAAATATGTTTATAAGTATTTTTCGGCGACCTCTGTGGCGCAGTGGATGAACAGCCGGCTGAAACGCAGGAGGTAGCGGGTTCAATTCTCGCTGCTGAACAAATGTTTGCATGATCTACATATATTTGGTTCGGGTCTAGATGTTTTTGCATATATTATAAGTATGTATTTATAAAAAAAAGTTTATAAGTATTCTATCAGTTATATGGTTCCCATAGTACAAGCTCTGCTTAGTTTGGAGCTAGATAGCGCTGTGTGAAATGGCCAGTATTATTTATTTATTTATCAATCATCTATAGGTACCATTTTTAGATGCTAAAGTGATAGATTACTGAACGGTCATGTATACTCTTATAAAAAATTACAAAATAGAGAGATTTATCTTAATACACAAAGAAAAGGGTAAGAGACCAAACGATAAAAGTTCAAAGCGACGGTAGTTCCTCAAAACTTAGAAATGCTGGTAAACCTGGCACGCACTCCAGCAAGGCAAAGATTGTGAATGGTGGGGAAAACTCAAAGTAGTACCTACTTACAAGGTGTCGCGATCCTCAACGATAAAATAGGGACTGAAGAAGTTCACTCTCAGTTAATCAGTTAATCAGGCACACTGCATTACAACTTCAGTTACATTTTTACATAGTCCAACCAACTTTACAACTAAACTGAAGGAAAGATTCACACCTCCAGTCAATAGCAGTACACATTTGCACCCAGTGTCCGATAGCCCTATCACAGCCAATACGGCGAACAACCTAATAAATTCACAGGAAGGACGGCGCAGAATAGATGCTTATCACGAACCGACTGGTTTCTGCGTTGCTACTTAAATAGCTCTGCTTTTCAACGGGTTTATTTAGATTTGTTGGTGCGATTGATGTATAAAACGATGTTTTTGTAAAGTAAGTAATAGCCGTATAAGTATAAAGTCTGAAGTGGTGACCACGCACTGGAAAACACAGCATAGAACGGCACGTCACATTCATGCCACTTTATTTCGCCCGCGCCACGTCTATGCCACTTGTGTTTTGCAATGCGTGTCATAATCTTATCATATCTTATCTTGTTAGGGTCCATACATTTGTAAGGTTAAA
The DNA here is from genome assembly GCA_963924445.1 of Philereme transversata. NCBI lineage: Eukaryota > Metazoa > Arthropoda > Insecta > Lepidoptera > Geometridae > Philereme > Philereme transversata. The sequence continues at coordinate 19,738,277 of OZ004340.1, forward strand.
TAAATGCTATTTTGAATATATAATTTGTTAACTCGATATTATTTTAAAGATGGCAACTATTTTGCTTGCGGGCATCACTACCCGCTTATCGTTTTTGCCCCATGATGTTAGTGGGGAAAATCATTTAAATACTCCTTGAGCTCATTTGGGGGGGGAGGGCTCATTCTGTACTTAGCACCAGATGAGACAAACCTCTGTCAAAATGTATTATTTTATTAAAGAAAGCTAATTATTCCTAGTGTTTATCTTCACGCCTGTTTCAATACTTTAAAATAAGTAATTACGTATTCGGCGTTCTTCTTTTCTACGGATCCTGATGTGGAGCAAGGCTAACAATCTGAACCTAGTCTTTAAGTTTTGAAACCAAATAAGTTATTTCATAGTATTTTAGAATATATAGGGCGCTAGGAAATCTAAACGAATATTGAAGGGTCTTTAACAAAAATACTATTAGAAAAAATGCAACATCTCTTGTCAATGTACTGAACGATGACTAACGTCTGCAACGTTATTGAACAGGTGCAAAAAACTGTGTAAGTTTATCTGTAGATGAAGCTAATGGCGCTTTCAGTCGTAAAATGAGCTGCCTGACCGAGTTTGGATCTGATATTATGCAAACACTTGTTCACCTTAACGAGAATCGAACCACCACTTCTTGTGACGACCTCCGTGGCGCAGTGGGCGAACAGCCAGTTGAGACGCAAGAGGTAGCGGGTTCGAATCCCGCTGCGGAACAAATGTTTGCATGATCTACATATATTTGTTTCGGGTCTGGATGTTTTTCTATATATTATAAGAGTGCATTTACAAAAAAGTAAAAAGTATCTACGTATTCCATCAGTTATCTGGTTCCCATAGAACAAGTTCTGCTTAGTTTGGGGTTAGACAGCGCTGTGTAAAATGTCCAGTAATATTTAATATTTATTTATTTATTTGAGTCAGCTACTCACCACCACCCCATAGTTTATTTTTTGACGCAAAAATTCTTTCTTTAAAAGAAAAGTAAATCCTTTTATATAAAGGGCATGTCAATGAACATTACATTCGTACCAATATCATCCAAAAGTAACAAATTTTTCAAGATAACGGCGGCGTTGGTATAAGAACAAACTACCAAAAGTGAGAAATTTTATTCTATCCAAGTATAAGAAATTCAGTTAAATAAAACTAGTGTACAAACCAAGAGAATCAGTTTAGTTCGGGCGTTTCGCCAAAACGTGATTATGTTGGCAGACAACTTACTACTTCGGACTTTTGAAAAACCAAGTGCTTTTTGCCGGTCAGAAGTTATAACTTTTCAACTTAAGAGAACGATCCTTTCATAACGATAAAATCTAAATATATTCAAAAATATTTATTTATTTAAGCCCACATTTTACAAGCAATAACATGAATATTTCGCTAGAAAACAGTTTAGATATGACTTAAAACACAATTTATGTTCGCACAACGAGACAGTATAACAATATCAAGTAAAGTGAAAATACACTATTAATAAATAAAACACAACGAAGAATAAAATACAGACATAAAACACATACACATATTTAAAAATACCTACCTAAATTGACTTGGTAAAAAGAATTTCATGGAAATAGTTAAAATAAATAAAATAAATATATAAATATTAAATATTGATTGCTGGACATTTCACACAGCGCTATCTAGCCCCAAACTAAGCAGAGCTTGTACTATGGGAACCAGATAACTGATAGAATACTTATATACTTTTTTTTTGTAAATACATACTTATAATATATAGAAAAACATCCAGACCCGGAACAAATATCTGTAAATCATGCAAACATTTGTTCCGCGAACTAACAATGGGTTTTAAAGCACCTGGTGGTAAGCTCAGCTAAGTGAAGGATTTAAAAGAACCAGTGGGAGAACCAGCACCATGAAAATTCAATTTTATTCCCTAGATTATTTATAGAGACGCGGTTCCATTGCTGCGTAGAATGCACACGTAGAAATTATGCACGCTAGTTTCGTGGGTTCATTTGTCTGCTTGTGTGTCTAAGTTTCCACTGCGGCGCATGGATGACACACACACATGTGTTCTCTTTAAGATGCTACGCAGCCGTTTGTTGCGTGTGTAGCATGCGCCGTGTTGAACTGCGTGGGTATCGCCTCTGGGCAGACCACTTGTGTATTGGTAACGCCATCAAGCTACGCATCCATACGTAGCGTGGTCACGGGTGGCAGTTGATTGATCCGCCTACATTTTCATACAAAGCACAGCTAAGTACACGTGCGTAGCGTGCTCCTGCGCTGCAATGGAACTGTGGCGCATATGCATTCAGTATAATGTCATCGTGATGCGCTAAACCCACACAGTGACAATGAGTGCGGGTGCCAAAGCAATCACATGCTGGCCCTGTTCCCGCTCTAAAAGGATTGTATCTGACGCCACCGGGTGTATATCACTAGTGATGGGACTGTATTCAAACTTCAGGTGAATTTTGAAAACAAAATTATTTAAATTATTATTTAGTTGCCTAAAAACAGGTCACAATATACCACCAAAAAAAATATGAGTGTCATTTAAACATGTGTAGGTTGCGGGTTCGATTTCCGCCACGGAAAAAATGTTTGCATGATATACAGATATTTGTTCCGGGACCTGTATATTACAAGCTTTGCTTATTTAGGGGCTAAAAGATAGCGTTGTATTAAATTACCATCATTATTTATTTATGTATTGTAATCCTTTGTTATTCATAAATTCATAATATATTAGACGAATTCGAAACACAAAAATTACATAACTGAATAATTCTGAGAAATTGTATTACAATGACAAAAACATGCAAGTGCGAGTTGACTTAGAATCTTGATTTTTTTATAGCTCTAAGGGATCATGGACCTATTTGTTATTAATTTCAACTTTATAATTCCACGCGTTCCTGAGAAAGAGAGTTTTGGCAGATAGTCATATTACAAATATTACAAATCATAAACATATACCTATGAACAATTTCAGATCACGTCTTCTTTTAGTTCTTTCCTAGAACCATTATTATTGCAGCCACTGACATAATAATTAAAACCACAGATATTTTAGCCAAAAGGGTGTTGAATTTTTTACCCAGACAACTGTTCTGGCCACGGAGTTCCCCGCGAATCTGGAAAGATGGCCGTTCCGTATTAGGTTTTGACTTTTCCATGTGAATACTTCCAATGACCCTCGTTACGCATTAGATGAATTTGATTTGGTTCCAAATAAGTACTTATATAGGTTGGTAATATTTAAATTTGCTTATTGCTATTACAAAAAATAGTCTAAATATTAGAGCAATTTATGCCGAATGTTAGATTATTTCTATTTCCTACCGATAATTTTGATGTTTTGAAGTGATCCTATATGGGTTTTTTTTTCCTTTTGAAGGCCGGAACCCTAAAAACAACGGAGATGAGAACTAATAATGCAATAGTATACAGTTACAAAAGTTGACAATTACCAATTTTAAAAATTTGAAAACGTAATCTTTATAAAAAAACCTACTATAAAATATTGGGTTATTTAGATGATAGAGAAGCTTGGGATTGAAATTGCTCTAACTCTGTCAATAATGTTTTGATTTGATTTTTGAATTTTTCCACGGAATACAGTTTTCGATTACAAGACCATGTTCCAACCCTAACAACAGTAGTGTTTCAAAAGCGCATTCAAATACATTTATATAAGTTATAAGTACGCATGAATCTTTTTAGCAGTGATACGCAGATTTAAAATTCCATTTATTTGACCCAAATACTGATACGGATCGTGTTCCGTTACAGTCGGAACCAAATACGGAACGTGCCAAGAGTGTTTTGGTATTTCAGGAATATTAAGTAGATCTAGAAATACGACTTTAATACAAAGGAATAAGCGCTTGTTACGTAAGCGTGCCTTTTTATTCTAACATGATATTCACTCAGTAAACATTATTTTACGTAACTTTCAACAGTTGATAAGTTTTGTCAAAATTATTATAAGTCAACAAGTTCTCAATACAAAGTTCTGGGGCCCAATTCTGCTAATTTATAAGAAAAACGATTAAGGAGCCATACCATTATTTAACGATTATGATTGTTATTCCTGTCATAAGCTTTTTCAATGGTGTTGTCATAGCAACGGCAGTCATTGAAAAAAGATTGTGTTAGTAGAATACCAAAAGGTATTTACTATATTCAAGAGTGGTCATTTTCCAACGATACCATTGTCATAGTGAAGCGATTGGTTTAGTAGAATTGGGCACCTGGTGTGCAATAAAGCATCTTCTGTCTGTCTAATTATTAAGAATTTCATAGTTCTTTTGCGATAACCGTTATGCAACTTTAGAGGCTTATAATATACCATCGATCCGGTCTAGAACACTAGTATTACTAACTAGCAGTTGCCCGCGACTTCGTACGCGTTACACTACTAAATGTGTAGGTAACCTAGATATAAAGCTAAACTCGCTGTTGCAACTTCACATGACACCCGATTTATATCCCACGGAAACTGATTTATGGAATAAATGGTAGCCTAGGTGGTAATCCAGGTTATACTCTACGTATATACCAAATTCCATCGAAATCGGTTCAGCTGGTACGACGTGATTGAGTAACAAACAAACAAATAAATAAACAAACATCCAAACTTTCACATTTATAATATTAGTGTGATGCCAATTTGATAGCGGTTAATATGATGAATTTTAAGATCAAGCCTATTCATTTTTGTATGGTCGTGGTGCCTGAACGATTTTTTTTTCACTAGGATTATTGTGTGGGATGTCGATTACTATGGTACAGCCAGCAGTAACTGTGTTTAGATCTAAACTTCGTGAGTTTCGATAAACACTATATTTTAATTAACTTTTAGGATATTAAACATGCAGGAGGTTAGTGCTGCTGTCTGTACCAACACCCAGATCCGGAACAAATATTTGTGAATCTTGCAAACATATGTCTCGCAGCGGATATTGTATCAGACAGCTTCTAGCGCACCAGACCACAGAGGTTATAAATCTTTCTTTAACTACTTAAAAGCATTGGCCATCAAACTCTCACTCTTTCACATATACACACCAAGAAGGACCATGCCTACATAAACTGGGTCTGGGTGTTTCTCTATACAGGGTGGAATTTTTGAGTCGTACCTGGAGGATAAGTACTCTAAATACTAAAAATAGGGAATTTTACTTTATGGAAAAAAATTAATATAAAAAAAGCAAAACTGCATTCAAACATATTTGAAAAAACGCTTGCCACGCCTGGAAATCAAACCAACACTAACTCAAAAATAATAACATTCTCTACTTTTAAGGCACCAACTGATACAATCAATTATGAGGATCAAATCTCTCTGATAAACATAGTATCTTAAATGAAAGGAAGACCACGAAATCTGAACAACAATAATTAAATATCTTATACTAATCTTTATTATCTTATCTTACTACATAATGGCCCGTCTGGCTAATTGGAAGATAACTGAAACCTATCTGATAACTAACTGAAACTGCAAATGTACAGTTCAACAGTATTATCAGCTGAGTTTCAGGTTTGCTTGGTAATTTACATTTATAACCTACTAGCTGACCCGCCCGCGGCTTCGCTCGGCTGGGTTTTCAATAAAACATTACCCTCATTTTGCGCAGTTGGCTAAAAAGTAGCCTATGCCCTTTCCCAGGATATAATCTATCTCCTTGCAAAATTTTATTACGATCCGTTAAGCTGTTTAGTCGTGTAAAGGAAACAAACAAACAGAGTTATGTGTGTATTATACATCTAAACCTTTCTCTTGAATTATTCTATCTATTGCTGAAACTGCATTAAAATCCGTTGAGTAGTTTAAAAGATCTAAGCGAACAGACAGCGGAAGCGACTTCATTTTATACTATGTAAAGAAGAGATAAATTATCCTTTTCTGTGGGTACCATGTCCACAGATAATATATTTTTTTTACTTATAAATCTAATGTGGCTAAGACCCCAGTTAGATTTCGTGGTCTTCCTTTATTTTAAGATAGATTTGATCCTTAAGATTTACACTATCGATTGCTGCCATAAAAGTAGAGGGTGTTATTTTCTTGAATTAGTGTCGGTTTGATTTCCAGTTAAGGCAAGCGTATTTTTAAAAAATTTAAGTTGTTTTCTTCTTTTAAAAATAAAGGAATGTTTAATTTGAGTAAAATTTCCTATTTTCAGTATTTAGCGTACTTTCCCTCACGGTACGGCAAAAAAATCCATCCTGTTTATTATAAGCAGGTATTCGGTCACTATTATATTAACGGGATTTACCACGTACCGTTTTATCGGAGTTACGACCGACAATGTAGCCGTTCTGTTCGGGAACCTTCATCAAGGTGAGTGCGATATTCTATCAATTATCTAGTATCCATTCATACTAATATTGTAAATGCGAAAGTAATTCTGTTTGTTTGTTAGTTTGTTTGTTACCTTTTCACGACTAAACGGCTGAAAGAACCGTAATGAAATTTGGCAAGGAGATATATTATATCCTTGAGAAGGACATAGGCTATCTTTTGTCTCAAAAAATCATCTTGAAGGGGGTGAAATAGGAGTTAAAAGATTGAATGGGCAATCCAAAATTCCTTAAGTTAGGGATCTTAAAATTCATATTTAGGCTTTTGGTAAGAAATAAAGAAATACGAGTTTCAACTTTATTGCAAAATTATCCCTAAAGGGGTGAGGGGATAAGGTAAGGGGTTAAAATTATGAGGTATTCTTTATGCACTCCCTATGTACAGTTGGTATATAGATAGATTGTGACCGGGGTAGGGACAAAGGCTACGTTTTACCCGACTGCGCAGAAGGAGGGTAATGTGTTTACATTATAATTATGTTGACAATCCATGCGTGCAAAGCCGCGGGCGGGTCAGTCAGTTATTTATAAATGGTACATAATCGTTTCAACAAAAGTTTCGCAAAAAGTAGCATTTCATAATTTTCAGAGTACATAATACAAGTAAAATCCCCCGGTCCATATTACGCCGACATAGTTACACGGCCCAGCGGCTGTCACCTGGGGATATTTTACACTATGAAGCATGTTCTCACCTACCACGCAATGCTATTTCATAGAGGAATGCCGGAAAGAACTGTGGTGTGGGGGAAGGGAGGCGGCGGGAGTCGGACCAAGTTCTAAGATTTTATGCTACAAGCCAAAATTGTTATGTAAACCTGAAACGTCAAAGTCAAAGTCAAATATTATTAAAATCACTAAGATCACTTTGAAACGTCAATTTTACTGCCTGTTCCTTCGTGACCAAGCCAGGAAAGAAAGGCAAGAAACAAGGCTGGTTGTTTTTTTTAATTATCCTTTTAGCATACATAGCAATACAGAAAATAAATTACGTCTAAATTGTAACATTTTGAACGAGTTCGAGCAATTTCAATCTCAAGCTTCTCGATCATCTAAATAATCCGATATTTTATAGTAGGCTTTTTTATAAAGATTTTGTTTAATTATGTTTACAGGGGCTTATTAGAGAATATCCTAATTGTAAGTGTAGTGTAGTTTAATATTTTATTACTTATGTTAGTCTGTAAGGTATTTATAGTTATGAGTATTTATGGTTAGTATTGATATTTTTTTTGTATTTTTTAATGTTGCCTGTACACGTATTTAATAATGCGTAAAATTAACGTTATTTTAATGTATTATTTTCAAATCAATTCAAAATACATTTATTGAACACAGGAGACATGAAATATGACTAAAATAATATTGCAATGTGTGTGTCTCATTGTACATACCATCTTTAAATAAAATATATAGTTACACCATTTATACCTCTAACGACCTCTGTGGCGCTGTAGGCGAATAGCCGGCTGCGACGCAGGAGGTTGCGGGTTCGATTCCGGCCGCGGAACAAAAGTTTGTATGATCTACAGATATTTGTTACGGGTCTGGTTTTTCTATATATTATAAGTATGTATTTACAAAAAAAAAGTATATAAGTATTCTATCAATTATCTGGTTCTCGTAGTACAAGCTCTGCTTAATGTGAGGCCTAGATACCGCTGTGTGAAATATCCAGCAATATTTATGTATTTATTTATGACTCAAGAACGGCGGGACCGATTTTGATGATCTTTGATTTGTTGGATTTGTATCCGCCCCGAATAGCAGAATAACTATTAAAATATTGGAAAAAATCACGCAAAAAGACATTATGAAGAAAATTTATTTTCTCATACACAGATGCAGCTAATGGTGGCCGATTGACAATTCTACCAGCCTGCGAATTCTACATTGGCAGCCCGCGTCATATGCATGTCAAGGCGGTACCAAGTAGTTTATTAAGGCCATCTTCGACCACATCATCACTTACCATTAGATGAGGTAGTGGTCAAGCACTTGGTTATCATCAATTAAAAAAAAATAGCAACTGTTTCATGATGGCACCGGCTCCAAACCCTGCTTACAATATTTACAATTAAAACTCATGTATCTAAATATACCTAAAGTAATAATAATAAAATATATGTGTGTAAAATGCTGCTTTATTTTTAGTGCCCCCAAATTATCATATCAGCCATAAGATCCCACTGATAGACAGCTAGATAGACATAGATGACAGCTCAAAATCAGTGTTGGATGCATAACATCCAACATTATGCTGAGCTGAACGCCATTTTGGTACACAGACACATGAGTCGAACTGTCTTATTGGATTCAATTGTACCTTAAAATTGTTCCATGTGTCATTTTGTGTGTACCAAATAAATTATCATTCTATTCTATTCTACAGAATCAGAATCAGAAATTATTTATTGTATAACTGTTGTAAAACAAAGATCTAAAATATATAGATACAAGTTTACATAGCTAATTCTAGGGTGGTTTACATAGCTTATCCATTACAGACATACAATATGTAATAATAATTATTATTATAGCTACCTAACTAGTGGACTACGATCTTCTGTAGCCACTCCCAGCAATTTTTGTTAGGTCGTATTTTCATCGATCCTACGCGCAAGAACCTTTCTACTCTAACTGCCGACCGTTCTCCAGATTTTTTTTGTAAAAAAAAACGTTTCGGTTCCGCAATTTCTTATAGCTTGAGGCACATCATAACAGGTTCGCGCGGCTCGCGTTTTACGCTAGTCTCTGATACGAACTTCCCTTGAGGCCTCTTGCAAAATAACTTCTAGTGTGGAATTTTTATTAACCGCCTCGTTTCAGTCTGATAGCAACGCGTATTTGACTGATATTAACATAGCTATTATGAGACTCACTGATAACGGTTTTCATCGGTGAAATAATTTTCAGAATATGTTCAGTAGTTTCTCTGATTATGTCCAGATATACACTTATATTATACATGAACTGGTTGGTAAAAACATTGAATTTAATATTTGCAACAACACTAACAAAAATTTCTTAACAGCATCATCATCATATCAGCCATAGGGCATCCTCTGCAAAACATAGGGCTCTCCTATAAATTTTCAGAGCATCTTATGCAGCCTGCACCCAACGGCTCCCAGCAACCTTTATCTGGACGTCTTTCCATCTAGTGGGGGACCATTCTACACTGAGCTTTCCAGTGTTTGGTCTCCACTCTAGAACGAAGAAGCTTGCTAATACTGTTTGCTATGTTGATTTTTTACTCTAATCATTATGCTGGATACAAAAACAAGAGCTGTTCTCCAAGTCTTAAGGCCATAACTTTTTGCATTTTACTCTTTTTGAGGACTTATTAAGCTTTCCTGTATCCAGTGTGTAATGCGTTCAACATTCGTATGAACAGACGAACATCGCACTATATGAAACAAAGCATACAATCTTGGACCCGGTGGATGTCCTATAACGGCGATTAAAATCTTGTAATCAAGTAAAAGTGACGATTTTACAAAAGTCAAAAAAAAGTCAAAAGTCAAATATTTTTTTCAAAATTTAGTCAAAAACTTTATGGAGTCTACAAGTGGCAACAGCGAGTTTATCTTTATTTCTAGTATTAAAATTATGATTATCGCTATTTTTCTTAAACAAATTATTATTTTTGTTAAGCCCTTAGAAACACTCGCAACTCGGCCGTGTGATAACGCTTTTAGCGGGTGACTGTTGATTGGCTGGCTGTGAACCGTACCTATTGTACGTGCGTGAATGCTTTATGTAAAATAGTATTGGGCGCTAATTTAAAGATAAACAGTCAATGAATAATGTGATCCCATCCGTAACTCCTTACAACCCCAACACTTTATTGTTAACTAAAATAGTCGAGTATTACATAACCCTAGAGAATATCCAGCAATAAGTTCAGTTCAGTGCAAACCACATAAAAATATGAAATTCACTAGAAATCCCAGTGGGATACAAGAATGCGGGCGCAGTAAGCAAGTCTCCAGTGGATTCACTGCATTCAGTGAAGTTGTTAAAAAGATTCCTTTTGCCACATATCTTTGCTGATAGTACAAAATAATAGCAATGTATGAAAGTGAAACTTCTTTATGCCAGTAAACAAAGTAACAACGTACGAATATTTATTTTAATGCGTGACCCCGAATGAGTAACCGAGACTGGTGGCGATTCTGTTGTTTACACTAACTAAAATTGTGTAAAATACGAATAGTCTTATTTTGTTTACGCTAAAGATTAAATTAGAATGACATTTAAAGTGACATTTCTAAAATTAAGTTTTAGTCAGCAGTCAAATTGGGGATGACTAAAACTAGCCCGCAAACACGTCATCTTAGTAAAAATTACTTAATTTTAGAAATGTCACTTTAAATGTCATTCTAATATGATCTTTAACTTAAACAAAATAAGACTGTTCGTATTTTACACAATTTTAGTAAGTCAACGTAAACAACAGAATCGTCACCACTGTAGACATATTGTCTGTAGGCGTCTGTAGGCGTATTCAATTAACTATTCGACCTATTGATTACTAAGCGAATTCCTAATTGGCAAAATTTTTGAATTTTTTTTTATTATTATAATATATTTAATTAATTTACGAAGGTACTCTATTGCATTATGTTAAGCCTGTATTGATAAATTAATAACCTTATACTTTCAAAATCTTGTTTTTATAATGATAGCTCCAAACTCAAAAAATTGTATAGTTCACTCACAGGGTTTATAATAATATGTTTTGTGTACTTATATGCGAGGCACTGTAGAGAAATAGAGTAAAAAAAATCACGATAGATTTTTTTTTATTGTGTTCTTGACAGGTTTACTTGTTGGAATATAAAATTTATGTCGCATTCCGAATTGTTTGCTTCAGAGCATTCTGTTTTGAATTACAAATTCACAATAATTTAATCTGATTTGAACTACCGACCTACAAATTATTGGATACAGTTTTTTATTGTCACTGATTCGACTGAAATTTAGGAGTTTCATTTCTATCAACAACTACTTCTATTCAGGTTATGGCAGTACTGCTACTACCATACCTGAATAGAAATAGTTGTTACCTCACTAGTGTTTTGACTCTGCAGTCAAAACACTAGTGAGGTAACAATATTAACTCTTTCAATGACTTTGGAGGATTTTAAATAAGTCTTGTCTGGACTTGGATAAGTTCTTATAAAGTTTTGGGCACATTGTGGTCAATGGTTTGTCGGGGAAGAAAGGCTGTGGTTTGTTTATGTTGATCCTTCCTTTATGCGATACTTGAAGAACATTTTAACTTGTTTTTAAATAGTGTTTTTGTGTAGCTGACTATAAATTAAAAGATCAATATTTTTGAAATATGCAACAGCGAGTGAACAAGTTTCTTCTTGGCAAGCTTGTTTCACCGTAGACTGCATCATCGCTTACCATCAGGCGCGTTTGTTGTCAAACGCGAGCCTATTATTGGTAAAAAATCTGCTAAGACTATTAGGGTTATTAATTAGATACTATTAGCATTATTAGCTTTCTCTATCCCGTGCCAATTCTCTACTTATTCCAAGTAACACTCGAGTGTAGGTAAACTAGCACATGAGAGGGTATTTGCAATGCTAATGATCGAACATTCACGTTAGCGGTCTCTCACGAGTCGCCGACCTGACAGTGACGTGATGCATTGTAATACATTCTATTACTCGGGTTAAGTAGGTGGGATGAAGTATGACTGCTAGTGTCTGCTTGTGAATTTAAGAGGGTATCATGAATTACGAGAACTAGAAATAAATAATTTAATCGACCGAATTATAAACACCATGTTGCATTCCCTTCTTCCCAGCATAAATGTGATTGGGCAGATGGCAGTGTGATGTTGTCAGATCGTCGAATGTTGAAGCGCAGGTAACGGTCAACACGACTTTATCGACCTTGTACGCGCTGCCACCGGACCACGAACGATAGCCGCGGTCTATGCCACAAGGCCGCCTAAGGGCACCGGACTTTGCAAGACCAGATGATGAGTTGTTAAACTAGTGAAGGCATAAAAACTATGAGGTATGCGCTAAGCCATGAAGTTAGCAAACCGCTGCAATTCTTACCTGTGTGGCGACATCTATAGACCTGGCGGGAGCCGCCGCTGGATGTTGAAGCAAGGGTAATTACCTAATGAGGCCTTTTCCAAAAGGCCAGAAGGGATCAAGGAGGATTACATAATTTACTTACATATGGGATTGGGTGGGGACAAGTTAAAGGATTTGGAGATGGCCTTTGCTCAGCAGTGGAGCAGAAGAGGTTAAACAAAAAAAAACCGGCCAAGTGCGAGTCGGACTCGCACACGAAATGTTCCGTACCATTATGTATAAAAACGGCAAAAAAATGATGTCTGTTGTATGGGAGTCCCACTTAAATATTTATTTTATTCTGTTTTTAGTATTTATTGTTATAGCGGCAACATAAATAAATCATCTGTGAAGATTTCAGCTGTCTAACTATCACGGTTCATGAGATACAGCCTGGTGACAGACGGACAGACAGACAGATAGCAGAGTTTTAGTAATAGGGTCCCCCTTTACCCTTTGGGTACGGAACCCTAAAAAAGATAAAATATTATATCTATCAAAATAATAAAATTCATTTTCACTTAATAGTTTTAAATAAAATATGATGATTGGGATTAATTTGGGCTACAGTGGCCCTAACTAGCTTTGGAGCGTGAGGTGTAAAAGAAAACCTTTGCACAACAGTGGGACACTGTAACGAACTTTTATTTGAGGCCTGATTTAATACGAGGTAAATTATTGTCTTGCTAATATTTAAGTATTACACTTGAGAGAGGACTTGTGAACGTAATTTCTTTAGTTTAGAATGATTAAAAATACAAAGTTGAGAATATAGTTCTTCCGTACTCGCTGAAAGGTTGAGTTTTACGTGTTTCTTATTTTAAAACGAAAACACTTGAAGATAGAAATTAGAGAATGCTTTTAAAATTCTCAACGCAATAAATTAGTATTTTTTTAATGATGTCAGTCAATAAATTTTAGCTAAAATGGGTTTGAAACAAGTGGGCGCCTCTCTTCTAGGAATTCTAACACTTAACTTTTTTTGTACGTCTGTGCTAACGTGGGAAAGACGCACCTTTTAACGAATTTCAAAATATTGAATACTTATTGGTTGTTTGTAGAAATAGAGGCGTGACCACCCTAAATTGTGGTAAGGGATTTTTCGTAAGAGATTGGAAATGCAAAATGACTCTGGACAGACGGTCGGGGGTCGAGTCAGGAGGAGGCCGGAAGGCGGATATCGTGAGATTTGATAATCCTAGTAGAATCAGTGTTGAATTAGAGTTAATTGTATCAAGTTAGACTTGCTGTTATTATTTACATTAAATTCAGTGTGTATATTGGTAACGTATCTAGTTATAGGGGTATAGAATTGCAATATTTTAGGTACTTAGGTATTTACGAATTTGAAATTCGTGAAATAAGCAGAGAATAGATATTTATATGCGAGGCGTATTTATGCAGAAGTGCTGTTGATGAACACGTAGATATATTTAATTCATTTTCGGTTAAACTAGGAGATGTGGTTTTAACCTTATTTTTCAGCATTCACAGGTTCATACAGACTTATTATAATGATAAAAATGTAGTCTATGTTTAGTACTAAGTATTGCGATAATTATCAAATTCTCCCAAACAGATTGTACGAAGGAAGCGGTTCGAACGTGAAACTTGTCTAACCAATTTATGCATGGTATTTTTTATAGTCATTCACAGCTTAGCCGGGAAGGAGTCGCTTTTGCCGTCATAACCAATCAAACTTCCTTCCATGTCCCTATAATTATTTCGTGATAGTTCTATTATTTTATTCAACAAGGGACTATATTGCGAACACATTTTCAATTCATCTACTTTATACTCTGAAATCAATCGATCTAATAAAATTCAGTGGAAACTCCTGGGTTCACGTGGCTGCCGTCCGCGGAGGGGCGAAGCCCCGCCATAAATTGTCTATCAGGTTCTGTAAGACGAGGCCTGTGTCTGACCCCCTCCAACCCGTACGCTCAACCTCTGTCCTGGATGTTTGATACTGCTTTTTATTAAATCACGTAGCTTAGCTAGTTTAGTTATCATGGGGTTTGAGGGTAAATAGGCGCCTTTCCCATTTCCTTACCTGATCCCTCCTGCTTCGCAAGACTAGAAATTTTCCCCATCCCTAAGTTCTCTCCTAGAACAAGACATTTCTAGCCATACATCGCATGCAGGGTGTATGTGGGTAGGGGCCCTTCACAAAATAAATCAAAATATTATAATTACTACTTACACAAAACTAACATAAACCTTTTCTTTTCTTTTCAGCTATTTCGAGACCTTATCCCCGGGCTTAGCTTTAAGATAATATTAAGAACAGTACTAATTTAGAATTATTAATCCATTGAAGTCTTGTCATAATTAAATCCATTATATTTTAAATGAATATTAGCACTCTGGTGATATTTAAATTCAATTCACAAATAACATTTAATTCGTGTTATTTTATTTGTGTCATTTATTAAAGCCAAATTACATCAGTATTACTATTTCATTTATTTCTCCAAATCATTTACACAACGTAGAATAAATTCAATTCTAGACGATCACACTTAGGATGGCCAAAATCACAGATAGGTTTATTTTCGATTCAAGATAGCTTTAAGTCTAGACCATAGGCTTAGGTAGACTAGTATTTTATATAGGGAGGTCAGGTTTTGT